>JACAXG010000005.1:12272380-12628900 GCA_018881555.1 Amblyornis subalaris
CGATGTCTCTGTCACACAACCAGATTCAAAAGCTCGATTTTGGAAACTAAAAGGAGCATCCAATATCATCTGGAAACAAGCTGTTAGTCTGGATACATTTTTAAGATACAGTGTGGGGGGAAAATTATGGATTTTGTTGCGGATCCAATATTTTTTTCTTCTCGAGACCCAGCCAAAAATTAGCTTCATTTAAAATAGGATTAGTCATTTATGGGAACTGGTCGTGCAGTTTGGAATTTTTAAGGGAGTAGAGAAAGCAGCTTTTCAGTATCTTAAATATTTATATTTGAATAAGAAATTATTGAATACATCTAGCAGCTACAGAACTCAACATCATTATTTTTCTTACATAAAGTTTTGCTAAACGCTAACATTGAATGTTCAAATCTCCCCTCACCACCTCACTCCCTCACATGCCAGCAGTGGTGTTCCCTGATTTGGGGGGTTTAATTGCCTTGGGTTTTTTTCAAATCCCATTTTGGATTTCCAATGGGAGATGCTGCCAGTCCCACTCAGCATATTTTCGCATGTATAAAACTGAGCTGATTTCTTTGGGGCTATTTTTGATTTATAGAGTCAAGGGGAGGAGGGAGAGTGCTTACGTGATGCTGGAACCCAGAAAATATTCATTTCATTTGGGGGGCATTTTATTATGATTATTGTTGTGATTACCATTACTATTATTAGAGCAGGAAACCAATTCTTCATGTGAGATAAAGCCTGTTACCATTTTCACACACACCCCCAAAAAAACCCTGCTGTCAMGCAGCCCCAGGGTTGGTGTCATTCACATGGCACAGTTTTTATTCCCTTTTCTGGCCCCAGCTCCCAGGATCACCGTGTGATGTTTCTCCTCTGCACATGCCACTGAAATGAATAAGACGCTGTTTACGACACCGCTCGAGAAGGGACATGACAGAGCAAGAACATGATGCAGCCGAGTTGTGCAACATCCTCTGGAAGGGGGCTGAGCAGGGCTGGGATCGCTACTGCTCCTCTGGAAAGGGATGGACCCGCCAAAAACTYCCTGCTGCCAATGCTCAGAGCATCCTCCTCTGAGCAGTGGTTCCAATTAAGTCAAATATAAAACGTTGGGAGCGGAGAAGTTTATTCCCTGGCTACGCGCAGCAACAGGCTCAGACGTTCCCAGCGGCTGTCACACGGCAAAGCCTTCCTCAGAAAAGGGGCTGTGGGGGCTGTGTTATCACCTCACCTATTCATGTCATATTTCATGGCAGAATTCGTTCCCTATATGCAATTTGGGGGTACTTTTGCCAAAGGTCGTTTCTGTTACTAAAAAATTGACATTAAAGAATAGAGCAGGTGGATAAGATGGTTAACGATAAATATCTCGGGAGTCAAAACCTTGAGAAGCAGGTTCCCAGTTAACTGAATACCTCTTTTTCCACCAAAATTTTGATTATTATTTCAGTGCTGCCAGATATCCCTCTTGTTTGTTATTTTAATGCATTTGTGAAGAGGAGCAGAGCCACAGATGAATAGTTCTCAAATTCCAGGGAATTTCTGTGTCTTCCTTTTTATCTGTTTTTGGTATGGAATGAAAAAGCTATCAGTCTGCAAAAAAACACACTTTCAGCAAGAAAATATGTGCAGCTGGGTGAAAAAAAAAAAAGATTTTACTGTGAAATATAAAAATATTTCCTTTTTATTTTGCTTTATGCTTTTAAAGTTATACTTCATTTACATCATGAAATTTTCAACCCCTTTTGTCTATAAAATGTGGAAATTTTCTACCTGAGAACATCAAAATGGATTTTTTTTTTTTTTTTTTTTGCACCCGAATAAGTTGTTTGGACTAAAACACTTTCCCTTCCCCGCTAATCCTTTCCCACTAATAATTTGACAGCTTGGAACAAAGAAAAAATTGTTCAGTGAAAATTATGGCTGGACATTTTGAAGTCTTTTATCTGGAGCAGGGACCTGCTGTTCGGGGCGCGAGTGTGAGAGTCTTGTCTTGAAAACAAAGTGACCTGTTCATCAGCTGGTGTTTATACAGAAAATTTTCAACCCAGGGGTCAGAATCAGAAGTACATTAGAGTCAGCATTTGTTTACTGGCAGAAGATCAGTCTGTAAAATAGCGGCTGTGGGGATTTTTAGCAGGTTCAACTATTCTTTTGACTTTTATCCAGACTAATAATGGGTGTTCAGGTTTCCAGCTGAGTGTTCAATGCTTGGAAATACTTTTGCTCTTCAGCAGAGCTGCCTTGCCTGCCCTGGCCAGAGAACAGCAGCTCCAAGGCATCTCTCCCAGGAGAAATTCCAGCTCAGGACAACCTCTATCAACAAACAGCAATTTCCAGTGGCACAAAATTCGCAATCTTCCAACACCTTGCAATGTGAGCATTCAATTAATTTAAAGAGGGGACCCAAACCCCTTTTTCACTTTGCAGGTGGCAGGGGTGTTCCCATCACAACCTGCCTAATAAAACCCTCTACCAAGGCTTTTGCAAGGCTCTAAGATTAATATTGATATAATGTCTCTATATTTCTCCTTGGCACCTGTTGAATTGTTGTACTTGCCCATTAGCACTCCATTTAACATCAGAAGTCAGTTAATAAATTCTTCCTTCCTGCATAGGAAATTGACTAAAAGACACAAAATTAGCTTTTAAATTTTAAAGAATTAAGATCTGTACAACTCACTTTTTTCCCTTTATTACATTACCTTGAAAATGAGTGTCAGGCTGCATTCTCAGCACTGCTATAACCTGGAAAGATCCTTTTGCCTTTCAGCCCTCGCCTTTAATGGATGGTGCCATGAACAATGTGCATCTTTTCTCAGCCTTTGCCCTCGGGCAGTTCTCAGGAAAAAGCCCAGCTTGGCCAATTGTCCAGGCCCGAGGCCTGAGAGGTCAAAGAGTTCAGGCTTTTGTGCTGGGATACTCTTCTTGGATTTCTTTACAGTCTTTGTCTGGTAACAGATAAATAACTGTTGGTTTGGGGTTTTTTTCCTGGCTTCTGCAAACAAAAAAGTAGTATCAGCAGCCAAAACGGTAACAGAGTAAAGAGGGAGATTTTTACCTTCTTGGATGCTTTTTATCGTCTTTATTTCCAGATAAAAATATTCAGAGGTTCATTAGAAACACCAGTTAGCTATTTTGGCATCTTGATATMTAATTCTGGCTTTGCTTGTGAAATCTTTCTGAGAGATGACTAAACCGGGACCCCAAACCACAAGTTCATTGCTGTGGATGAATTTCAGAACTGCTCCTCAGCCCTACCAAGAGATACTCCAGAGCTGCAGCATCAACATCAGCCTCAAACTCCAAACAGAAGTGAATCAAATCTCAGGCTTGGTGCCCAAGCCACTTCCGAACTTCACAACATATGCCCATCCCTGTTTCCACTACAGAAGAGATATTTCAGGAATATTACTACTTTCAGTCGCCCTGTCTCTGATAAGATGTTACATATGTAAACCTCAAACCAAAATGCTTTAAAATGTAGCCAATCATATGAAAACGAAAGTTTAAAAAGTAGATCTTCAGTGTTTTGGTGGTACATGGCAGCTGAGGAGAGGCTATAGATCCAATTTAACACAGTGCCAGTGTAACATGGGCAGATGCACACAATTAATGCTGGTGAACATCTTTATTTSAATTTTACTTTTATCCTTTTTTTTTGTTCTGTTTTAAATATCAACCTGTCTTCTTGATAACGTCTCTTTTATCAAGCAGTCTTTGACGATATAGGTGAACCCCAATTGTCTCACCCTTGGAAAAAAAACTATTTATCATTTACATGCTTCCCTTTCGTCCAGCCAAAGGCTTGGGTTGATGGGGGAAGGTCTAGCAAACCCTCTTTGCTCCACGGCCTTGTTGTTGAAATCATAGAAGTCCAGAACCAGGGTGCRGAAAGCCGTATTGTATAAACACCCTAATGCATGACACATGACTAAGTGATAAATCCTGACACGTTTACAAAACAAAATGAAAATCTTCATTTGTCTTTAGGAAAGGGAAGTGCTCCCACGTGTTTAGACATCTGCACACTCAACATGTGGCAATTACTGCGCTGAGGAATTGGAGCACTTAACTGCTGCGGCAAATTAAGGCTCTAGTGATCAGTACCTTCTCGACACCACAAACAAAGCAATTGGTGGTTTTAGGGCTATTCAAGTCGAGGGATGTTTCTGAATGGCTTAATCCCATCAATATAGATTTACCTCCAGCCCAAGGAGTATCAGTTGTTTCCGTTTTGTTTCCGTTTCATTTGACTGTACATCACCGTCGTATCCTAAAGCAGTTTGTAAGCCCTACTTTTGTATGTTTGCTTAAGTGCTGAAATTAAATACACATAATGAAGCCATCTGCAATGAGCAGAATTAATAACTGGCACACCATATTGCTCGGAGATTGTTGACTATACAAACACGTAGTACACACACACACACACTGATCTCCAAAGAACTTGGCATTCCTCAAAACTTTGCAGTGTTTGTTTGAATGTATCCCAAAAATTCTTAGTTCCCATGGGATTCTTATTTACTTAGACTGGAAAACTCACCACTAAGTTTATCTCATAAAACAATCTTTTAAGCTCTCTGTGAAAATTCTTTTTAAAACAGAAATTTTAAAATGCAATGTAATATACACATTGAACACTTTGTTGGGGAAAATGGTCAGATGTGAGTTGTAACATGCAGAGGGTGATGTATTGCAGTGATGATTCCTTGTGTGTATCTGGATCTATCAGTCCCACACGTATGATCCATCGAGAGTAACGCTTTTCAGAGTTGCCAGTGTTTGTTTGTGGGTGCACAATGCTCGGTTGTGATGAYCTGGTATTATCTCCCAGGATTTCCTGCAAAAGCAAAGAGAAGCTAGGAAGCAATCAACACTGGATTGTACCTGTCGTCTATACAAACATGTAAGGATCGGATTATTAATGCCTTCTCAGGCAAACCTATGTTTGTCTTTATTTCACAAGCAATTTTCATATCAGACTGAAAAATCAGAAGGAAAAGCTCTGCTGAGCCAAGGTTAAACTGAATTTAGCCTTTGAACTTTTACCAAGAATGTAAAATTAAGTTTAAATTCACTTTTATGGAGTGACCTCTTTTGACAATTTATGGCATATATGCATGCACACACATGCACACGCAAACACAAATATACTTACATAATCCAATCAAAACATCCATTTAAATTACTGTGAATGGATTGCACATTCCCACATTTCCTTATAAACTGAATGTCAAAGAGTGATAGTGCTTTGGCTGCAATTGCGTTATATCAAGTTTCTTTTCAGGTTACCAAACACCAGAGGAAATGTAGGGCCTTTCAGTATATTTTAAGAGGAGAACAGAAAGGAAAATTAGTCTTAAATTGACATTTGTTTATTTTTTTGTGATTGCTATTACAGTGGCGAAGGGGCAAGTGAAAGTGGGCCATATTGCAATAGGAACTCTACAAAGAGAATTTGACTCCATGCCTTGAAAAACTCAGAATCTAATAGGGAGTGATAAATAACTCCAATTAAATGTGTCCTTTGTTTTGTGTTTTTGGTTGATTATTTGAATTCTTCTGGGTTAAGGGGGAGTTGTTTGTCTGTTTGTTCTTTTTCAAGTTAAAAAATAACTTGTGTGAAAGATTACCTGGCTTCCCAAGGGGTCTAAAAAAACAGAAAAAACCCGCTTTTAGCCTTGGAGCAAGGAAATTGCGAAGTAGAATAGGGGAATAGAGGAAAAAGCAAATTTGACCTGGAAGGTGTCGAAGTTCTCATAAGTGAGAGGTAACAAACAATGCAGAAAATTGCAGCCATGTTTTTGAGTTTTCTTTTCTTCATCCCATCATTGCAGGGTCTCGGTTTCTTTTTATTGATGTGAACTATCAAACACCCCAGGCGTGCACTGGGCACCTGTTGCATTATCAGATTGGCAGCACCATCTGACTCCAGAAGAGGATATCACTGACACCGCTTCTCCCCACAACCAGGAGGAGGTGTGCTGAGATCAGCATCCCCCCAGACAGTCACCCACTCAAGAGGAGCCTCAGTGTGTTCCCCAGAGAATTCAACATCCCTTTTGACTGAGGAGGAAGCACAGCTCTTGACCACAGCAGGCCTGTTAAAAGCCAGACTTACTTTTTGCCAGAGTGGTTGGGAAGGATTTTTGTTTCTCACAGCAAACGAGCCAAATTCCAAGGTTTAATTTTTTTTAATACATATATATATATATATATATATATATAACGCTTTGGGGCTGTTACTAATGGCACAGAAATAAATCACTTCTTGTAAATCTGCTTAAGAGGTTGGCTGGGGAACAATTTCCTGTTTGTCACCGTTAACGACGCTGGCGGGCCTGAGAAAGCCCTCTTTGGGGCTGCTGAGCTATTTGTCGTGGCAGAGCCGTGTCACCACCGGCACACCGGGCCGTTCCTCCCGCAAACATCTGCGCTTCCTTCGCTGCTCCCGCGGCCACGCGCAGCTCCGCTGCCCTCGCGGGYGGTAGCGCCGTGCCAAGGAGCGACGCCGCCAGCCCGGCCAACGCAGGCTCAAGGAGGGCTCTTAAAGAGCAACCAGGAGGCCTTTGTACAGGGGCCACAAAGGATCTTTTTATTTGGAGCCCTTCTCCGCACAACCGGCTCATTGCTGATGCCGCGGCGATTGCAGCCTTTCCTCCAGGCGCGGCGGCACCGGGCTGAGCGTGGCCCTGGAGGGGTGCGGAGCCCTGGCACTGCCACGTCCTGGATCCCCTTGCCCGTGCAAAAGTGCCTGCAGGTCCTGCATCAAGGGGGATGCCTTTCTGGGCCCCCTACTAAGAGTGACATGTACCCAATAGGCCTGGAAAGGGAAATCAAGAGGAGTCTCAATGCCCCAGGGCGCCCCTTGGCTGGTTCCCATATTGAAGTCCCATGATGATTTTTTGTTTTTACTGTACAAACTCTGTCAGAGGTTGCCCAAAGAGGTGGTGGATACTTCATCCCTGGAAACATTCAAGGCCAGGTTGGACAGGGCTCTGAGCAACCTGGTCTAGTGGTGATGTCCCTGCTCATGGCAGGACATTGGACTAGACGACCTTTAAACGTCCCTTCCAACTCAAACTGTTCTATGATTTTATGACTCTGTGATGCCCCCTGAATAGAACTTCGGGATCCCCCCCTCAAAGGAAGATATTTTGGTGGAACAGTTACATTAACGGCTAAAGGAGGTCATGGATACTCATTACTTAGCACATGAGGGCATCCTACACAGGCTAAAATGAGGAGATTCCTGTCTTCATCTGAAGTGAAGCATGGTGGGTAAGCCTCTYCCAAAGGAAAAAAAAATAAGAAAGAGGAGATAAAAAATCAAACAYCTAAACTAAGAAAGGAAATAAAATCAGGGGCTTTAATCTTCCTGCTATAGCCAGAGTATTGACAGAATTTCCCAGCAGTAGATCCTTCACATACATGTACAGCAGCAAGTGAATTGGGATGCATTTGCAGTACTGTGTGTTCATCGTGTCTGCACTTTGGGTCCCCTGCCTCCCTCCTTGCTCTATTTTTCCATAGGGGAGAGATGGAAAATACCAAAGAGCTTGCCCGGAGCATGGCTACAGGAAAATAAAACCTGCATCTGTAACAATGTGCTCTGCTTTTTCACCTGAGGGTTGCATGGGCAGGCAAAACACCCCAGTGCAAGTTGCACATTCATTACRTTGTGCACAGAGAAAGCCAAACAGGGAATAAATGCTTGAGTCTCACTAATCTTTGGGAGTTTCACTGAGTTTAAGTAGCCCAGGTTGATAAGAAGAGTCTTAGCAAAACCATTCCTTTCCTTAGGAAAAAGAGAATGACTTGCATCATCCTTTCACTTATTCCYGAATAAAACAAAGGTTTAACTAAACTGAGAGGCACTGATTTTAAAGCAATGTGAGGAGAATCAGGCCCAATGGGTTTAAAATTTTCTATTAAAATGCTTACTTGCACTTCCTCAAATACAGCCTGTTTTGACGCCTGGGAATTAACCTCTTTAATGGGGCGTGCTTCCTTCTTGTTGATGTGGGAGCTGGGTATTGATGTGTGGGTAAAGATTATGTTCTTGCTTCCATGGGACTGGAGCTGAGTACAGTCTGGGGGGACTGCTGGGAGCTTTATGGCAAGCAAAGAAATTCCTCAACCACTCTTCACTATATTGAGGAAAACCCAATTAAATCTGACCAGGGACAGCTATAATTTGCTGTCCTGTTCTTTTGATATTATTACTGTGCTATATTTTTTCACTAACTTCCTCCACCTCCTGCCCTCGAGGGTAGCTTGTCTATATATTTCTGTTTTCTACAGTTACACTGTGGCTGGGACATGTGCTCATCCCTTCTTCCTGGAATAGCTGCATATCTTGGGCCMAAAAATTCTAAAAAAATAAGAATGTAACATAACCTTAACATTTTGCAAAGCTTTGAGGGTCTCAGTTTCCCGTACAATTCACTGCAATTTTCCTTCAGTCAATTAGGAGAAGACTACAGGACTTAAGAAGGGTGCTAAAGGTCTCAGTCTTATTTGTGTATGTCTGGAATAACTTCTGCTATTTCCCCCATGAAGGATCAGACCTGCCGTTTTTTGTAATGATTGAAAACAAATCTGGATGGCCAAACACACTACTCCAGATAAAATCATACATAAACCCTAAAGAAAACTGGATTGGCAGCTAAATTTTGTGTATGTTCTTTATCTTCATCTTGCCTCATGTTTTTGAACTTGTAGGAAATTGGTGACACTTGGAAGCAGATGTGAGTGGAGTGAATTGGCCTTATTTGCAGTAATATGAAGGAAACGTGTGAAAAAGAGAACTAAAAATCTTCCCTAAGCAATCCCAAAATAAACCACTTGACTCTTTCTGGAAAAAAAAAAAGAAGAGAGAAATACACGACAGATGTTGGCTACAATTTTAGTCACATCACTTAATGCAGCACCAGGACAGAGTCAGAAACTATGAGGACAAGCACAGAAACGGAGCAGCAGAAAAGTGTGTAAGGTGGCTCCACCACCAAAATGTTTGAAGACTGAGGACCATTTTTCAGTGAACTTGCTTAACATCATAGTGAATGCCTTGTGAAAAAGTAAGATTTCATTATTAATCCCAAAGTTTGCCATGAAACTTTGGATTTATTCAACTCTAAAGCCGAACTCCAGAAAGGGAGGTCCACCCATAACAACATCAAAAAGGAAAATGTTTTATTGGGCACCAACTTCTAAAAAGTGCAAATAAAGGCAAGAAGTCTCCAGTCACACATTGTAATTCTTACCTTTTTCTTGGCAGTTTTAGCAAAATGGATATTAACTTGCAGAAAAAAAAAATTCTTTTCTATTGAAAGATAAATTCAGTTGTGTGGCTTGATGGTGACACCATAGCTGGTCTGGCACATTCAGCCCATGGCATTAAGAGCTTTTACTCCTTCATGGTAAAGGCAACCCTGCACGTTTGATCATCATATCAATTCAAAATAAAATTATTGTTTTCTTCCTTTACTTCGGGAGATCTTCTTGTATTTATAGCTGATGTCAGAGTGAAAAATTTTACTGAGAGCAGCATCAATTAAAAAGAATCAGCCACGCTAATTCAGGTGATTGGAACAATAATAAAACATCCTCCCTTAAATATTACCAAATTCTCATCACATACCCCGGGATTAAGCTGTGTGAATGGGCAACAGGAAAAACCCAGGAGTATCCGATTACAGGAAAGAGCTGCTCTTTATTTATTTAATTTCCCCCCCTTCTCACTATGGAAAGGGGAAAAAAAAAGCCCTTGAAACCGACTCCAAGAATTGCCCCTGCTTGGGAGTTTGAACACAGGAGGAACAAGATAAATTCCTCAAAATTCTAATTGGGGAACAGTTGACTTAATTGGTGGCCATTTGGCAGACAATGGGAAAGGAGCCCTGGCTGGCACTGATGGCACCCCAGGGGGATATAACCTTGCAACAGGCCAGAAAGCTCTCAGGGACAGATTGTTTCCAGAGAAGAAACCATGAGACCAAGGGTTGGATTAACCCTCCAACTGTCAAGCTTTATTAGGAGTAATCAGGCTAGATATAGCAAGGGTTAAACACAGGAAACTGAACTGGCAATGATGACATATGTCTCTTTAAAAACAAGGAAAGTGAAGCAGGGATAGAGAGGGAAGGATGTGGGGAGGAAAATACACCTAAATGAAGCACAACGTAATTCTCTCTGGTTCAGGTGGGGTGTCCGCTGGCTCTTGGGTTTGCTTCCTCTGCAGGGTCACCTACTCAGAGTTTCTGACTTTCCCTGGGTTTCCAGGCTGTGCTTAATTCCTGGAGGCTTCTTTTGCACTGAAAATAATGTTGCTGGTTTCCAAGGGCCTGATCCTTCTCTCTGTGGAGCAGCCTGTTCTGGACGTCAAAAAAGGTTCAGATAAGGTGCGCAAAAAAACTTTTARAAGTAGCTTTGTGCCTTACTCCCAGGATGTGCAGAATCACAGAGAGAGGTTCTGTCTATTAAAACAGCAAATTCATCAAAAATTAAATCATCTCCCAAGATTTTGGTATTAGTGAGTCAGAGGCAGCCCAAACACCTTTAAAAACCCCACTGGGCACTCTTGTTCCTTCCATGCCGCAAGTCAGAGCCTTTCGAGGTCAGTCCCTTCTGGCTGGGCTCTGGGTCAGATTTTCTGGGTGGAAAGAATAGATTGGTGTGAGAATATTTGAGGTACCTGAACACTTTAGCAAACACATCAAGAGCATCCCAACAGCTCGGCTCTCATATCTTTCTATGCATAAAATGGCAGTGTATTTGTAACACATGTGTACAGCAGAAAAGAAGGAAAGGGGGGTCCGTATATGTGTATATTATTTTCATGATTTAAAATAGAAACAATTAACCTCAGGGTCAGGCATTCCCAGGCAGTTAATGACCACCTGGATTAAAAGCCCTCAGCTTTGCCTCAGGCCCTCAACTCCTGCAGTCAGTCATTAACTGCTGGAGATTCCCCTCCTGTCAAAAATCATTGTTTAATTATAAAGATGGCACTGTACCCAAATTGTCACTCTCTTTTGCCCCTGAATTTTGGAAAAAGTCAGAATTTGAATTCAGATCCAAGCGTTGCTGTTCAGGGGCATCTCCGCTTAATTATAAACCTATCAGTTAATTACTGGCTATAAATTTCTGACACCCAATTGGTTATTCGACAGCTTGCTCACGAGGCAGCAGAGCCCATATTTTGGTCAGAACAGAGTGTCCATGGCAACCCACTGGCCAACATGGGGAAAAGGTAATTACTGGAGTTATTTCTCCAGTTTCTTCATCAAAGTCGCTGCCAAATCCTGTTCGAAGTAAGCAACGTTGCCCTCCAGTTGGGAAGTTTCTTGCCTGCCTCTGTCTCTGATTTAAAGATCCTTCATTTCCCTCAAATGTGGCAACAGGTCATTACTTCCAGGAATTTTTCTCCCTCAGATCTGAGTGGGTTCAGGATGCCAAGGGAAGAAAGGGACCGTTCTCCAATCCCTTCTCCCAACATACSTGGACACTGCTCTGCCAACTGAGAGCCTCCAGCAAAGCCAACAGCCTAATTAACTTTTTTCTATATCAAGCATTCCAAGAAAGACAAGATCAAAACAAAAATAAAAGCGTGAAATGTACCTGGGCATATGAAGTATTTCACCTGTGTTGGAAACCAAGAGAGAAAACGCCAGCTGAAAACCACTGCAGAGGGCTGACCTTTACAATGGGAGGTTGCAGAAATCCAATTTGATCTGTAGTCACCTGTCTGCCTCTGCCCCTTTCCCGAAATGTCAATCTTGCAGGGAAATTTGGTTATATAAGAGAAGAAAGATTCTCGTAGGCAAAAAAAAAAAAAAAAGGGAATCTGCTCTTAAATATAGTCCTTTCAATTCATATTCATTTCCAGCTTGTGCAGCAAAGCGGGCCACGAGTCTTCTCCATCTAGGAAATTTGAATGGAAGTTGCTCTCGTGGATGTAGTCAGCAACTGCGTAGTTCAGTGGAGGTTTTTAATTTAGGATTAAGAGAGAAATTGCCAGCAACAGATGCAATGCAGCGTGCAACACGGAATTTAAAGGGGGAAAAATGTGTGAATAGCACCGGATATCATTTGGGAAAAAAAGCAAATAGTGTGTTTGGTTCTCACTCTATTTCAGCAGTGTAATTGAGCAGACATATGTTCATGGAGGGGCTGGGTACCAAAATAGCACCTCAGCACTCTGCAAGCACCAGAGGCTGAAGCCCAAACTTGCAARCTGGGAATCCCTGTCCGAACTGGGATTGAGCTGTCCTGAAAATCCCCCAGGAGCTCTGTTAAGCCCCAGCCTGAGCCGGGGGACCCCAATGTCCGGTTTCTCCTCTGGTTGTTGCACTGCTCTGAACAAAAGCAGAAAAGATCCATACAACTGGAACAGGATTTGGGGCACTGGATCCTGAGAGGATCGAGGCATCTGTCTGCTGCTCAGACTTAGGTTATCTCACGATACACCTATTCTTTGCCTTTCTAATTATTATTTAACTAATCAGCAAATTATTTGATCAGAAGAGGTTTGAATTAACCTCATGAGRGGCCTGAATTTCCCCAGGGCTTTACACAGGTGCCAAAATCTGCCTTAAACCCTCAGCAGCCAGCAGCTAAAGCAGATCTAAAAACCCCAGGATTGTACCCAGACTGATATATTGTCTTTGTTTTCCTCTTGCCTGACAGTCCAAGCAGAGTGGGGTCCCTGAGACTCGGTCCTTACAATTTGCATTCTCCATGTACAATCCTGCCTGGCATTTCGCATCTAATAACTGTGCCTTTTGTTTATCTATAATCCACCCCTGTCACTGTATACCTGTAGTGCACCTTTATCTCTAGGCCTCCTATCTCCCGTACAGAGACCATTCAGCCCTGGGGCTTGTCAGTTTTATGATTCATGGGTATATTGTACCTAAGATCCTACAAAGAAGGTCTTGAAGTAATTTAAAAAAAAAAAAAAAGGAAAGAAAACAGGTATTTCAGATGGYATGCTGTGTGAAAGAAATCCCTTATTGACTAGTCTAATCTTGTATAATGTAATCTAATAATAAAGCCTGTTCCCAGAGGTACTGCTCAATAGTTGTTATAGTGTTAAAACATGTTTTATGCTGTGTTCTGAAACATATTAAGTGTAACAAAATTGTCCAGCTACTTCTTACATACCAGCTACTAAATATGGCATGAATGCTGTCAATAAAGTAAGCAGTTACTATATTTTAGATTTCTCYGAGGCATAGGATTCAGTTATACTTTCAGTAATCAATTAATTGGCTGCTCATTACTGGCCCAGATTGCTTGCAGCCTTTCAGGCTGTGCTCCCTCTCYGTGCTGGGTGTGGGACTGCTCAGGGTATCCCACCCCGTGTACTGGGATGCCGGGCCACTCTCTGTTCCTATAGGTGCACATCGTCCCTTCAGAGCTGGGAATCACCTCCCAGCAGGGCTGGGAGCCACCTCACTGCAGGGCTGGGTAGAAAACACCCTGTGCAACTGTGAAACGCAGTCCTGGGAGGCTTGAGGGCATAGATTTTCCACAACATACCGAGAAGGSTTGAATAGGATGCTCAGTGCTTTAGGTTCACCTTATCCTCACCTTTTGGAGCAGCCTTGGTCTCCAGCACCCTACCAGGCTCTTGTCTGGGACCTAAAAATGTGCAAAGCTCCTCCTGGTAACTTCCCCCAAACAGAAAAGGAAGGACAACTCTGTGTTCTCAGCTCAAACTCTTGCCATAGGGAAAGGTCTGCAGATGCCACACAAAGAATTGCGTGACCAAAGGGATATCCAGCTGGAGAGCTGGGATGTGCTGCCAGGATGGGAGCGATATGCATCTGGACAAAGAGCAGAAACTTCCTCAGCTGGGCTTGGTGCCCCTSGAAATGGCTGTGGAACAGCATCCAACCAGAGCTCCTCCTAAAAGGTACCAAACAGCAGCAAAACTGCAGCGCTGCCCTGCACGAAGAGGGGGTCACTGCACCCTCTCTGCACCCCAGCCCAGGCAGAAATTTCCAAGTGAACTCCATAACAAAAGGATCTGTCTTTCTGAGATGCTTTTCAAATCCAAACCCCATCCTCTCACTCAGTACATGAATTTTCTTTGAACAGCTGCTGTTTTTTCCAGTGTAGTCATAGATTAGAAATTATATGTCTGGGGTCTCTTCCGATTATTTTTTATTGGGTGTGTGAATCACACAGAGTTGTTTCTGTTCCTTGATTAACTGAGTGCAACTCTTAGAACCAAGTTTTTAATAATAAATGTTGTATTTACAAATTCACAATTTGCAAATACTCTCCAGGCTTCTTTTAAATTGCTGTTTTCATGGAAACTTCTCTTGGCAAACTGACTTGTACAAGTTTGGTTTGATTTGTAGAAAGCAGACACAAAATGGGAGTGAAGGCAAGAAAAGAGAATGCTGTTGTGCTTTTCTCCCTTGAATGTAAATTCCTGGAAAATTTGTGGTTAATCCTGTTGTAGGTGTAGGGAAGATTCAAAAATAATTTTATTGCTTTCATATAAAATGACAAATTAAATCTAATGTATTTGGGCAATAGCAAAACTACTGACACTAATATTGTACTGCTGATAGATTTTAATAGCAATAATTAGTACAAATATTATTARTGCTTTAGCTGACTGCTCTTTATATATATATTGTACACACACTAGAAATTAGCAAAACAGAGACCAGAATTGCATACTGACATCTATATTTTCTTATAATCAACATAACAGCACGCATGGACTCTATGTGAAAAGGCATAAATGCTTTCCTGAAAATTATKCCAACATTTGTTTTGAAGTGCCAAGATATGTATTGTTCCTTCCAGACCTGAATAGAAAAGTACAGTCCAGGAACAAATATGAATAATTGAAACAGATTCTCAGCATATTTCATATATGCAGTTGCCATTAGCATAAGAGAAACATTGCCTTAAAATAGATGATCTATCATGACACAATTAGCAATTATTTATCACGGTAACAATCCAAATTGTGTCCTCAATATGCTTCATTGTATATTTAAATTAAATACAGGCAGTCCATGTAAAGCAGAAATCAATCAATATATTGTAATTAATATAATCATATCTCTCTAGAGGTCTAGCAGGTGTGTTGGACACAGACACAGATACATATTGTGTAGCTTCTTAATACAACAGGACATCCGTGTGGTAGGAGAGCCTGAAATACAGACAGTAAACACAGATATATTAAGCAATATTAAGCATAGGTGCATCATTATGGCCCATGAAATCGTTAGCCTTTATGTAGTCCCTGCATCTTTTCAGAGCACAGTAGAATTATCACTCTAGSAAACATTATGTGTTGACGTCCAATTGGTGCTTAACAATAAAACAATTGCCTTATTAAATCTAAATTAAATCCTGTTCAAGATAAATTTAATTTCAAGTGTGGCTTAAATGGCTCACGAGAGTGATGAATACCCAGAACGAAGCAATCCCAAATCATTTGTACTGCTTTACTTTTTCAGCCAGATAGCTGTTTATTATTTTTTGCATTATTATTTTAATTTACTGATATCCCTTCTGCTTGCATGGAGCTATTTGAGCAACCAGAACTACGGAGCTGTCAAATGCTTTCTAATCCTAACCCAGAGCTGCTAACATTCCTCAGAAACTTTCACAAGCAGACAGAGTCATTAACATCATTTGACCATTTCATTTCAGGATTCATTTTACACAGCTGGAGTTGAGCTGTTCTGTGAATAAGACATGCCTATAATTGACAAAACACAGGACCGACCCTGAGCCAGCAAAAAAAAAAATAAATAATGTGTTACATCAGCTAAAGGTGCTCGTACTTTTGGAGTTTCTTGCAACAGATTTTGTTTTCTGTGTGTTGTAGATTTGGAGGTTTTTTTCTGAAAAAGAATGGCTGCAACGTAATCTTCATCCAGTGTATAATTTAAATAATATCAAACAATAATGTATAATTGATGCAAGCTCTCTGGGCACGGTTGCCATTATAATATCCTTTTAGATCCTTCTAAAAAACTAACTTTTCCTTCTTAAGCAGAAAATTAGAAAGGTATGGTCTGCATTTTATATTCCAGTGAATGGAACCCCTCAGCACTCCAATTCCCTGAAAAATTTCCACATTGATTTGTAACCTTTGGGGGAAAAATTCTTAATTCTCCATGGTTTCTGATCACTTAGGCTTTTCTGGGCTTGGGTAACACAGCATGCCACATGTTTTCCTAACAAATTGCATTCGGACACTTTCCGACACTTTCATTATTTTAACTCAGGTAATAATTAGTCACTGTCAGAGCTAAGACTTAGGTTGTGCAAATCAGAATAAATTTACCTCGCTGTAGCAGCAGTCACAAATGAAGCAATAAATTAGAAATAGCAAATTGTTACGGACTTAAGAGATCACAACTCAGAATCGCTACCTGAAATCCAGGAAATGTTACAGTGCTGCCAAGATTTCCTTGAGAGCTTAATTTTTCCAGATAACTTCATGTTTTGAGAATGTTATTGCAAAAAGCCCTGGAGATATTATACTCATGACATTCCCTAAGAAAACACGACGGGACTTTGCAATTGCAAAAAAAATAATAATAAAAAAAAAAAAAAATAAAGTGACCGAAGACTGTTTCTTATTAGTATGAAATGCATGTCTTTTGAAGGTCTTCAGGGTTCAGAGTCTCTCCCCCTCCACAGCTTCCCTCTCCCTTATCCTTACAGTTTGTATAGATTAAATGCATAGTGCAACCCCATGGGTTCTCTGTTGTAAAGCTATGTCTAATATGAGGCCACTAGACACTGTCACATAAAATCCATTAAAGTCCATCAGATGCACTGTCTTGGTAACATTCAGCTCATTGTCATTGGGCTGCTGCAATGAAGCATAGAGTGCCTGCTTTGAAACTTGATTAAAACAATTCATTAAAAGTAAGGCAACTAATCAGAACACAAGGGTTGTCTTCATGGGACTTGAAAAGTTCATTAGTGCCCCCACTATGAAAAACAGGAGTGGGAAAAAGAAAGAGGCAGGAAAGAAAAAGAGAGAGGAGTTCTCCTCCTCCTCCCCTCCTCTTTGAGCTGTTATCTAGGGGCTGGGAGCCAGTATCCTACCCCAGTGCTTTAATTGGTTTGATCTGATCCTCCAGCATCATCCCAAAGCCTCTGTTTGAAATTGTTGGTCATTACAGTTTGATATCTCTTTTTTCCATTTTCTTAAATAACTATAAAAAAGCCATTCCTAGCAGAGTTATTCCCAATTTCACCTCTCACCAAGCCCAGAGATTTCATTATACAAATACCCTTCTGTGTGAAAGCCCAAGAAACAACGAGAAACAGCATCTCAGTCTCTCTTACAGTGAACACTCAGCTTGTTTTCATTCAAGATCACCTCCAATTTAATTTTGAACCCCCCAAAATAAAATCATTTAAAATTGAAAATTATTTTGAATTTGTCAAAACAAAGCCAGTTCTAGGAACGAGAATTCATGCTTTTCAATTGCCAGGAAAAAATATTTAAATCTGTCATTTTCTTTCCAAACAAATTTTTTAAAGATTCATCAAAAAGAAGAAAAAAATAAAACCCCCATGCAGATGAAATGAATGTGTAGAGGCTTCTTTCTAGCACTCTCACACGGTGGTTGAAGATGGAAGGGGCTGCTGCAGGTCTGGCACATCATGTCAGCTGTYTGCAGAGGTGCATCAGCCCCCAGTCCGAACAGGTAAATAGCAGTAAATTCACAGAGACTATTTCGGTGGTGTTAATGTTCTTGTGAATAGTAATAGTGGAGCCCCACTGCAGACATCCTTCAGGAGGGCTGTGATTTACGGGTTGTGGGAAAGGTCTATTCTCTTTGTTCAATATAGACCATAAACAAAATTCGTCCAAATGACTGTTATGAAAAGTAGCTTCGCAATATTGCATGAATCTTCCCACATCCTACGCCTTATCTAAAGTTTATGCCTGGAAGATGGACTACTTGTATTGCAGGAACTCTATAGATTATCTCCATTACCGATTAAAGAGAGTGTCTTTTTCYGTGCCTCCTGCCTGCCCATTTGTTACCTCCTTAAATGAGTGAAGGGCCTTTTGATTAAAGGGTTCTTTGCTCAGGAAACCACCGTATTTGCAAACACAAATGCATATATACACTCTAATGAATAATGAAGGTTATTTATTGCTTGTGCTTGAAATAATGGTTGATTTTGGAGTGCCTTTCATAAAACCCACATCAGAAAGTGTGTTATGTCCTGACATTTTCATTGCAGTTCAAGTAAAACAGTCCTCGGAAATTGTCTTGCTACCAAATTGCAATCATAAAGGCATGGCTTCAGACTCTGAGAATCACTTCAGATTGTGAACTTCTGGATAATATATAACATAAAGAGTTTAATTGAATCAGCCAGTTGGGTTTTTGCCCAGAAAAGTAGAAATTTAAATGCTGATGCAGCTTTAGCTTCCAATGACACCAGTCAGCACTCCTTAGATTGGATTGTAAATAATCTTATTTGAGGATATGCAGTATGATGGGGATATACTTGTCTGTAAACTTGCTAGCAAAAGTAATTAAATAATTCCATTGTGTACTAAGACATATGAAAAATCACTGACCCCAAAGAAAGATTCGATAAGTATTTACCAGCAGCTAGAAGAAAACACTGACTTTTTAGTGATTCTCGTCTTATTTTGGAATTGCTAGGACAAAAGAAAGCAAAAAGAAAATTGGAACACAGCTACAGTGAGATCTGTTTGTGCCCCATGTTTGAAGACCTTTGTGGCAAATGCTTTTCAGTCCACTTGGATGGTGATGTGAATCCACCATCTGAATGCACGCTTGGTTCACATCCCAATGTTTCAAAGTTCACTCGGATTAGTGTCCTGAACATCTCAAGCCAGATTTTTCAGTCTTCAGCTGCAGATGACAGAAACAGAAAATAAATACAAATAATTCTTAACTCTCCTACCTGATCCCACATAAAGCATTGCATTAAATTAAAGCCAAAAAAAAAAAAAGGAGAAGGAATAGAAGGAATGTGGTCAGTGGTTGTTACCGAAAACAATAATTAGCCCCAGCTCACAAATGTCTTGAAATTTTTTATTTTCCAGAAGTTTCACACTTGCTTAATGAGAAATGCTAAAAGTGAAAAATGGAATTATTATATGCTGTACATTTAAACACTTGTAACACCTTTAATATTTCCTTTTGCCTTTTTTTTTCCAGAGACAATGTGAAAATGAAAATGAACTATTGAAAGCACTAAGTGTAAATAGAAGAAAGTGAAGCAAAAGTTCAAAAAAGTGAAAGCATTGGTTCTGTTCAAAAAGCACTTATCTACACAATTTCAGTGTCGTGTGTTTTTTACAATTTAAAATACAATTATAACTATCATCTACAACTTTTCAGGAAAGTAAACACCTGAGTGAAGGGTTTTCATCAAATATTACTGAAGTTCTCTGATCTCCAAGTTCAGCGAGGTGCAGTTATTCAATATAAGGGGCATCTGAGCTGAAGAAGAGGAAAAACTGTTGCCTTCATCAGAGACAGCTTAGGACAGGAGACAATGGTCCTTTACTGTAGTTCGTGTAGGAAAGCTGAAGGATTTGTATTAAGTGTGAGTCAAGAATTCACACTTCAGGTGTTCTTGCTTCTCTACCCAAACTACTCACAGAGCTTAAATGCTACAGTTGCCTTCATCCATTCTGCTTCATGCTGTGGCATCATCAGTCCATGCAATGTCAGTCATGTGTGCTAGACTGGATCACTCATTTAGCTCCACTGGGTCACTCATTTTGCTCCACTGAATCTCTGAGAAGAGAATTGGATAAAATCTCAGGCATTTCACAAAATGATGCACAGCTCCTCTAAGACATTGAATCTCTACCCTCCAGCATCGGTACTTTGCTGCCAAAATTGTTGTTTACGGAAAAGTTGTGACATCAGAGACCGTTGACTTGTAATTTCAAAGATCATGTTTCACACAGAAGTACAATAGTGGCAACTTTATGGATCTAGCCAAATTCCAGTTGGAGTCATCTTCCCTTCCTAGCGCAGTTAGCCACGGTTGCTGTTACAAAACAGAAACCTCATTCTGCATGGAAAATGGCCCCCTGTTGTAATAGCCAAGAATATGTGTCCTAGGGAGCATTCACTCTCTTTTCCTTATCTTTATTTTCATTAAAAAGTAACAAAATAGCTGCTTGTCCCTACTATAGCTGCTTGTCTCCCTGCGAACTGCAGGGAGAGCTCTCAAGGTACCTCATCGAGCTTCATTTTATAATACCTTTGTTTTATTTCCCTGCACAGTCTTTCTTTTCCCTTTCCCTTTGCCTGTTTCTTCATGATGATCAGAAGGATGCCTACAAGGAAATCATCTGTAGCTGGTGCAAACCTAAATGCACTTTTTTCATCCAACTGAAGATATGACCAACTGTGTCTTTTGCCAGAAACACTTCAGATGTCTCCAAAACATTATACTTGCTGAATAAAACATGGATGCATTACTTCCCCCCCCACCCCCCCAGTTATCATCTTATCAAAAGCATCTCAGGGCTGAAAATATGATACAATGTGGTTAGGTCACCTTGGTCACTGCACAAGGTAAAAGCTACCTGGTCAAGGCAGTCTTGCTGCATTGTGGTCATTTTCTCAGTAATCAAGGTACCAGTAGGGAGAGCAGAGAGTTCGGGGAAAATTACACCAATTCTCCATTTCTTCTTGATGCAGAATTAGGAAAACTTTTACCTGTCACTGCAATGCAACACTGACCCTCATTTTGCCACAGGTTTGCATCATAAGTAGCTCAGTGAGGATGGAGAGCCAGCACCGCTCTTTTTCTCCAAAACTTATTAGCCACCAGACCTATTTCAGCTCCAAAAAATGTGAATATGTATCCAAAATCAACTTTGCAGATGGATTTTGCTTCCATTAAATTCCATGGTGAAAAAAACCCCATATATAGGGTTTAATTTAATTGTGGGCATATAGCACTTGCAGAAAAAAAATAGCTTCATATTTGGATTTATGGAATTATTTTACTGAAAGAGAATTACGTTACATATTTAAATCCCTGATGGCTACTAATGTTTTATTAAATACAGTGTAAATCCAGCTGCAACCATGCAATAAAACCTCCAAGGGGCAAAAAAAAGGAATGTTTTATATTTGATTTCTGCATGCAACAACTTGGTCTCCTGAATACTGCCCATATGCTGCTATGCTCTCCTTGACATTGATCTTTAATGGGGGATCAATGTGCTGAACCCCAGCTTCAATGTACAGAAGGAACATGGTAAAATTATGTACTATGTCCAAAATTTCATATATCTGGTCCTTATGCTAAGTTGTTTTCAAAAGTATTTAATGTTGGTTATTAAAATACACAGAAAATCAGTTTTTAGTAAGAGGAGTTTCATTTCGTTACAGAACTTCAAGAAATAATGACGTGGCTCTGTGGACAGTCACCCACAGTAATTAGCTGGAGAGTAAATCCGTTTGTTTTCTGCATTTTTTTCATCAGGACATGCATTTTCACTCTCATGTGCCCAGGGTTTGAAAGGTTTACATTACATAAAATTAGGACTATATAAACTATGAGCTTCATCTGTTTTCTAATATGATTGCCCCTTCCCTTCAGCAGAGTAGCCTAATTGATAGCCTCCATCGTATGCAATGCACGTCAATAAATACTGAACATGAATGTGAATCAATATTGTGTTAGTACTGGGATTAAGCAAGCTATTTTCTCTCCTTTTTTTTTTTTTTTTTTTTCTTTTTCCAGAAGAGATGAATATAAGTAAATAAAATGACTGTTTGTCTGAAATTCTGCCCGGGGATTTAGTTTTGCATTTCCCTGTAGGAGCACAACATCAGAAGTCAACCTGGTCCCTAGTTCTTTGGTCCAATGTGGACAATAGAAGCAAACAATTCAGTGGAATGCTGGGAAGGACAGCTCTTTTTCCCTTTTCACTGAAAAAACAAGTGCAGTTGTAGAGGAAAAGAGATTTGACTTCTGATATATTATTTTTTTCTGTCTTTTTCAAGCCACAAATTAGAGGACAATTTATGAGAGCCCAGCCAAAAATTTATAGGCCCAATATTGACTGCTCTTGACCCTGTGTGCTATTTTGCAGTCTAAACAATGCCAAATCGCTCAGATGACCCAACGCCATGCCAAAATCCATAGACACCTGATATATATTGCACAAATTTTTAAAGCGTGGTAAAAGCACAACACAGTGATAAATGGGCACAATATTTTAGATCAGTTCTTGCAAATGCAGAGCACAGAGCCGGAAAGACTCAAAGGTTTCGGGAAACGAGGCCTGGAAAAGGAGGTTTTTAATGTTGGGACTTGTGAGCTGTTAGATCAAAGTTCGGATCTAAGCCCAGAACCACAAGAGATTAAAAAAAGCTCTGGAGCAGACACTGAGCATAAAAGCTCAAGTGCTTCAGCTGTAGAGGAGCCTACTTGCTACAGTGCTTGACATGGCTTTCCATGTCCTCAGGGGAATTGCTTCTGATTTCCAGGAGGTCAGAACTCATTATCCCAATGGCGACAAGTTGCAGCAGAACCCCCCTGCATCCCCCTGCCCCCTCCATAGGCACTGCTAGGGCCTGCTTGCACTTATCACCTGCTTTGAGACCAAGGGAAATTGGGTTTGGGTTTGGTTTTCCAAGTGAAAATAAGTGGACCTTAGGTATTTAGGAGATGTAGGAACTTAAAGTAATTTTTTTTTTTTCCAGAAACATTAAACTATACAATCATCTCCAAAGACCTGGCCTTCCAAAGGGCTCAACACTAGTGTAAATACAAAGGTTAATGGACAAATTTTCTAAATACTGCAAGGCAGTGACAATGTTTGGCTTTCTGAGGGCTAACTTTTAGATTTAATATGTTGATCACCAGCATATTTAGTTAGAAGGTAGAAACACTTCAATATAAATTCTTTTTGCCCTAACTTTCTTTTTTAACAGAAGTGAAATCTGTGCCACAACTGAAATAACTGCCCTAACCACAGGACTTGGTAGAGAAAAATTCATTATTGACACTATAACTGTTATTTTATACAAAATGTTTTCATTAGAGGAGAGGCTGGGACAGGTCCCCCATTTTGCTGCCCTAATTACATGGCTTCAGAATCATTCCTGTACTTATTTTAGTTGAGGGTTTTTTCATTGCAGAGAAATGAAATAATTTTCATTTATTCCTAACTAAATGTATGGAGATTTCTATACGGAAAGTTAGCAAAAACTTTTTTGTTATATTTATCCGAGCCTCTGTATGCTCATCTACACGTGCAAATCTGCATTTGCTGAGTCTTTATTTTGCGTGCACAAATGCATCGTACATAGCAGGTAAAAAATCATTGCAGTGACCTCTTAAAAATGTGCTGCGTTTCCTGCAACTGAATTTATTTACCTTAACACATTGAAAGGGAAAAGTACCATATTTTAAAGATGTGTTTTGCAGATTATTTTTCCAGCAGCAGCAGCAGCAGCAGCAAACCATTTCTGCACAACTACTCACAGTAGATGAATTATCGTTTTCCTACCTTGAATCTACAACAGTTAATTTAACCGGTGACTTGCGGAGAATGTATGGCTAAATCAAGCCTTCAGTTGGAGGGCTCGGCTTAGTTTTCTGTGGCATCTTGTGTCACAATATGTCACATCAGTGTGGCTGCATGGCTGGATGGGTTACTCTTAAAGAAGGCATCAGTCTTAAATGGGTTTTTCTGAAAAGCCAAGAAACCAAGCAAACAAAAAATGTTAATGAACTGGATCTCCATGTGTCAATCTGCTCTTATGGTTAATTACTGTACCAGTGGAGGAGTTTGGGGAGAAAAAAGGACACAGGTTTGCACTGCACAGTCATTTCACAAGGGTCTTTTGAATTCCAATCCGTGCTGACAGGGTCTCTTAACCTGGAGTACCGTCCCAAAGTACCTGGTACGCTAACAAGACCACAAATTCCAACTTTTTTTTTTTTTTTTATTTGCCTCCCACCCCTTTCCCCTTTGTTGCTATAGTAAAAATGTTTCTACTTTTCTACATCTGTCTGCTGTTGCCAACAAAACACTGGAGAACAGGAGGTGATCTTTCTGTTTTCGTTCCAGCAGCCTGGCCCTGAATGAGTTTAATCGGCTGAGAAACGCGACTGAAAAGGGCTTTGCTACCCTTTCTAACTTCACTGCGCTCAGGCTTTCTGTAGCCTAGAGAGTGACACCCTATGCCTTATTTCACTGTGGATTATTTAGAATGCTTCAATTGTGACTTGTCAATGTGGTCCGGGGTAGATCAAGGCAAAACCTCCGACAAGAAAACAGCAATGCGAATATGATGTGACTGACTGCCACACAATAGACTAATACCTCTTAATTTGGACTTTTAGCAATCGTTTACCATCCTTATGCACTTGAAGATTCCAAATCCACTCTTACAGAGAAGAAAAAAAAGTCTTTTTCTTCCCTCTCCCTCCTTCCCCCCTCCCCATAACTCGAGTGTATCGATCAATGTCTCTGTATGCATTTAATAGCTTTATTTCAAAGCACTTTACTCTTAAAAGCCCCTCTCACCAAGGCATACTATTGAAATACTGTGCAGGTGTAATTAAATGAGCCAATTTTTTGGCCTGGACTGTATCCCTGTTCTGTCTTTGGCATTAGAACTTCAAGATGAGGTTTGGTCGTTTCTTATCTCTGCGCAGTACTGATTTTGGGGTTGTCGCTCTTTTTTTTTTTTTTTAATTAAAAAAAATAATTAAACTGAAATTAATTGGTTAAAGGTTAATAGATGTAGAGATTGACATCCTTAGTAAAAGTACTCCACGTGAAATGACAGTGCAGGAGACTTAATATATTACCAGCTAGTTATGCCTGTACTACACCCAGGAGTACTATGGCCAGGGCATCACTGAATGCCAAATATCCAGTGACTTTGCTGTAGAGACTGCTTCAAAATCATTCAGCTACTGCTGGGTGCTGTGACTCTATTTGCAATGTTCACTAAGAAATGAAGGGAAACTACTCATTTACTTCATGTGGGAATTTTTCACACAACAGTTTCTTGCTCACTTCAAGATCTAGGGAAAGTGTTCAAAAATAGCATTTCAGAACACCAGTGTGAATAAATTTCATACATCCCTTTAGATATTGTTTCTGTTCCTCATCAGGCACTTTTCACTAGCACTTGTCTGCATGAAATTTTGCCCACAAAAAAAAGCTGCAGGAGAGCCTTGTGGGCACTCGTGCACATATATTTTCACCAAAAGGTTTAGAAGGTCAGTGGAGAGCTCTTTGCAATACGGGTGTCATCCAATGAAGACAGAGAAACAGAGCTATGCATCTTAATCAGGCCTCGTGAATAGGAAATACTCAAAGCAACAGTCATGGTGAATAGTCTGTGATTAGCCCACAAGCTGAAATGGGCCCACATAATCCACATGCCAAATTATTTTGGATTGTGAACGTATTTATAAAAAAACTAAAATTGGTCACTAGATAAGTCACAAGCAAAATAAAGGTATAAATTTCTCAGATGGATTGTGCACAAAGGATAGAGTGCAGAGCTACAACCTGGGATGGTATTGAACTCGGTGACCCAGAGGTGAAGGGCTGGAAAGCCCATAACCAATCACCTTTGAATTCAGTGTCCAGGATTGTCTTTTTGAAAATTAAACAAAGACCCAACTGTAGTAATTGTGTCACCTTATGTACTTAAAGTAATTTCCCCTGCTCAGCTCAATATCTGGAGGAGCAAATGCAGAAATTGCCTGTTGTGCCACTTCTCTAAGGCTCTATATCTGCTCAATTTTTTCCTCAGTGCTTTCCCACTGCTCTTCATGAAAACATTGCAAAGTTCCTGAGAACAGGCAATAAAATGTACAGATGTCTGAGCCAACAGAAATAAAACAAAAATAAGACCTTCACACAAATCTGTAAAGGTGAGACAAAAAAACCCACCTTTGAATACCTATTTTCTTTAAGCATTGGTCCACTTTTACTGGAGTTACTGAGAAAATATATTTATTTGTCAGATCACGGCTCTAATAAAATTAATTTAATTGTTTAATTAGAAAAATGGAAAAAAGCTTGCTGTGATGGGAGTCAGTCCTCAACATGTGTCATAAATGTGATCCTCTAATTCTGTGTGGTCATTGACTGACTAAAACCCCACTATGTCCTAGAATGGACTAAGAGCATGGTTACCCTCCTCTGCAAGTGACACTGGCTGCTTGAAGAAGAGATTTCATTCACAGTTCTCAGGCTCAGTGCCTGCTTGGGGAACCAAGTATTGCTTTTCCAGTCCATGGAGCAAGTCAGGCTTGAAAGACCCTGCTTGCTCCAGAGCCCTGAGCGGATCCTGAGCTGCTCTCAGATGAGATTCCATCAGCATTGCTGCCCTCCCTGTGAAGCAAGCACATGAGATGCCTCAAGGACCCCAAACCAGCAACAGGGCTAGAGAAAGCACCTCCACTGATTCACAAGCCATGGAAAAACAAAGTCTTCTCTGATGCGTCCTACTTCACCCCAGCTCTTTGGCTTTGAGATCACGTCTCTATGTAGTGGGTTTCCATCCCAGAGGAACAGACTAATAATGAGGGCCAAATTCTGCTAAAAACACCATTGCCTTCTTGGACCAGAACTGTTTCCTTTATTTTGTCTCTAGAAAACCTCAGGCCATCTCCACCTCGGCTGAACCATGTGCTCAGACAGGATAAGCCAGTGTGAGCTCCACTGAACTTCAATGGATGCAAGTTGATTTACAACACCTAAAACACTGCCAGAAGGCATAATTAGGATAACAGCACCTTAAAAAACAAAGTTCCCTATTAGAATCATAGAATGGGCTAGTTTGGAAGGGATCTTAAAGTTCTGACTTAAATCAGAACAGAGCTAGCTTTAAAGTCTGCTGCAAGACTAAAAATAACCCTTCCAGCTAATTGTGCTTATGTTACCTCCTTCAGCAGCAACTATTTGGTTTCATCCTAACGTTCCTACTTACCCATAATTACCAACTCCTTTGACACGGCTAACTGAAAGTAAGTATTAATATGGATTTAATGTTGTTTCAGAAATTGGTGGGGGACCGAGGGTGCCAATGACCCTACTTTAACTTTGTACTAAAAATGTGTTGATCTGTGGGTTTTGGCTGCTGCTTGAATTTGACTTGAAGGTTGAAAGTAAACACATCACTCAAGCACATGGTGCATGAATTAAGGTCTTTCTGTCACCAGCCTCTGCTTTTTTTCCCTACTCTTGGGTCACGCACCCCAGAGTCCCCCCCCTTTCCCCTTTCCTCTCATGGGACCCTGGGGAAATATTTCTCTTGACATGAACTCCTGCGTGGCAACACCTGCATTTCTTTCAGAGCACATTTCCATGGGGGAAGGTTAGCTTTTTGCTTCATTTTTTTTTTCCCTCCCCGGCAACTTTTTCTCTAAGAATGACCAGATTTTCCTRGCCGCTCCACAGAGACCTGTTGCATTTCCAACAGTAGAAAGCACCCTGCTTGAATTTGAATTTTGATACAGGAGATTATCTTCCAAAAATATGTATTTTAAATGAACACAGTCCATTTTTTAATCTTTGATATTATGGATKGTGATAGAGTTGGACATGTAGTAAAACCATAATAATAATAATAAAACTCAATGTGGCAATTTCTTTTGGTCTCCAGATATTAGAATGCATTCAAAACACCTCAGATAAGATTACACCTACAAGTGTTTGCTGTGTCAGAGACCTCTCTCCTAGAGGATGCAGTTTTTCACAGCAAAAATTGTCATTTGCTATAGTTGAAGTAGTTCCTTAACAAAATAAAGCTATCATGTAAAGCAACTTTTCTCAGCCTTGCTGACTACACCAGGGCTTGTGCTGGTATAAATATGTTAGTCGAGGTGTCCAGGAGGGAAGATTGTTCTTTTTTTTTTTTTATTTTTACACACTAACTGACATCTTTATTCTGGGGAACAAAATTAAGTGTAAACCAAGCATTACTGTCTACAGCATTTTCTTGAGGTCAGGGTTTCCAGGGAATAATAGAAGGAGAAAGCTTCCTAAAGACATATCTTTGTGGAGTAGGGATGGGGGTTCCAATTTACTAGTCTTCATCTTATTGAGGGCAATAATTTCCCTGAAGACTTTATTGGCAGGGTATCACTGCAGAAAACGTTTGCTGCCGGCAACCCTATTATTTTCCATGAGAAATACAGTCCCGTGAGAAAGCACGTTCTCACTCTATTTCTGTGGGAAACACCAGGAGAAGAAGAATTCCAAATCCCGCGAGACCCAGCAACTGGAAACAACACCAGAAGCCCTCTTGTTTGTGTAACTTATTGCAAAAATATCAAAGGAGCGGGGGGGTGGGGGARGAGAGAGGGGGAGAGAGGGAAGAACATGTTTTCATAAAATTTTCAGTTTGCAAGAGCTCTGTTTTTTTAAAAAAAATGGATTTATATTTGACAGCCCAAAAATCCCAAGGATGTTCAGTCTATTTCAGTTGTCAATTTACGATCTTTAAAACATTTTTAAAATTGACTGAACCTTAACTACATCCTACCTCATCTTGTACTAGCCAAGTTTTACAGATGCCATCTTAAAAATCAATTCAAAGAACAGCCATAAACTTGAAAGCTTCCTATTTGAAGTGTATATGGCAGAATGCAATTTTGTTTAATTTTAATTGACAGAGATGTCAGCCTAAGAGAATATTTTAGAATATTAGTAGGAACAGTAAACTCATGCCTTGACACTTTTATGATATAATGGTATAATTCTCAGGAAAAAAATCACCACTGTCAGGATTTACACAAAAGCAGTACATGTTTTACTTTTTCCTCAGTAAAGGAGTGACAAATGTATTACTAATTACACAATTACTTTATTATGTAGAACCAGTAATAAAACCCTTGACGTACCCTCAGAAAATCTTAGTTTCATTAAAACAGACAGGGGTTTTTATTTATTATTTTTTAAATTTGTGTTACGCATTTTCTTGGGAGGTTTCAGCCTGTGGGATGGGGTTCAGTTCCCTTCCCTCTGCATTTTACAATGCAAAATGCATATTTGTGAGGCCTGTTTGTTCCTGAGGAGACAAATCCTCAAGTGGTGTAAAACTGCTGTCACTACCTGTTTGAGCAATCTGAGAATTAGATTTGATGTAACATGATCACTTACTGCAGAAGATCCAAACAAGTGATTTCTCTTGGTTTTCTTGGATAGTGATTTTTTTATGTCTTTATATTTTTTGACATGATGAAGCAACTTCACATCAAGAAATAAATGCATGACAACGTAAAGTACTTGTGTGTCAAGTCCAGATGAAATAGAACATAAATAGGAAACGTCCCTAATTTTGAAGGTGGCCAGATTCTGAATCTACCTTTTTTTTCAAAAGCCTACAAAACCGAACTCTAAGTTCTCATTCCTCCACTTTGGGAGCGGATAAAGTCCTGCTCCAAAATATACCCCACTGTCTCTTTGCACTGCTGCTGTAAAGAAACTTCCCAGGCAACCGGGAGGACCAGAGCGGCTCAAAGGGAAACTAAGGAACTTGGTGCTGCTGTACAATAAATTTAAATGTTCCCTAACTCCTCAAGGCTTGATCTAGAAAACAGCTTCAATATGCAGCTGACTTTCAGCACATGAGTAATCCCTTTGACTTTAAAGAATTAGTCATGTGCTTAAAGTTTAGTGCCCTGCTGGATTGGGACCCAGCCTCCAAAACAAAGTATGGCTGCGATTCAGTGATTAATTATAGCCCTCGGATGGACAAGCCAGTTGGGTGAAACAAGAATTGGCCCAACCCTTTGCCCTTCTCCCAAAACAAATCTGAATAAAGGTCAAAAGAGTTTGGTTAAGGATGTACTTACCAAACTTTCAAACCTTTTGAGGACCATCCACCACTAGCAAAGGCTCTCGCATTGTGTCCCTCCGGGAGTCCCATAGGCGTAGTGGGTTGTAAACTCATTTTCCTATATGGGCAGGCACGCGTGTGGGGCGACAGGAATGAATGACAATGTGGAACGGCCAAAGCTGCTGTCCTGTGACCATGGAGCTTTTAATATGGAGGCAGCRGAATCAGGATTAAGAATTGCAGCTGCTAAGATGCTAAACCCCACATACAGCTCCTATGGCTCAGATGTTATCAAGCGTAAAATCTTTTGAATAAAGCCTTACATGGGGGCACCATTGTAAACTGCTTTCCCAGTTTAAGCCTTTGCGTAGCCGTAAGAGGGAAAAGGTTGTATTTTGCTGTATTATTTTCAGTAATATGTCAAAGGCCACTGAAATCAGTTCCCATTAATTCTAAAGGACTTTCCATAGTAAAAATAATGCCCAGTAAAAGCACGATAATGAAAACACTGTTTAAACTATTCTGCTCTCCTAAAGRTGGCCAGCAACTCGTTTTCTTCCATGAGATGATATTGTACAAATTCCAGTGTTCATTTCTACTATAGAAGGTAAAGTCAGACAGATTTCTGCTGAATAAACTGAAGGACTGAGTGTGATTTTGGAGTATTTTTTTGCTTTAGTCTCTGTTTACATCTGCTTATGTCTAATCCAGATTTCTTCTCTTCAGTATTTATGTCAATCTCTGTATGACACAGCGTCAAATTCTAATCCCAGCACTGCTACTAACTGGAGACKTGGTTCTCATCTTGGAAGTGACATGAGGAAAAAAAGACACAGTTAATATTGCAGCCCATTTAGGAAAGCAGTGATGGAAGTCACAGTTATGCAGAAAAATGACACAAGATTTCTGTGTCGCACAGCCAAATGGATTGACAAATCCAGGTAAAGGCTCCACATCATGGATGTAAAATTAATGKTTTTTTGTTAGTATCCTGTTCAGCCTAATCTTCTAATACTGYCCATGTGTGCCTTCCCAAAATCTCAGGATTGGTCCAGGAGTTCCTATACCAGGRCCTTACAATTTAAAACGCATTTTCACTGAAACAATTTCAGATTCCAGGAACCCAAAAGTCATTTTCACATCGAGTCCTAAACTACTCCCTTAAATTGTCCCCAGCAAATCCAACATTCAGGTCGTGTTTTCCAGGATACTCGTAACYGAGATGAAAGCTGTTTCCAGTAGAAAACTTCCTGTTGGTTTTCCTTACAAGAGTCGTTCTTATTGCACATGCTGGAAGAGAACACCATGGGGAAACAACCAAACCRCGTTCCGAGGTGAGCAGTTACTCCCTAAAGAAAAATGCTGGTCGTTGAGCCAACATACAGACAACTGACTAGATTAAGTACATACCTTGTATTAATTTACATCCTCTGGTCACCCTCACTTATATGCATTTACCCAATACACAAACCATGATGGAAAACTTCCTCCATACAGATGAGAATTGTAGATATTATGTATCATGGGAACTCAAAAGACAGCACAGTCCTAAATATTCTTGTCCTTTTCGATGTTCATTTCCCTGGAAGAAATGTATAGAATTAGACCCCATGCACAAATAGTAATAGTGTTTTCAATTYATATGGGTTTATACAGTTTTGTTGGCCGAGGAAAAAAAACCAAAACAACCACCAAGGCCACAGGTTTCCAAGACTGAGACCACAGTGTAAAAGGCACCTCTGTAATGAGCAGCATAACACAAACAGCAGTCACTGACYCCTTGAAAAGTTAAACTAGAACAATCACATGGGTGGAAACACCATTAACAAGGGTAGACATGGGAGATCAGAAATGGACTGGCAAGAGTAACAGGAAGGCTGGAGGTGAAGAGACGACACGAAAACAGGGAATTTCTCATGGGATTTTTCTTTATTTTTTTGAAAGAAATGGGTGGGAAAATAAAAGTCTCCTCCATCAGGTTTTCCCCTCCCCACTCACAACAGGCACTTGGCCCATGTGAGGGATTAACTGCCTGCTTGTAAACTGTCATGTTTTGATATTAAAGCCATTTTTAGCTGCAGCTTGGCCAAGCGACGTGTGTGCATCTGCCACCCTGTAACTCAGCCATGACTTCCGTCATGCTCTGCAGAGAGCACCACACCTGGGCTGGCATCTCCCATGCCAGCTTTCAGCCCTCTGAGGCTTGCGCTGGGTTTAGGGGATTATCACAGCTTAAAATGCAGGCTTTGTAAACAAAGGGTAAAAATAGTCGTCACTAGAGCAATATAGTCATGCTTTGTGCAGCTGAAAAACAACAGTGGAAATGCTTGGTGGCACACCTTTCTCAGGAGCTGTTTTTAAATGTATCTAGGTTTTTTTTTTGGACAATATAAAAAGTTTCAGTCCGTGCCATTGACTAATAGGCTCTAAAACCTCAGGTTTGATCAAAAAATAGAGCTGATTTTTGCGATCCCTAAAAGAGCTTCAAAGGYACTACAAAGAACCATTTACATGCCCTTTCCTCAATGTTCCAGAACTTTATATAGCTTACTAGATAGAGACCCCTGAATCAAAATCTGTTGAAGGCAATGAAAATATTTCCATTGGCTTCAATGAAAGCTGCATTTGGCCTAAAAATAATCCATTATGTGAGGCAAATTTGCCCACTGAGCTCTGGCCAGATCTGATTTTAAAGGAGTTCAACTGGAAATCATCACTCATTCTTTTGGATGCTGTGGAGAAAAAGGCTTCTTTATTCCTTATCTCAGACTCATTAGGTTTAAGATCTACCATAGGACTTACCACATCTAACTAGCAACTATTAAGTAGCCTTCCTTTTTCATTACTTTTGTCCTCTGCACTGCATAAAATCAAGCTCTCTGTGTTTGGGGATGGGCTGGTTGTAGGTTTTTCTAACATCAGTTTCTTACTCTGCTTTATTGGCTCCACATTTTTTCATAAGATGCTGCCAGTGTGGATACATGACAGCCAAGCCCTTCCTAAGTCATATCAACATTACAATGTAATACAAAAGAAAAAAAAAAAGGGTGAGAAAACCCCCACCATCTGACTTCTAGTAATATCTGGCACGATATTTTAAGGTAAGCAATAACAAGAATGTGTCGTATAAACATATAWAAGAATGCAATTCTGAAATCTGTAAGAAAATCTGATTTGGCCACCAGCTTTTACACAGATTATCTGTTAGCTTCTATTTCTAACAAACCATGTTATGAGATCATGCCTCTCYGTCTCATTTATCAGCCAGTTTCAATTTTGATGACAGGAGGAGGAGGGAAAAAGTCTCAAAAGATAATAAAATCTCTCACAAGTCTCACAGATGCTGAAGTTCACAGAAATGAGGGTTGGTTAGAAGAAAAGGGCTTAAATTGGAGCCCCCACCACAGCAAAGGGTGAAGTAATCTATGTGTGGTTCTACAAAAGACAAAGCTGTGAAAATTCTCCACAGTTCCTTACACTTGGCTTTTGCTTCCAAGCAGTGTTTTGGGAGGCTCAYATTATACAGAACAAACAAGTACAATATTGAGCGAATACACATGAGCTGAGACAAATTTATTTTGCCATGATGATCATATAACAGTGAGTGTAGAGGCTGCCTTATGGAGGCAAAGTTTTGGGAATGGCCAAATGATTTAGAAAGGCCAATCTCCTAGCAATTCCCACTTCCCTCGAAATGTGAGATTGGCTGTTGTGTAGAAAAACTGGAGTGGTTCATGGGCTTTGTTGCTTGGAGGCAAATCTCCCCACACAATGACCTTCAAGGTATATTTTTACACCCCCATGGGCTTTCACATTCAAAAGCTCCTGTAAATATTGGTGGTCAAAAGGGATTTGCAGTGGAGCTAAGATGCAACCTGCCTTCTGCAGACCTTGTTCATGCTGAATAATAATGTGCTCCATGAGGAGTTTTGCTGAGGGCATATGACTGTTCTCCACCAAATCCATCCCAAAGCCTAGATCAAACCCCAAACCATGGTTCAGCACCACCCTTTGAAAAGAATATTGTTTTACCTATAGAAAAAAGGGTTAAAAATGGGGAGGCCATCTGAATTAACTCCAGATGACCTGGGGCCTGTCCCTAGTCTTCTCAGTGGCTCTGGACGACTCACTTCATTTCCCATGCCCTCATTTCCTTAGCAATAAGTTGTATCAACCTCCACCATGGATCAGGACTAGATTTGAAGATGGAAGTCACTGTTCAAAGCCCAGGTGTTATTAGTCGGGTTTTTTAATAGAATACGAAAAGTGGTSTGTAAACCCCAGCAATAGAAAGCACATGGGAGAGCAGAAGAGTAAAAATAGATAAATTGGATCACTTAAGCAGAAGAAATAGAAAACCTTTCTTTCATTTTTATGTGATACAGAAGGTTCATTATGTGCTGTATCGACAATATAGTATTTTTCAGTGTCACCTGTTCATTAAAGAGTCATTTTAAAGGCAGTTGATGGGTTCCAGTATCACACAATTCATCTAATAAAAGTATTCATTAGTTTGTATATTATATCTCTTTTTCTGCTGTTCTGGTAATCCTTAAATAAGATGTCCCAAAGGTACTGATTCTGATCTCACATCAGTGTGTATKAGTAAATCCATTAAAGTTAATAGGTTATTGTCCATTGATGTAAGAAAATCAAGGCTAATGAGGCTACTTGAGTATGCAAAAATTACAGGATCGGAACCTACTGTCATTAAATATTTTGGAAGGTTATGTGCCTTTTCCGGATAGGACATAATTTTCCTTAACATAGCTTTCAATAGAGGTGCATTAGCCTCTAGTGGCAGTAGAGGTGATATATTGTATCGCTAATTTAAAGGATTATGCACGAAAAGTGAATATATTGCAATAATTATGAAGTCTTGTTTGACTTCACTTTTCCACAAGTGTACTTYGTCATGCTTTAAATACTTCACGGATTTGAAAAGCACAATCAAGATGCTGTAAATTGGGGTGAAATAAAAAGCTTATTAGCACGTTCTTAGAGCAGATTTAGGTTTAGGAATATTTTCTRTGTGGCTGCCACCATTACCGCGTTTATACCCGAGCAGTGCCTCCACCTCTTTGATTGCGAGCATGTGTGAGCCCGGGTGTGCACGCACGTGCAGGAGGGGTCATGACATTTATTAAAGCAGTCAATAAGGCATGCACAGGACAGGCATCTAACCCTGGAATATATTTATATTTATACTCATTTCTGATATGGAAACTAAAGAGGAAAAATCAATCGGAATCTTAACGTTTCATTGTCCTTCACCTTGACTCTTTGGTTTAAAGTAAGCAGTTAAAGAATAAACATTGCTGGGGAGAAATAAATAAATAAACAGATGAAAAAGMCACTCTCTAACATTATTAGGACTTCCAAAGTAAATAAAAAGTGGTAGAGCTGAGAGCAAATTGCTGCAGTGGTGCCAGGGAGAATCCTGATTTTAGCACCGCTGTACCAAATTTGTCATTTAGGAAAGCTCTTGTTCCCTTTATTGAGTTCCACTGTAGTGAACAATTTCTGCCTGCATCCCTCGTGTGTCCTTTTGGTTTATTATCTTTCACTGYGAATTGAGCATCCACAATCAGTTTCACAGGAAGCCTAATTTCACACACTGCTTATACATATGATGAGGAGTTCCCTCTCCCTTCCCCCCTTCCCTATCCCTTCTCCCAATGTTCTTATCAAATGAAGAATTGTGGATAAGGGTTAGGTGCAGATAAACATGAGTGTAGCACTTCCAGAAAGGTCATGATCCCCCCATAAGGTGCTTCTTGTTATGCCTGACCTTCAGATTTTCATCATCAGCCCGCCTGACAACTTAATAATGCAGAGGTGCAGGATTCATTTCTCCCCTCTGAGAGCGCCAGTACGGGACGCCCTTTTCCCTGATTATTTCCCTGCACTCCCGGCTGCCCTTTATAAGCCAACCAGAACTCCATCAATCATGCTCTTCTCTCCTTTCCTCCTCAGCCCCCAGTCCTGAAAGCTGGAAAGCTGCAGTGTCCCCTTTTGTCTTGCGCTGCCACACGGCTACAACAACAACAGAAAAGGCTCGACGCCTGAAAACACCCTGTGCACAGGCAGCRATCCGCCTTCCCCTTCATAACCCAGAGTCCTGCAGCTTCCCTCCATGCTGATTATGTTATCTCACAGAACAACTCCTCGTGGGCTCTGTGAACTGTCAAAGGAGGGAAGAGCTTTGAGCTGAAATTTGAACTTGTGTTCCAGTATTATTTTTTCATTTTTTTCTCATTTCCCTTTATTTTCCCTTCTTGTTCTTGCACTTATATTCCTATAGTTTGATAATAATTAAATGAAATGAAAAAAACTTTCTAGGATTATTCACTCACTTTTTTTTCTTTCTAAAAATCAGGGAGAGGAAAAGGCTCGATATATTCGTGGTATCAAGCATGTCAATTTACTGGAACGAAATAACACGGAAAAGTTTGGAAGAAAGTCATCTTAGGATAGGAGGATTTTGGTTCGATCAGAYTGTAAATACTCCAATAAACTTATGTTACAAAATATGTATTCACTTTCCCCCCAGCCTTCCCAGTGCTTTTTCAGCCAATGATTCCTAGAGTGAAAACGGGATGATAACGCACCGTGAGCATCTGGTGAGAGCAAAGTACAGTATGTTCCCTGACAGAGCAGGGATATGCCAAGGCCATCTCCTATTGCCTAAAGCAGCTGCCATTTGTATCTCCRAGAGGGGAAGTATCCCCTGGTAAGCTACAGCTCAGCTGGGTGTGAGAGCTACACCATACCCGGCAAGCAAGCGCAGATCCTACCCTGCCCAGTGGCAGCAGGATGCAAATCTGTGCCCAGCTGGATGGAGGAGTTAATGTGATAGCCCAACTCACCCATTAAGTCACTGTGCTGGATCTGTAAGAATAAATAAATAAATAACAGAGCTGCATGAAGCACCGTAAAACCGCTCGTTTGCCAAAGATCAGCATTGTGGCTGAAATTAAGTTTCCCTCACTCCTCCTGTGCCTGGATGCGCTCAGATAGTGCTGGTGCATGAGAAAGCCTAAACTCATGGCTGTGGGGTTTCTTAACTGAACCCTCACCTCCCCGTGGAAAGCAAAAACCTGCTTAAAAGCAGAGAAAACAGCCTCAGYGCTGCTCAGTCCCCCAAACAGGTATTGTGGGAATAATTGGGAAGCCCCCGAATAATGTTTTACCATCTGAATTATTTCGTACACCATAGATCTGGAAAATCCCAACACGGATTTAGAGCCTGTAGTGAAATATGGAATTGCATTTATTCGTTCTGAAGGCTAAATATCTCTTCAGAGCCTTCTTTTTCTTACTTAAAAAAAATAAAAAAATAAAAACTCTGTATGAAGATTTTCCTTCAAACTAATAACATGTCAAAGATTGTAAACTACCATCAGAAGAGATCTGGAAAGACCAGCAAATGTTCAGGAGATTTGCTGAAAGAGGGAACGGGGAGTTCACCCTAAATCCCATTGAGTCAATTAGTGTTGCTTCTAACTCCAGTATTCTTTGGACAAAATCCCAAAGGATCTTCTGGTTCATTTTCAGGCTTTTCTCCAGTTCAGTCAAGGGTCTAAAACAAGTCTAAGAAACATCTTAGAAAGAACAGAAAACATGTGTCAAAACTAATCAGTTGGGAAAAAAATCTCAACAAACAGATGAAAGAAGGAAGGAAGGAAGAAAGGACAGAAAGGATGAGGCACAGTGGAGAAAAGGGAATAATCACACTGAGATGTTGGAGAAGAAAAATAGATGAGTGATAATGATCTACAAGTGAAGGAGAACCTGTCAGAGGCAGAGAGGCAGGTTTGGACAGTGACGGGAAGCACAAACAAATGAAACAGAAAAACAGGAAGGAAAGCAAAGCAAACTTGTAGATACAGAGGAAAAGCAACAGGAAACCTGCAGTGCCCAGTATCCTTTCTTGAACACTGGGTGCAGGAAGTCACACTTCAAAAGGACAGCCAAGAACTGGGGACCTGATAAGAGTGATAAAGATGCCCTTGCCACCAGATCAAAGTGTTGGAGGGAGGGAAGGAGGGAGGGAGGGAGGAAAAGAGGGAGAGAGGAGATACAAGAAAAATAAAAGGAATAAAGCACAAGAAGTTGATCTTAAAAGATAACGGAATTTCTGTGTTTGGGTTTTTTTTTTTTTAATTTTCACCCCAAATCATGTCCAGGTTGTGTTTCCAAGCGGGGAGCAGGACTCCCTGYGATATTAAAAGCACTCTCAAGCCAAACTCTATTTAAGCTTCAAAACCTACAGCAAATGCAAATCCTTTGCTTGGCACCTCTTCATTTCAGCCTTCAGCAGCTGCAGCAGCAGCAGCAGTGGCTGTCCACAACCCTTTGGCAAGGCTTTCCTTTCGGGCCCTCACGTGGGACCTCGGCTTTTCTGCTCCCCTCCAACCCCCAGGGTCAGCACAAGGAGCTGCCACGAACTCTGGGTGGCATCTTTGTACAGTCCCACAYGAACGAGGTACAAAAGGGTCAGCCTGCTCTTTGGATTCGAGTTTCCCTCCTGATTTTGCAAGGAGRAGGGAGGTTGTCCTCTACTGACATTTGCCAAGGGAAAATGAGGAATAGTTTGGATCCCGACCAGAGGGCCATGGCTACATCCAAGCCCTTGCAAATTGACTTGGCAAGAGAGGATTCTCTCGAGGAGTGAGGAAAACCAGAGAGATGTCAGTCAGAGAAGTAAACACCATATGCTTGTCTCCCAGCATCTGACGGTAGTGAAGTGGACAGAGCAGAGAGGCTGGCAGAGCCGAGAAATAGGGCAGCGTAAATCAAGACACATTCTCCTTCCTCTGCTTCCYAAAGGAGTTGCACAGACATGAGCAGTGAGTTCCTCCTAAATCCAGGGGCTCTTCAAAGCCGATTGGTGTTTTCCATACTGATTATTTACGCTAAGCCTTGATTGAATGAACCGTAGGTTACAGAGAGGTGACTTTTTTTGAAATGTATGAGATAAATCCTTCTTCGTCTAGAGGGCAAAGAGTTAGTGAGACAAAGGGAGAGACTTTAACATGGCCTACTTGATCTTAAACAAAAAATAATTCTCCAGCTGTTTTTTTATTTGATTTCCTCAGTGTCAAAAATTTTGCAGGCAAAGGTTGTCCAATATCTTCAGTTTCCGTAATAAAATGTTGTCATTTGACTCATGTGAGGGTAGCAGAGGTGGGAGGTGACTGCTCCTTTTCTACCTCTTGCCTCCTTCAGTTTAAATTTGTATCAGGGCCATGATTCCCTCTCTTGCCTTTTCCAGAAATGCTCTTAAAGAGAGGAGACAGGCTGCAGAGACACCACTGAGACTCCAGTCCATGAGCAAAACTCGTTCCTGAGGTCCATTGGTTGCTATTGTTTTAAGAATTGGTTTTAAGCATTCTGAAAACATTTTGAGAACACAGTGCAAAGGTTACAGCTATGGAAATAAAGAGTTGAGAAGGCAGCCTGCAGACACAAAGGTAGGCTGTTGATAAGACAAGTTGGTGAGGAAGGAAAAAAAATTGCTCTAGGAAATGATTGAACTTCAGGTTAGAGCAAAAGCTTCTGCAGTGTGTAATGTTGTATTAACTTATCCAAGACATATTTTGACAGCTATAAGAGGAAATAGCTGAATTAGAAGTTTTACAAGTGTAATCTCTGACAGGTTTTACACCAAATATTTACTTTTTTATTCATCAGGTTAATAAACTCATAACCTTCTCTCGCACTGGTCATTTCCTGATGGGATCCAATTTTCTCCTATCTGGCAGCAACATGCCCATGTGTTCAAAGCAAGTTTCAAACACAGGTATATCTTCAGAGCAGCCATTCAGCTCAGAGGAGGTGGCTCTGAAGCCACCAGCTCTGAGCCTTTTCAGCTCATCATGTGATGAACATCATAAATTTTAACTTTTCAGGAGTGTCGTTCTGTTCAGCAAAGCTTTCTATTCCTCTTCTTGGCTTAACTCATCACTTTCTTGCCTTTTAGCTTATAATTGGGAAAGTTTTCTGGGCTCTGATTGTTCTGTCTCARTTCTAAGCTGTAGAAAACATGTTCAGAGAAAAAAATTCTTCCTTTTCCTCTGATTCTGTTCTTTTATTTATCATGTATACAATAAGTCCAACTATCAGTATGGCTCAGAAATGACAGTCTAGGACGTGGATTTTATTCTGTCTGAAAAAGCATGTATCTACCTCTCAGCATCTATCTCTCAGTATCTGCCACGAACAGCTATTAAAAGTCTCCTAATTCACTATAGTAAGAGGAATGGTGTCAGTGAGGAAGTTTGTAGTAAGCAATTACAGAATATGCCAAACTGGAGAATCCTTTTTAAAAAAAAACCAAAACTAAATTGTCTGTACACGTAACAATTATTTTGATAATGAAAAATTTTATCAGGGAAAGTTAATAAAAGTAAAAGCAAAAGAAAGTTATTCAGAAATAAAACCTGAGTCATATTCAGTAACACACCAAAAMCTATTTTTTTCCTTGAAATACACTAAAAGTTCTAACAAAACCAACTTCTTTCATATCAAGTCTAACCCAAAGGCTCTTCTTTACTGCGTTCTATTTTTGATTTATTATTTTAAAGTTTAAAATTCCTCCTGACCAAAGACATATGGAAAATCAATCTTTTGTCATTTTATTATTTTTATATTCTTTTTTAATGATACGGTATAAAAATCCTATTCTAATAAAGGACATATATAGCATAAATACAATAAGACACTTTTATATCAATGGAAAAAATCTGTAGCCATTTAATACCCTGATATGATGGATAAGAGCATAAAAAAAGCTTCAGAGGAGCAACCTTTTTGTTAAATTAGCAAAAATAAATATTAACTTATGAAATATGGGATAGAAAATCTTTAGTGCAAAACCCCCAAAGTATTCCTTCAAAGAGATGTATCAGTTCCCAACCCAACCCCAATGAAAATGGTCATTTTCATCTGCTAAATATTTTCCTAGGAAAAATCATTGCATTTGGTGAAAAGCTGAACAAAAGATAATGTCCTAGGTAAGATTTGTGTGAAAAGAGCATATCCTACATGAAACTGAATTATCAATTTCCTTAGGAGTCATTTATGCCTTTCTGCTAAAGCCTTTCTTTCTCAATTCTTCCTAAAAAACTTCATCCACCTTTCTCATGTCCCAGTTCAGTGATCAGTAGCAGGATGGTCAAAAATTTCCTTTTATTTTTTTTTTTCCTGTTGGACTATTTTATTCCTCTGCCTATATTTTACCAATATATTCCAGGTTCTATCTCTTTTGGAAAACTAAAACATTCTTCTTTAAAAGCAAAACTAGCAGAAAGCTATTTTTCTCTCTACTAATACCTCATTATTTATTTTCTAACATTTCAACTTTAAAAGCCAGAAAAACAAAATTTTCGAACTTCTAATACATTTTCCAGTCAGTTTTTAATTACCTCATTCTACCACTCCACTGCAAAGTCTTCCTAACACCTCCCAGCGCGATTGTTTCCTGCTAACAGAGACATTTTGCAGACAGATTGAGTGTCAATATTATTAGCAGCAAATTATTCACATTGCGTGAATAGCCTTATAATCCTCATTTACTGCGAATATTCAGGAGCCTATTGTTTTTAAAATAACTTTTAATAAGTTCTCAGGGTTCTGATGGCATCATAGAGATTCTATCAAGGTTTTAGGGCAGCAGAGAYAAAAATGTCATTTTTTGATTCAAGGAGTGACAATGACGTCAATACCAAGTTTGTCCCTAAAATCCTAAAGACTGCAGAAAACGTGGAACAACCTTGTGTCTGTACTATCAGGTGCTTGTGTGCTTGTGTGGCACATAGATAAAGGTAGGGAAYGAGTAGCTATATCAACCAGTTTGCTGCTAAAATAGCCTTTCACTGTTTATTTTCCAGCTAAGTCAATTAGGCAAGGTGGTGCATCAACATTCAGTATGTGCTGGTTTCAGATATATTGGCAGGGTTTTAAATAAACACCAATGAAGGRAGTATACATCTGTTAAAAAAGGCAAGCTCTTAGTGAAATAAATACTAAAGATGGCATGTTATAATCCAAAAACACAGGAGTTGGAAGACTGTTTTGTTGTTGTGTGGGTATTTTTTTCTGCAGATGACTTCATTTCCCAAATAACATCGTTGCTTTTTTTTTTTTTTTGAACACAAGACTTTAGGCTTTCTCAGTTACAATGCTGTCTTGTTTGAATGCATGAATAAATAAATTTTGGTCATCTGCTTAAAATCTAACTTTATGTTAAAAAATCAAGAGGTAGTTGCGAGTCACCTAAATAAAACTCTGAGACCTGCCCTATTAAATGATTCCAGTTCTATGTCAACACGTCTGCTGCTGTAATTCAAAGAACCTGTCTCAGTTCAGGACAAGGTTGTATAAATTGTGGAGGCAGAATCTGTAAATACATTTTAGGAAGGAGATGCCCTGAGYAACAGGGTTATGCTTGGCAGGCACCTTAGCCTGAAGAAGTGTGGATAAAATAGAAGGGGAAAGTGCTCAAGGTCAGACAGGCAGATATGACAGAATCAGGAATAAAGCCTGAAGAGCCTAATCCCCAGATCAGTGTTTTCTTCACTGTATCTATAAATCAGTAATTATCCGAGTGTAACACACAACATTTTTGGATGCATTTGGCCCACAAGTTCATGCACACATTTATCTCCCACTCTAGTCCTGTGAGTCAAAGCTCCATTCCATGGATTTCTTCCTGGCACACTACAAAGGGTTAAGAGATGCAGCCCACCAGAACAATGGCTTTTATGGACAGCATTTCTCCTCCTCATCCCCCCAGCCTCTGCTTTATTAAACACTTGATCAGTTGGCTTAAAAATTAACCATATGGTGCTGTTGTGGGGTATAGATTCGAGGCTCAGGAAGGGCATGATCTGTTTAGCCTGCCTGGGCAAATGATTTCAGTATGCACATCACTGCCCACTTTATGTCATTAGTGGAACATGAGCAGGAGAAGACTAGAAAAGTTTTTAAACCGTGGACCTACAAACAAAATACCCCTAAGAAGTCATCTGATGACTGAAGACAGCAGCATATAGAAAAAGCATGAGGAGCTGGGAGTGCAGTGATTTGTTTCCAGTGTGTTACTCCAGTCCATTCAGCATCACTTATTAATTGTACAGTCACTGGATCTGGGTGAGCTACAACATCCGTGAGCACCCATCTTGATTCAGAACTTTTGTTTTACTTATGTTCATGGCATCCTGTTGTTTGCTTTATGGAAATATACAGGGAAGTAGTTTTTATACAGATAAAGGTTTGGGAGATAGGTATTCTGACCAGGGAAATGGCTGTATTCCCACAAAGGTAGTGTTGCGTGGATTGAATATTTGATGTTCTTTTTTTTAGCTCAAAAAACGTTATACTAATCTAATCAAGACATAACATGGGATCTAGGTTACTAATCATCTGCCAACTAACAATCCTGAGTATTAAATATGTGAACAGTTTATAGGACGAAATATGCCTGTGTACAGTCATACAATCGCTAAAAAAGAATAAACTTCTTAAAATCTGCGTGTAAGCAGAAAAAAATTCATCCCTAAAGTCACTGTAATATAAATAATTTAAGCAACTCGAATAAGCAACACTAAGCATCCTTTGCAATGTCCCTGAAATTATAGAAATGACAGTCAGAAATCTTCTGTACTCTTCTGACTCTGTGACTCAAGGGAAGTCATGGTACCTCTAGGTGACCCAGGAGTTTGTCCATAAAATGGGTATTTTAAATAATATGAATCTAATCTCAAGGCTGTTCTCAGTCCAGCTAATTTTTGGGAAGTGTTCTCAGACCAATGGATAAAAGTGCTATATTAGTTCAAACAATGATGATGATTATCTTTCAGGGATTTTTATCCTCAGTGAAAAGCAAAAAGAATTACTGGCCAATTTTGCCTAGTAAAAGCTGAATACTTGGAACACTTCCCGTTCATACTCATTCTGTGGCTTTCCTGTGTCTGACTTATGTTTATCTTCATTAAGTGGAATAATGCAAGTCAAAATAGCTACAAGTAAACTGTCTGCTGGATAGGGAACAGTTGTTAGTTCATGGGAAATGGATCGTAAAAAATGTGCTACTCTGACTTCAGAAAAGAGCTCTAAATTGATCCATTTCCAGTTCAAAGCTCCTTCAAACGCACTGAGCAATCTCACCTGATATTTCATCACCATCACCGCACGTCTCTCTAGCTCAAGAGGGGATGGATTACGCTGAAAGTTTCTGTCTCTGTCAAAGTTCASCAGAAAGTTCCGACTCACATGGGAAGGCAGGGAGAGCGTCTTCAATCCTAACTGGAAGCCCGTTCTAATAAGCAATTGTCCTGGGCTCTTTGAACTTTGGAAGAGGTGGGGATGCAGTCATATAGAAGATGAACTACTTCCCTTGAAGGAGTACAGCACATATCTGTGCAGATTGATGGAGTCATAAGTCACTGGAAGCTAACCTGGGTACAGCCTGAGGTAAAGCTGAAAGCTAAAGTCATTCCAGGTGGGCTGGTGGAAGGAAAAAAACAAATCCTGGACATTCACATATGAGATCGTAACTTCTGTTCCATTGCAGCCCACGTATAAATATCTGAGATTTATATTTTAGAAGTTTTAAGCCTCTCTATAAAATGCATTTAACTTTGGGTTTTATTTTAAAATGCCTCCTGAGTCAGAAAGGTGCCATGCTCTCTCAAGGATTTCAGGCAAATCTCTCTTGACCAATCCAAATCCATAAACCAAACCATATGATTCCAAAATCCCTTCAATTGCCTCCTGGATCATATGTCCACATCTGGAAGTGATGGATATTCTCTTCCCAGCTGCAGAAGAGGGAAATTCTGCATTAGGCTAAAAACACTGTGTAAATTGCAAGGGAGAAGGGTCAGCTTTCTAAAATTACAGTGGTCAAGGCAAGTCAAGCACTTTAATGGCAGGCTCGGGTCCAAGATCAAAATCATWTTACAAATCTCCAAGCAATTCCACCTAGAAATATGCAGAACAGTTGGGTTTTATGGTGAAGATAGCCAACGGGCAACAAATTCTCAAAGCAAGAGACTAATCTCCCTTCACAAGGGACACAAAGCAGGTGCTCTCTGTAAGGATGAAACTGTGCCCCAAATTTGGTTGACATAAAGCAGGAGAGAACTTTCTGATGGGAAATGGTTGTAAATCACAGGAAGATCAATAGAAAAGAACAATTCAAAGCTGAAATCACATTTTTGAGCTCACCTTGCTCAAATCTCTTTGTCTAAAATATTCTTAAAACATCAAAGAATTTGTTGGTCAACAGCAACAGGAAAAAATCTTTAATAAAGAAACAACAGTTGAATTTATATTATGTATGACTGAATTTAAATTGGCCAGTAGTGTTACCATTTCTTAACTTTTTGCATATAATTATCCATGCTGAGCTGTCATCTCTCATAGTCTAATAAGAGTCACTCTCACATTAAGTGATATACAAATGGAGGAGAATTCATTGGAAGATACGTCATAATATATTATTGTTAGTGATAACGCCACATAAATAATTAAGATGAAACAAACAGTCCACTTGTCTGTCTGTGCCTCTGAGTCATTACTTCACTAAGTCCTGTCKGGGAAAAGCTTATTACTTCCAAAATGAATCCTGTTGCGTCAGACCTTAGGTAGAATGGAAACATTCWCTAGAAAGGACCACACTATAGACATCATTTCCCAGAGGAAAAAAACAGGAGGGTGGAATTTTCATGTGTTTTTTTCTTCTTATGTTACATTTTTCCGTTCAGGTAGCTTGGAAATATACGAAAACAGTGAGGCAAGAGAAAAAATGTGTTGTTTGAAGATCTCTGGAACTACAAGAGCTTAAAGCTGGGGTATGCAAATCAAAATGAATAAGGCCAGGAAAACTATGCTGAAGTTTGAGGATTGGTATAACTGCACATTCCTGTCAGATATCCATCTAAAAACTCTTGAGTGGGGAGCAAATCTCGCAAGATAGCTTTCTCACAATATTTCTAATAGCTTCTGTTTATAGAGAGGCTAGAGATAACAGGAAAACAGTACATATCCATGTTATTTTGACTCTTGCAGCTAAGTGCTGGCTGGAATACAGGGGACTAATTCCAGAGCTGACGTAAATAGGCTCACTCAAAGACACTGAGACAACACCGATTTACACAAACTGTGGTTCAAGCCTGGGAAATTCAGATCCCTGAAGAAGTTCAGATAAGATACATCTAGGCAAATATTTTAAGTATGTATACAAATCTATATAAAACACTTTCTAAACCACTTTAATCTGAATCTACGTATATGAGCTGCTAAAGTATAGGAAGAGTCTGCTTTTGGGAACTGAGTTGGAAGGATGAGAGAAAGATCAGAGAAGCTGATTTTTTTCCTACCCACGTGTTTAGCTCCCAGTGCCCAGTGAAGGAGGCTACTCTCCCAGCACCAACACTGGAAGATGGAGAAAGGAAAAAGTCCTTCTGCAAATGCACAGTGCAGAGATGTTCTGAGCTGCACTCTGGAGGATCTTTATCCCCCATTTTCTAAACTGGACTCCTTAGGAATGACACTCACATAATTTAATACTCTTAAATAACAAGTTTCCCTAAAATGATGCCATTTGATAGGCCCAGAAAAATCAAAAGTATATGAAAGAGAGATGATCAGCTTAAGCATAAGACTAAACATTCCTGAATTTTAATTCCATTTTGAAGAGCAGACATACTTCTACTGCTCTGGTCAAGGGGTAAAGTTGTTTGACTCAATTCCCCAGCCTTTAGAAGGAGAATGGGCCTATCTCCCAAAAAAACATGAAGGTTTCATTAGTATTTGGAAAGCATCTCAAAGACGGATTCTTCAACACGTTTTACACGTCCTGGTCCCCCATCTTTCTCAACCTACTTCCCATGCCTCTAGCAGAGCAACATGAAACAAGAGCATTCCAATACTGCGCATTTTTCTTGGCAAAAAAATTACCCACAAAGTCCAGGGTTTGTATTTTTTCAAACAATATTCACACAGGGCTCAAATTATGCGCATAAACATTGCTAATGTGTTTGCTATTAGTCTGCATGACACCTTATTCCTTTAAGTTTGCATCTCTTGGCAGAGGCTGGGCGAAGTCGTGGCTCTCTGAGAGGGCTAGTTAAGATGTATCTTGCTGTTTCCCCGTATCTTTAGTATGCAGGGAGCGCAGAGATGGAGATAAAAGGAGAAATGTCTATCTTTGAGTCCTCTGCAATACAGAATAAGTTATCAACCTACTAACATGCATGTCTGAATAGACTCCTTTGGCAGGAGGGAGATTTTATCTGTCCTGACATGTGAATTCCTCCCTCATGTCAATCCATGAAAGTACTAAAGAATAAACTCTCTAGTAAAATGAATGTGGCATACCACTGGGACTTGGAGAGCACCATATTTTCCCCTAGTTACTTTTTTTWAATTTTCCAACTGAATCCTTGATATCCATATAAATTAGTCGCTCTGAAGGGCTACTTGAAAATCTATTGCTTTAATCTCACAGGCTTGGGGAGGGTGCTCTCTCCACTAAGGCCTGGGAGTTTGTTGTCTCTCTATTTTCCCTCTTCAGCCGAGCGATGCGCCGCCGCATCCAGCCCCCGCGCACGAGCGTTCGAGGAGCATTTGTGCTGGAAGCTTTGCAGCTGTGCAAGTTAAATGAGCAGGCACTCCGCTGCCCTCGGATCTGGTAGGCCCCGAGGTACAGATATGAGCAGTCAAAATGTCCTATTTAGCATCCTGAACTGCCCACCCATGCGCGAGGGGAGAGGATGCGGCGTTTTGAATGAAGCCGAACGCAGCTGCAGTAGCTACGTGGTGGGGGCACGAGAGGCAAAGTCACATTGGTGTGTTTGCAGATGAATTGTCAGTCTGGATTCACAAATACTTGCTTCCGTGCTCGTCACCAGTGCGAGGATTCTTCATTCACCAGCCTCTATAGCACCTCAAACGCGGCTGCCTGGCTGCTGAAATGGATCCCGTAGTCTTCACTTACGCCACAATTTCACRTCGATAGCGGTCGTACGAGGAGAATAATAATCATTTTTATACAGCAAAACATAACTGAAATAGTAAAAAAGGCAACAAAAGAAGAGGTAAAAATAAAAATGATCCATCTTCTCGTCTTTTGGTCTCCAGTGTTTATCCCTAGATATTTATGATGTACTACATAACAACATATTGGTTCTCATTGTATTTCTGCCGAAGAAAAAACTTRTACTTTGATTTATGTTTTGCCTGAGCTCTTGTGTCTCAATTAAGGAATTTAAACACTAGACAATTCTTACTACTCTTTATTAACATTTTTTAATTAGTCTCTTTAGAACCAGGCACACTCCAATCCGTAATAGTCTTTTTCACTTTCCCTTAATTTATTTGCACTGTATACATTATTTTCACCTGTTCTTTTTGTGTGGTGCATCTGATGCTAGTTACAGTCCATGGACTGCTTGTCTTCCATTCCTTTTCATGTCCTGTACATCTATAGCTGGAGTTTTGATTTCAAAACAAATGTAAAAACTCAAAGCAAATCCACCCACTTAATGACCTCGATGTAAAGCCACAAAATAGGCTCATGGACAATGACAGCCTCTTCCTCTTTGTGACTTTCCAATGGATATTCAGGTATTTGATAGGGACCTACACACTGAACTCATTAACAGAACTCCAAATTTAAAAAAAAAAACCAAACAGTTGAGGTCTACATAAACAAATATAGCAGCCTGATAATACAGAAAATACAGGAATCAGGAATCTGAGATGAGAAGTATATTGGATTAACAAGCAGCAATGGTAGTGAGGCACTGTTATGTTGGGGTTTCTGCAACCAGACTGTGGTTTCCTTGTATGCCTTCAGATGAGAGACACTCCCTCTTTCTTGAACAGCCTCAGGGGATGGGTGATCCACTGGGTTTGTGATTGAAGCAGGGATGGAAGAACCTGGAGAACAATCCTGGCAAGGCCAAAGGATGTGCTACCACTGGCAGAACGTGCTTCTGCTTTTAGCTTTCTAATGGAGGAGTTGGAAGCTTTGCCACAAAAATAGATTGATAGCAACAGGTTGTAGTGGTACCCCACTCACTGCTTTATAGAAATCATTTCCACCCAGGATGACATTTTCAAACTTCTGTTTTCAAGTCTTTTCAGCTAAGCTAAACTAAATCTTATTCAAAAACTTACAGAAGAGAAAAAAATAAAATAAAATACAATCCTCTTATTTTATGGATCAAAGGATTTCCCAATAGATTAGGACTTTTCATTTCTAATATTACAAATTTCTCATTTTGAGTGCAGAACTAGGGAAAAAAGAAGAGATTCMAGTGTCAGGTTTGGAGTCTGGAAAAGTGTTGGTGGGGTTTTCCTGGGACCTGAAAATCAGTGAAAGAAATAAACATCCAAAGCACAAATACTTATTCTCTAACTCTTTCCTTTACTCTGAACACCAACTGGAAAAGTCTAAAGGCTGGAAATTTAAGAAGCATTGAATGAAATGTTGGAAAAGCCAAAGCAGAGTGTTAAAGGAGGAGAGTCACACACTGGGTTAAATCCAGAGGAGAGAAAGAAAACAATAGTAATCAGCTGTTTGATATCTGTCTCTCTCTAGACACATATGCACATCCAAACACAAACACAGCAAATGTGCTGGATCCTGCCCGCTTCCATGCAAGAGGGTCTCCCAGAGCAGGAGATAAATCATCTCTTGGGCATGTGCACACAGAAGCCAGTTTGAAAAACACAAGAAGCAGGGGGATTGCCATATTGAATCAGCCTATTGGTCCATCAAGTTTGGTATCATTGCCTCCAGCAGTGGCTAAACCCTGATACTTCAKAGGGAGGCAACCCTCAAAACCCACAGAGCACTTAGCTCGGGAAAAATATTCATCCTAACCCCTGCAGGCAGTAAATGTGTGTCCTATAGAGTGAGCTTGGKTTTTCCCAGTGCAGAGCAGCAACTGTAATTATGAGTTTGAAGCAGGACAGCCGAACACTGTTTGCAAACATTCATTCACATAAAGGGCTGCTAATTCACTTTGACATCATTTGTGACCCTTTTCCAGGAAGGTTCATTGGAGCAAGCAGTTTTGTTTATGGAAAGCAAAAGTTTGCTAACTACTCTGGAAGTGCTTCTCTGAAGATTTGTTTCAGGAATGATGCACTCGAACTGTTCATTTATCTCTGTGTGACTCAGGCGGTGGGATCAGGGCTGGCAAACGGAAAATACTCAAAGTGAACGATAACAAAAGGCACAACAGATCAAAACACTGACATCCTGAAGAGCTACTGCTTTTTCAAATAGAGAAAAATACAGAGAGCTACTTTTTCAAATAAACCATCCTGTGACCGMAAGTCTCCTTGAGGGACAGACTGACATTCCCGGAAAATCATCCAGAGTATTTAACCTGACTTCCTGTGTCAGCAAATTTCACAGGCTGGATACATACTTCTGGGCTGAATCCAAAGTTAGCATGAAGCAGAGAGTCCTTGTCACCTGTTTCTAGATCAATTTAAATATGCCATGTGCCACTGCCGAGTTAAACGTTGAAGGGAAATACTTTGCTGTGTCCTTTCCTGTCCACTTAAACTCACATATTTGGTTGCCCCTGCTCCTTGTGTCAAATTTCCTTGTGCCAAAAGTCGTCTGCAACAGAATCCTTCTACAAACYCCCAATTCCCTTCGTTTTTGTGACCAAGGTGGTAGCAGGGAACCACGGATGGCTTTCACAAGAACTTGGTGTCATATCTATTTTAACAGCACAAAAAGGTTATATTGAACTTGTCTTTCTTGTTCTTAACTAGAAGTGGCTGTGAGGGACAGGAGACTGTGCAGATAGCAAAAGATGTAAAAGCAAAGGGTGGGCTCACAAAAAAGTTATGTTTCTGGGATCAGAATTGTTGCTGTTATGTTTGTATTCTAAAAGACATTAAAAACTATCTTAAAAAGACTTTAACTGTCAAAACTTGTCAGATCAAGTAAGCACTGACTTGGACAAAGAGGTTTATCCCAAAACATTTATCTACTTTAACAGATCATATCTGCTTTTTTTCACACCCTTTAGACTCCCAGTGCCCCCAGAACTGCAACACAACTAGGTTTGCTGAAATTTAATCTAGGCAACCTGGCTTAGGTCCATCCTGGCCTCTAACAGGACTGTGTGTCTCAGGGAACCCATCAGTCTGATTGGCTTCAACTGGGAGATATCAAGTCCAGGTTAACTGCATTAAAATGGAATAAAACTTTGGTAGGCTGGTTGCACCAGGGTGTGTAGGAAGAAGGATAAGAGACATGTTGCTTCCTAAAGCACTCCCATCCTTTGGATCAGCCTTGTCAGCATGAACTACACAATGCAGGGAACAGAACTCAGTGCAATGTTCTTCTGTTAAATCAATTCCTATTACAGTTATAATTTGTTTTGTAGATTCTTTAAAATAAAATTTAAAAAAAAAGAATAACGTCTCTCCTGTTGTGATTTTTTTTTTCTCCCCCTGCTCCCTATCTCCTCCCCAGGGCCTCAGCTTGTGCCTCTGTGTAAGTCCTGGGGTCCTGGGTGTCAAATGTCAGGCCTTGTACAGAGCTGTCAAAGAGGAGAATAGGCTGAGATGATTGATGACTGCAAAGCCTGAAATCCAAACCTCTGCTGCAAATGCTTCTTTTACAAAAAAGCTGGGGCAACCCACAGTGGCTATATTCAAGGTCAGCTCGCATACCATTACACCCACCGCTTTGGGCTTCTAACAAGCCAACGCATTCATGGAGGATTTCTCGTCTCTCTGTCCCTGTGTGCGTCTCTCTCTCTTTCTCTCCCTCCCCTTACTCTCCTGGCAACCCCCTGCCAAAATTTTCAAGCACTTAATCCCAATAAAAAAAGGCATGCCCTTTTTTTTTTTCCCTCCCCTCCCCTCCCTCCCTTTCCTCCAGGCTGCCTTCGCTACGAGGAGCCACGGGCTGAAGCTTAATGCTGCACAAGTCAGATGACAAGATTATTAATGGGAGCAGGGGAATGTCATATCTGATTTCATGCATATTCATGAACAGAGTCAYACAGCTGGGACCATGCGCCATGAAGAGACAGAGCAAGGGAGAAACTTTTACACCCCCTCCTCGCCGTGAAGAATCTGATCCTGGAGATTGGAAGTCCTGCCTTGCAAAATTTAATTGTTCTCTTTATATGTTGATAAAAAAGGGGAACTGCCTGCACGATAATAGTGACGTTGCGCCAAGTTGGTGCCAATATCTTTTTTTCCTGTCACTAAAGTAACTGCCCTGAAGCCGATCTTGGCCTGGAGAACACTTTCTACAGGAAAAAGGCCGAATGCTATCACTAAAACCAGAATGATTTCCGAAAAATCCCAGCATATGTTAAAAAAAAACTGAAAAGAGAAGAAAAAGAAGGTTTTCAAATACCCCAGCAAGCACTCTAGGCAAAAGGGGAGACACTGAGTGCAGGGGAACTTTATTAGGGTTCTGATTTGTACTCGGAAAGTGCCTGTTCGAAAGACGTGAGACACGAGGGTTAAAGTACTAACAGTATTTTACTCTGTGGCCTTAACTCTACAGCCAGCTCCTTTTGGTTTTTCAATAGCATCTTACAAAACATGAAGAATTTTATTCCCATTTTACACCTGGGTAAATCGAGGCATAAAGTTGTTATGGTTTATTGGCCCCATATCTGCCTTATCAGAAAGGATCCCATTAACTTAGCAGGATAGGACCTGTAGGCACTTGAGCTGAAGTCAGGAAGTGAACAGCRGAGCAGTAATGCAGCCATACTGGGTAGCTAATTCCATCTTCTGTTCTATGTTGAGAAATAACACACTTTCCTACAGGACACCAGATCAAATTGAAAAATGTAGGTGCTGTRACACTTAGCAAAAGATCTACTGTGTTTTTCCCTTTTAAAAATCCATCAGTACGATTGCTGAGGCTTTGTGAGAATTAAACTCTGTTATACCTGCCTTGYACACTATATCTGAGTAAAAGTCTATTTTTGCAGGCACTTAAAATATTCCGTTCAGCTCTACAGCAGCATCCACTTACAAAGAGACAGAGGCACCCCGTTTCCTCAGACAGGTGAGGACCAAAATAAATAACAGAAACAGCGTGTGCAACTGTGAAATCAATTTAGAATTTAATTGCTGAAAACCATCTGACAATAAACTATAACAGTGCATGAAATGGTCCTGTAATGGAAGTGGTGGCTGTTCCTGGAGTCATTTAGAATTAGTTGTGGATAAAGCACAAGATTACAGTAGGAGACCAGACTGGATACTGGCCCTAGCAAATAGACAGATGACTTCTTTGCACCTTTAATTGCTATCATTCAAGACCAGCAGCATATTCTCTCATGAGGATGCCAAACAACCCACGTGATCCAAATGCTCTTTGGTACAAGCTGATCTGAGTTGCCCGTAGGGCTATCACAACAGGCTTTCTGGCACAGAGTGACAGAATGGGAATGCCTGGGCAGATTCGGGCTTTCTGCAAAGCACTGGGTTTATTCTGTTTTGGGGAAGGCGGATGAAGACAGGGGTTATTGTTATTTTTCCTAGACGGCTCATTTCATAACTGTACACAAATACATTCCCAGCTCTGCAACCCTCCTTGTGAAGTAAATAGAGTGAGAGAGACAATCCATATGTAGACAGGAGCAGGAAATAAAACCTGAAGTATCTCTAGTAAGAACAACTGGAAACTTGCTGGGCTGTGGCTCCAGCAGGTGCAGTTTAGCATGGATTTGGAAAAGTGGCCTCAATGTGCAGTAAATCCAGTTTCACAGCAAATGCAGGGCAATACATCTTTACGGGTAGAGCTGAGACACACCACAGGAATCTGGCTCTGCCACTGGACTAGCAAATGACCTCGTGTGACTCACTTAACTTCCCCATCCCTCAGTTTCCCCATCTGCAAAAGAGCAGCAACAACTACCTTCATTAAGTGCTTTCCAAGCATTTTATAAAAGCAAGAAACTGCTGTTATCACTATGCAGATGGCCACAACTGTCATAATCTACTATCAGATGATAGTGACAGTCTTAAGGATTCCTCTGCAGCCCGTATTTAGCATACAGTTAAATATCAAACCATGTTTTAATTTGTATATTTGAGGATGTCACCTCCTATCTCTAAGCATTTCTCAAGTAGTGGTTAATTTAAAGGGCTGAAAAAAATGTCATTTTTCTCATTCAAACAAGCAAAGCAAAAAAAAAAAAAGAAAAACCCACAACTGATAGAGATTAGAGCAGTGGGAAGAACATGACAGTGATATCAGAACAGAGGAAATAACATGTTAATGACATTCAATATTCTCCCCGTGTCAAGTCATCAGCATTTTTATTGCCACTTTTCCTCCGAATACAGTATCAGAATTTATTGAGACAATCTGTCTCCATCACCTGTGATATAATATATTTTATTCAATAAGATATGGAATAATATTTATCTTTCAACTCCAATGACTAGTTTTAAGGGCAATAACAGCTTTTTACACAACACTTACAAATGTAGAGTTTGTAAGTTTTTATGCCAGACCTAAGGGCTATAAAGACTTCCCACCAGGTAGAGAAGAGTGAAACCAGTTTTCTGATTGTTTGCCCTTTGCTATGTTTCTCATTCATAAAATAGCTGGTGCCAAAAGCCAAAACAAATGATCTAAATGCAGCTCCTGTGAGCTGGTTGTTAATGGAAACTGAGGCTAGAAGAAGCTGGTCCTTGTCATAAATTCAGGAGCTCAGCAGCACAGCCTGTGTTTGATATCCAAGGTGGGAGAGGACAGCCAAGAAAAACGTCTCACATAATTACAGAAGGAAGGCAAGCAGAAGAGAAGCTGGAAGAGTGAAATGAAGAAGGCTGAGGGTTTATCATCTCTGGCATGGAATGCATGTCTGCAGTTGAACCAAACCCAGCCAACTTTTCACCTGGCCCCTCTGAGTAGCAATAACAGCACAGCTTTGCAAGTGTAGATACCATAAACACCATTTCTGTGAGTGTTTGGGTTTCTCCTGTCTCCTGAGGCAGCTGCATTTTGCAGCTATGGAGCACAGGGCCATTCCCCCTGGTTTGGGGGTGATGCCATGGAAGGGAATCCTGGCTGTCTCTGCCAGACTGCACAGCACCTTCCTTCAGGGCTTTCTATACCAACAGTTTGGCCACTTTGTTTTGATCTTTGGTCATCTTAGTGTCCGTACTCAGCCACTCTGACATTCCCAGTGTCCTTTGAACAGATGTAATTCGCTCCACAACCAAGTCTAAGCAGCCTGTAAGAATCAGCAAGGGAGCTGTGGTTGGATGCAAATCAACTCTCTCCATGTACCTGTGATACCACCAGTCTGGGGCACAAACCCTTAAAGAAAGGAAAGAGGAGGAGGAAGCAGAAGCATGTAGGGGACTTTGCAGGTGGTGGAAGGGATTCTCTTGTTTGTTTGGGGATTTGTTTTATTTTGGTTTTGGGGTGGGGATTTTTTTTGTGGGGAAAGAAAGAGCAGTAATGCAAGAAAGAAGATGGAAACCAACTTTGAAATATAGCCACAGCTGCTCCTGTTCTTGCTCTCCTCCCTTCCCTCAATCACTCTACAAGAGGAGGCAGCGTACTTCAAATCATTTCCTGCCTGCAGCATCCTGATAAAGGCAGGCTTCCTGCTGCCTGCCCAGCGAGCTGGCACTCTGTCCTGTGCTTGTTCCCCTTGACATGTCCTAAGGCCTTCAATCAACCTGCTCTGCAGATCCTGTAGCTAGCTGTGATCAGAGACACCAGATGCCATCAAGGCCAAGAAGTAGCTTTGCTTGTGCCTACAACAGCATCCCAGGCAGCAATGTCACCCCCTAAAACCAGTGAATCCCTCCCAGCCCTACTTTCCTGCCCTCTTTTTCAAGCAAGTCCAGCTTGGCTGCCTGGCTAAAGCTGCCTTCAGCAAGTACTCGCACTGCCTGGGCAGCCCTGGCTCATTCTTCTTGAGTGGCATTCCTGCTGCCTGCCAAAAAGAAAAATCACTTGGCTAAAAGTGAGGRCAATCACTCCCCCCCTAGCCAGAGCTTTGGAAAGGGGCTGAAGAGTTCTCTTGTTCCCTTTGTGCAACTCCCAGCTCATGAGGGACAGACTGACACACGGAGCAACAGCCACAGCAGCATCTTCCAGAGCTGAGGCTCTCAAAAGCTGATGCTGCAAGAGAGAGGAAAATGTCAGGAGAGAGCAGGGAATAACCTGACAGTGTCAGGGTAGGAAAGCAGTCAGGCTTTTATAGTCCAAGTGTCTGTGACTCCACACAGAATGCCAAGTTAGGAGACTTGGAGTTGTGTACACTCCTCTGGAAACCTAGAAATGCTGATCTGTCTTCTGCTAATAGTACTCCTCAAAAAAACCTTATMTCCGCATGACTGATTCACAGTTCAGTGGGCTGGTGGAAATGTGACCATCCATAGGCTCACTGGGGTCCTCCTCCCTCTGTGCTCCTCGCCCAYGACCCCTGTACCAAAGCAACAGGTACGAGCGGGCCACATCTGCTTGGCAACGGGCAAATGTCATTTTCAAGCACATCATGTTAAGCCTTTGTCCCCGTGGTCACATCCATCTCAACCCACTGCCAGTTTATACCCTTCAACTAATCCCCTCTTAAACAGCCAGTGGCAAAYATAAACCTTGTTTTTGAAGTTGTCTTTCACGGGCTGATGGAAACGACATTGCCACAGTCAGCACCAGCGCCTGTACCCCAGCCAACCTCACTTCCTCAGCTCAGTTCCTCAGCTTACTGTAGATCACAGGGGTTTGGTATTTTCAGAATTCCAGTGCTTGCATCCTGCCATCTGCTCCCMCCCAGGTGTCCAGGGTGGGGACATGGAAGCCGTGGGCTCCTGCCTCCTTGGGGCTCTGCAGCAGGGAACCTCCTCCTACATCCACAGCCATTGCCAAGGAGACAGGGGCTGATGCTGCCAGAGGACCTCACAAGTGCCCACAAAGGTGTGTTCTCCCTCTCTCTCTCCCTCCCTTTGCTCTCTSTCTCACACACGCTCCTCTCTCCCCAGCAGTGTGGCTCCTTGCCAGCACATTGCACTGCCTCCGGGTATCTCACTCCCGTGCTTGGCTGACTCTTTGCTCACCTGACCCCACTGGATCTTTCTGATTTCATTCCTGCYTTCCCTTTAGGCACAAAACTTGTCATTATTACATTTTTCACTCCCCGCTGGGCTGTTGCTTTGCCTTCCTAATAACTCAGGATACTTTCAAGTAATTTGGGGTGTTTAATTTGAATCTTTCTTTTCTTCTCCCTCAGTTCGGAGGGAGTAGGCGGGTATGGAGGGGAAAGGAAGCTGTTACTTCCCCCTCTGCACATGTGCACACATGTCAAATGCATGTTCTAGTGATTGATATTTTATATGCATATATATACATCACTGTGAAGTTCTGGCCACTCCCTTCTTCTGTGGCACTGAGACATGTTGGGCTCCCATTGCTTCCTTTGCAAGTTTTTTTCTTCAGAAAGGAAGACAGAGAAGTCTTTTGTGACTAACTTGCAGAAGGTGCTTCCCTTATGTCTGCTGGCTCACTCACACACCTCCAACAGCCATCAACCCAGTCAAATCAAACARGGAAATCTTGGAAGGGGGCAGGGAGAGTAGGAAAAAAAAAAATCTACTCCATTTATTTGGCATCCTATCCTCATTTACTGTGCACACATTATCACAGTCCCAGCTCATATAAGAAATCTGGTGTGAGCAATATGGGCTGGATTTGGCCCATCATATTTATTCCAACAGAAGTACCCACAGAGTTTTATAGGGTTTCAAATATTGCAGGAGCATTAAAAGTAAAGCAAACAGGTGGACTTTTATTAAAAGCAAAAAGGCCTCAGCTTTATGGGCACGTAATAGCAGACGATGTACATAGGAAATGTAAAACTTGCATGGGGAGGGGGCAAGCAAGCACTCATCAAATTTTCTTTTACAACATGAGCTCCCAGACTCATGCCTGATACATGAAATTGGACTGTTATTTCCCGATGGGGTACTGAGAAGGKCTTGTTCTCTCCTGAGTTTCCCATCCTGCTGGATACAGTGGGAGGCCCTGAATCTGATTTTGGATACAATTGTCTGATGCTCTYCTGGCTTCCCCTGCAGCACTGCAACAGTGGCAGTGCTGCACCCTCATCTTTTTGATATAAAGAACTGAGCATCCTCAATATCGAGGCAGTCTTACTGGTTGGCACTCCTAAGCACAGCCGAATTTGCCCTCGGAATACAGTTAAGAAGGTGCCTGATCCTCTGTCACTTGGGGAATTTTGTACAAGCCCCTTTCCTCCTCTTGCACACCTTTTATATAACTAAGAGAAATGGAAGACAAGTCCCACAGAACAGAAGACTGGATTTTGATCACTGCTGAAGATAAATTGACTTCATGGGAATATCTTCGGTGTTGTAAAAAACACACACAGAAATGTAATGTGACCTCCCAAAAAAATTTTCCAGAGGCCAAACTGAAGAAACATTGAATATTTTGCTGAAAATTGGCATTGTCTTGCACTCCAAGAAACCTTTGGATACACAAATTCTACCCATGTCTGTGTGCCTCATGTTTCTTACTGGATGATTTTGGGTTCTTCAGAAGGAAATCTGAAGCTGCAACAATTTCTACACAGCCACCCAAGCCGAGCAAATTGTTTGGACTCTTTCCCTAGACCACAGACAAGAGTTGCCCCTTTGACAGCACAATTCRTCCCTGTGTATGATTACCAGAAGCTGTATTTCTCCAGTGACAACAGTCAATTTGGTTCCATGGTTACTGGAAAAGTGGAGGTAACTACATCCTAGGACAGATGTAATTAATTGTCCTGTCAAATGGCCTTTTCCTCTCCATGATCTGCAAAGGGAGACCCCAAAAGGGCTGATGACTGAACTAGAAGAGTAACTTAGATCAGCATAAAATYCAGAAGGTAAACCCACCTTTGTGGCTCTGAGTGTCCAGTGAGATCCAGCTCACACTTCCACTCTGGAGTTGCAGCGAGGCCAGGGACGTTGTCTCACGTATATGAGGGCATTTCAAAGTACTGTTAAAACTTCATGAACCTGGGTGCCAGGTAAGAGAAGCCTGAGCAAAACATCCAGGGATGACTTTGGGGCAAACCTGTCTTCCCKGTGTGCACCATAAACAGCAGTGATGCCACCACGTGCGGACATTACCATTTTCCTGCTGCCTAATTTCCTGTTCTCTGTGAAGTAAGACTCATCACACCTTTCAGGTAGCCCCATGGCAGGTGGTGGTGGAGAGGGGTGACGTAACAGACCCCTATCAGTGCCAGCTGGCACAGGGACACCAAGAACATGTTAAATTTACTAATCCCTTTTCAAATGATGCAAATTGCTAAGTCAGTTCTAATGCCAACCTGGCTGCTTCTCTTCAACCAAAGRATTTAATATAGCAGAGGTCCCCTGAGAAGGAAAAATAGATTAACCACCCCCCTAAAACTTTGGTAGTTGGTTTTACATACTGTGAGCCTCAGGCTGCTACTTGAATTTCACTTCAAACATTTACTGCAAAGTATCAGCTATTTTTTTCCCTATCTGCCTGGTTACTCTTTAAAGGAGAAAATTTCATTAACAAACCATGGATATAAAATATGAAATCAGAGATCAGCTACTGCAGAGAAGAAGCCAAACATCACTAAAAAGGATTAGTTTCTTTCACTGTCTAGAAATTTCTCATGGAAGACCTTGGCTGCCCTTTTGATATTAAAACTTCCTAACAAGTATTACACAGGAGTTTTAAATTAGAACTTGCTGTCATTGGGACAGTTATAAACTCTTAAATATGTCCCTTTGCAAGCTGAGCTCCTCCAAAATGCGTGTATTCATAGTGGAAATCACAGGGAAATGGGTGTGTGTTTGTGGAAAACTGCCAGTCGGACCCATTAATTACGGCAGGAGTTCTGCCAGCTGATTTATAAAATGAGCACCCAAGTTATTCCAATTAATTCCCATAATTCCACTCTGGATAGCAAACCGCTAGTCAAAGTAAAATAAAGTTTGCTCCCAAGTGTGACCTAGGAAAACCAATTTTCTTTCCTACGGTGAATTCAGTAGAGTTCCTCTGGTTTGTGCTGGGGGAGAGGATCATTGCTTCCCAGGTTGCTTTCTAATTAATAATTATATATAGTGCAGTTGGGCAAGGTTACAGGCCCCCTCCCGTGCCAGTTGGCACAGAAGCACCGGGAACATTTGAAATTTATTAATCCTTTTTTTTTTCCCAAAGATGCAAATTGCTTTCAAAAAAAAAAAAAAAAATCGGAGAGGAGAGAGCAGTGCTGGGAGTTTTGGGCACAACCACGAGTCAGGGGCAAAGGCACCTGCCTGCCACTAAGAAATATTGTCAGTTCCATTTTCATGGCTTTCTTTTGCCCTCTACTTTCTGATGTTGGCCACATTCACAGCCATCACCTGAAAGCCTAAACAGTGTTCCAGGAAGCTGTAATGTGCTTGTGTGTGTGTGTGTGTGTGTGTGTGCAAGGGACTTTTGGCTCCCTTGAATGTCTGTATTGGGTCTAGGAATACACGAACTGTGACTAGCATACCAATCACTAGAGGTAACTGGAAACTCTATTTTCCATGGAAATTTAAAATTTGTATGTGAAAAGTCAAATCATTTTGGTGTTTGAGCATTCTGTTTCAACAGGACATCAAGGTTTTCTGCAGAGTGAACATTTTATTTCAAAGGGGCAAAGGGGGAAGAGTATATTGTTAACTCAGAAACACTTTCAGACTTTCAAGAGAAATTCCAAGCAGGCTGCTAATAACACTTCAGTGGGATCTGGCATAATTGAAAACTCCACTGGAGCCAATCAAGTTAAGCCAGTGTAAAAATGGAGTAAGCGAAAAGAAGCCAGTCACGTTAAAATGGAACAAATTTATAAAACCGCACTTCCTTTTCACCTGTTGTAGAGGGTCTTTTCYCCCTTCCTGGGGAGTCAATCTAGTCTTCATTTGATTTCAATTCCATTTTCTAGTTCCTAAGCCCATGAGCGATGTGGCAGTCTCTGGCTTTGAATGCTTTATAAGAACAAGTAAAAAAAAAGTACTGAGACAATATTTTCCTYGAAAATATTTTCGTTCTAAACATACAACTTCTGCTTTGGACTGTAAGGGGTTGGCTTTCAATGTAGGAGAGTGGAGCCAAGCAGAAGCTGACTCTACAACCTGTTATCCAATAAACTACGTGGATTTTCCAGAACAACTTATTACATCTGTTCCTATGTCATCATATGATGGGTTCTTCATGTCCATGATGTCACAAGCCACAAGCAAGATAAAGTTTACTCAGGTCAATTGCACRTCTTTCCCCTCCTCCCAAATATTTCCTTTGTTTGTTTTATTCCATTTCTGACAGCAATAATCTCCTTTAATTGCCGGTTCTGCCAGTCGCACAATGGACCTTGCCTTCTGTTATCTGACCAGTAGAGCTCATAATTAGTGCTTAATTATAGTTTATAGAGCCACTTTGGTCTGATAGGAAAAATCTGCTTTGTTACAGTCAATGAAGTATTTAAAGCTACGTCCAGGGCTGGGATAGGTTTATTAAACACTTGGGTAAGCAATAATAAACCAACATTGATTGAGCAACTCAATAGCTTTCTTTTATGCATCGGTTTAAAAAAAAAAAAATTAAAAAAACAGATAGAATTAAAAATAACTTGGCATGGTAATGGAATGTCTCCGCTAAGAACACGCGGCTGCCAGTGGGGTCTATCACTTTGGATGTAACTCAATCTCAGCTCCAGAAAAGAGCACTTTGCAAAATATGTGGCAGCATCATTGCTATTATCTGCAAAGGAGGAGGGAGAAAGAATTCGCTAAGGTCCTTCAGTCTGTTCAGAGCTAAATAAAGAATGATACTGCTGAGTATGGGTGTGTTTCTAGGGGAAGCTGCCAGAACTAATGAAAAAGCATGGAGCTGATTTTCTTTTTAATTTTGCTTCCCCGCTTTCCAAGTCGTTCAGGGGAAATTGCAGATTGTCCTGAAATCATGACAATTTGGAGTTCTCCATAGCAGATTCTGATCCAAACAGAAACACATTTTATCTGCCTGCAGGTGCCCTCACACCTATCAGCTCACTGAGACAATATTATTCCAGGCTTGGCTCCAGTAGGTCTGCCAGGCCACACAGCCTGAGATGGGGAAAAGTGAAATAAAATAACAAGTTTTGAGGAACAGATGAGGGAAAGGTTTGTGCAACATCATTTCTTACTAGTTTTCATGGCAGGCAGTAGCCTGTCTAACCACATCGTTCACCCTTCTATGTCAATAGTAACATTAAGAGGTGCCTTTTAAAAGACACAGTGATTTTTTCAGCAGGTATGATTTTCATAATGGAAATTATTTTAAAGATCGGATAAGAATTTAGTATATTCTTGGGGTGATGGCGGCTGTTGAGTGGGTTACACTTATCAAACCCAAACCACCCATTGTTTCAATTATATCAGCTCCTCTCCTCATCCGGGTGTTTTTCTCACTTCTTTCCTTTTCTCCTGAAAATGTGATGCACTTTTCCATCTCAAGACGAGATCCTCTTTTTCAGAGCAACACACTGGGTTTTTCAGTTGTTCTTGGAAGAGAGAGAAAAAAAAAGGGGGGAAAAAAACTTGCCAAAATTAAATCACCAAAGAGGGGGATTTTTTTGGAATGACAGCAACATCCTTCCTTGTTTAGCTGTGGACAGATGGAAAGCCACCGAAATGTGCAGTTTCAGTCTATAGTAGGTTTATTCCTCTCACAAGTTCTATTCCTTTGTCAGGGAGRGCAATTTCATCATACTTGAAACAAACAGCTAAACAGATGATTTATTCACCACACAGGGTAGAAAAGTGATTATATTCGACCTTTTATACACCTGGCTGTGGTTATTTAAGTGGACTTGGATTAGAACAGGGTTGGACATCTCTGAAAGTTGCATCTCCCTGCTGCTATTGAGTTTTCTTCTGTCTCTTCCCAACTGATGAAGTCATATTGTTATCAGTGGTGTATATAACGCTGTAACATGGTATCACCATATCTTGTGGAAATGGAATTTGCACAGGATGCCTGTGCTGAGCTCATAGATGAATTTCTATTGTCCATTATCGTTTATATCTAATACGAACCGTTCTACACAGCTCGTCTCTAATCCCCATGCTTGTTAAGGAGCTTAAAGAGTAAAATCAGTTGATTTCAGGGCCTTTTGGAGTTCAAGGTCAAAGTGATTATTTCCTTTTTTTTTAAAGGAATGGACTCATCACTGTTTCCAAAGTTCAGTTCTTTCCTGGTTCCCTAATTAGAAGCCATACCAAGAGCATATCTGGAGGCTTTTATACATGAGATCAACCCCTTGCCCTGGGACCAATTATGGAAAAATAACTTTACACATTTCCCTGTTTGAATGCCTGACGATCATACATGCTGTCGTGTTCTGTAGTGAAACCATGATAAAAATCCTACCATTAGCAGTTTTGGTCCATACCACTATTGTTGTGCAAAACAAACATGCACACCAGAGCATAAGCACTTCAAGCAGCACTCACAAACACAGAATCATGACAGACACTTRCATGTATGAAGTCACATTCGTTGGAAACTTAGAGGAAGAAAATATTTGTAAAGTACAGTCAATATCAGATTTTCCTCTCTCAAACACCTCGCACTTTCTCTTAGCAAAATGCACAGGAAAACACGTCAAGCAAATAAAAAAATAATCTCAGTTTTCAGGGCAAACCAGGTATTTCCACAGAAAGTATAAGTTTTCCATGATTTTTTTGTTTGTTTAGTTAAAACCTGATCATCCTCAGGTGTATATAAACATGTATTTACATAAATTCCAAATTCATGCACACTGCTTGTATAAAAGCATGGTTAAATAAATAAGAACTGGAATTACTGCTATGTGGTCTTCATGGCCCAGACACATATATTTGTACATATCATATAGTTAGGTACAGATATACACACCATATAGATAAACAAAGGCAAGTGGGCAATAAGCAGGTGAACCCACTGTCAGAACATGCCCCCATGTCTAAGGTAAAGCCTCTTGTAACCAGTCATTTTCTTTCAAATTTAAGCAGTATCCAAATGAGTTAAAGCAAGGGTCAGAGATTAGGAAGGATTGTTCAGGATTCAGAAGAGAGCTTTGCATTCCCCTTTTTGAGAGCTAATAAAACATCTAATGCAGAAATGTCCCTAAAATGCTCTTATTGCTTCCTCTGCCCATCAGTGCTCTGGTCCCCAGGTTGCTGCCAGCGTGAGTCCTGGCCATTGACCTCCTATTTACCTCCGTGGCAGCCCACAGATATTTTCTAACAAGGCACAGAGTGRTGCCTGAGCTGGTAAAGACAGAATTAACTCCACTGGGCTTGAGCCCACATCCAAAGCAGATGGTACAGGAGAAGCCCAGGGAGTCCTTTACTGAAGGGCTCTTTCGTACCATGAGCACTGGAAAACTTTGCAAGGCCCTGCTCTGTCTGGAATCATATTAGGAATTCAGATCAGGCAGTATCAGCATTTATCAGACATTTAAGGAAATGCTGCCTAAGCGTGACTCCATAAGTGGCTCCATCCTCTTGAAACACAGCTGAAAACCTCATGGAGACGGCTCTGTTACTCCCACCAGCCTTGTTCAGTGCTTTACCAYAGGACAAAACACTTGACTTCTCTTTTTTTCTTTCTTAAAGTCCGTAATGAAGATCAAATACCACTTCTTCCATTAATTAGCATGGTTAGAGAGTCACAGACCCCCTTTGATCCTTTCAACTGGTGCTGATGCTCAGAGCCTACTGCATCTAAGCCCCTAAGCCACTCGCAGTATCTGTCCTCCTCCTCCTCTGCTGTGCCCAGCTTACAGAAAAGAGTTGATACCAGGTCAACAGGGTCAGGATCTGCTGTAATCCTGCAGGAGAGTTCAGGGTAGAGCCTAAGCATATCAAGCAAAAAAAAAATGTTTAGATTACCTCTCACACAGACCTTTTTTTCTGAAGTGATTTACCCCCAGGTTTCACAAATACTCCCAGGGCAGGGCRTCCTGAAGGAATATCAACAGTATTAGACTCCGCAGCCATATTATTTCCTTGAGATATTACCAAAGGAAATCCAGCCTTGCAAAAGGACTTAAGTGGCACATAAGTGGTCCAGGGCCTCTTCAGTGGCAAAAGTTTTGCAAGATAAAAACAAAAAGATGTTCTGTGAGCAGTGGCACTAATGATTCCAAGTTTCTTCAAGCACGTCCCACACTTTGTCTAAATCACCATGACACAACAATCCAYCTCTGAACAGTCCAAACTACGTCTGCACTGCCTGAGTTGTCCTTCTTCCCGGCGTGAGAACTCTCCCCTCCACCAGCTGTAAGTTCTCCAAAACCATTTAGCATCATAATGGTAATAAATATCTCCACTCCTGTGCCAAATTTTGCTGAAACTCACCAGCAAGCTGGAAACTTGGGGGGGGGAGAGACTGGCAGATGGATGGACAGAACCAGCGATACATTACTAGATATTAACAGGTTCTTCCCCAATGCCATTTTAGCTTAATTGYTCATATCAGCACCTTCTCAGCTAAACAGATGAGTTGCATCATGGCCAACAGATCATGAAATAGGACCCTTGTTGAGCCAGTAAGGGGAAATGGGTAAAGGAGTTCATGACCTTCAATTTGAATCAATCCTTACCAGCTTTTTAAATTCAAACGGCCATTAAAAGTAATTCCAAACAGATTTTATCTGCCATAATAGTGACTAGCATGCCCAGAGATGGCATTTAAAGTATCCAGTCGCTAAATTTTGTATTGTTTTATAAATCAGCATCAACACTGTGAATTATTTCTGAAAGCAAACTTGGCCTCTTGCAAATTCTGGGACCAATTCTGAGAACACAGAAATGTTTCTACCCACTTACAACAGCCCAGGGGCAAGGTTAATCCAAATGCCTGAAATATTTACTTTTCTAAACCCCATGGAAAAGTGATTCAGTGAAATTCCAAAGGGGAAGAGGAAATGGCTACCAAGCTACTTTCATTTCACCTTGGAATAAGGGATGCTTGTCCTTGCCAGTCCATCAATGCAGGGCAGAAGAAAAAAATATCTGTTCTCACCGTGCCAGGAGCACACAGTAGAAGATGGGAATGTGAGGGATGTTGTGAAGAAAGCAATGGGGAGAAGAGGTCTGTTGGGATGGTTAAAGGCAAGAGTGCAACCTAACAAGGCAATGAACATTCATCCAGCTCACATCAAAAAGGATGTATAAGGTTTGCCAGGTATTGACAAATCCCTCACCAGGCCAAAATGCAAGTTGCAACTTGAAAACCTAAAGCATGCACACACTTGCAAAACAGACCCYACAGCACTAATTCCAGCCCTACTCAGCCAACTCGGATACTGCTCCTTTGCATGAAGCACAGATAGCTTATTTCTGAGAACTCATCTCCCTGAGCAAAAATGCAGAGTTTCTTCCYGGCTCTATTAAGGAAACATGCCAGTTTCAGGCTTCCAACAGGGAAAAGGAATAATAAAAAAAAAGAGTTTATAAATTATGAAAAGCAAGTTGACAGTGTGTCCTTATAAATATGAAGATTACCTATGCTACCCTCATGAATCTGAAAAGTCACAGTTTAAAAAAAATGGTAAAAACTACAGATTCAGCAAACTGAAAAATAATGGGCGAGTTTTGCTGACCAGGGAATAGTCTGCAATTTAGTTCTTTTCTTGTTTAACATTTACTGTATATTTCACCATCCAGAAATATTATTATGTTTACAGGAAAAGCCCCATTTTCCACAGAAAGGTCCAACTATTGACAATATGAATATCACAGTGGAATAGAGTCTGATACCTGAGAATATCCTCTGAATCTACTTACAGYCCCCAAGGAAAATCCTCTTATTCTAAAAACAAAAATATTTGTTATGTCAGCCAGTATATATTGACACACAGATATATATAAGTTCATGAGCCTGTATGAAAAAGTCCCAGGTACAGTTACAGGGTTACTATTTCTAATATGTCACCAAATCACTGGGTTAGAAAGTTTATGGATAAATGATGGACTGATCTGTTTAAAAAAAGTCATATACATGCAAAGAAAAGTGTGTCCTTTCTCTCATCTGATTCTAAATCTAAATCTATTCTAAAGAATCTAATAGATTCTAAATCTATATTTGACTATAAACTATGCTGATCTCAGCTGAAGAACCCAGGCACTGCTGTTACTAACATTTATTCTTGATCTAAGCCATAACAAGGACTCACTTCATGTTCATACTCAATAAATTCACTGGAGTCTGAGGTGTCCCACCCAACAAATGGTTTGAAATTTCTGAGAGTTCTGCAGTTCTAGACTGAAATGAAAGTTTCAAGTCAGGAAAATTTTCACAAATTTAAAATGGATAAAACACCCCATTACCAAAAGTCAGTTTAAGAYTTCAGCATCAATTAATTTTGGCAAATTTTGTAACAAAAAGAGTATGCATATTTTGATTAGGAGTACAAACACTGATATGGGTCACTTAATGCTTTTAAAGCTTCCTGCCTTGCAATATCGAGACAGTGAGAATTAAATTGAATCTGGCCTTTTGTAGCAACAACAGAGAGCCAGACTTTCCTGAAACTTTCCATGATACATCAGCTGAACMCAGTTTGGTTTACTTGAGAATTATTTTTTGAAACACAGCAAGTTTTCTCTATTAGTGCTGTATAAATATCATCTCCAGTGCAGAACCTGGAGGGAGTTTGGGAGTATGACTTAATCTGAATAACTAACATGCATTCAGAAGTTTAGTTTGGAAAGTAACTGAGAATACTGAATAGATTCAGGCAGCCCTTCACCTTTCTTTGATTACACAGCTTCCTGTGTTGTGAGGAGGACAACTTTTCTTCACCATAAAAACAATCTCTGCAATCTGAAAAGGTGCCTGTCAGATCTGTGTTCATCTTCCAAGTCCTGTTGAATTTCGGAAGCAGAGAAATAAACAAACATCATAAGAAAATAAAAACAAGGAGTAATAATTTTGAATTATTGAGCAAGGTTGAAATTTACATTTTCAATTTAGGTAATTAAATATTTTATCTTAGAAATATTTCCCACTAAAAAAATAAAACCACTTTTCCTTAAATAGAGCCTTCCTACAGAAAAAAAAAAATCTACTTTGTTTCACAAAGTTTGATTTTCTGTCAGAAAAGCTGAAATAATACTTTCTGTAACCCAATGTTCAAAGTTTTTTGTCCAGTTTAGGTTAAAGCTTGTGAATTAATCCCACTATGCAAAGCTGGAACTATAACGGCCTTGCATGGATAAACAAGGTTAAATGCATAAAAGACTACAAAACAGCTGTACCCTAAGGAAATAACCCAGCTGGAATTAAACCCAAAGGATTTCATGTTCTCCTCCCAGCACTTGGTAGAAGTCTATGAGATACCTGCAGGAAATCCACCTCAGACTGCACCTACCAATAAATGGGGCAGAAAAAGGCCAAAAGCTTCCTTCAAGGGAAGTGGGAGATGCTTTAGAGCATGGATTTCAGCTTCATGGCCCGAACACTGTCTAGGCATGGACAATTTCATCCACTGTGTCTGCTAAGCCCTGCAAACCTGTCAGGATCCAAGAGTGCCTCAGCACCCATRCACAACAACACAATTTCATCTAAGACTTTCCCTTAAGATCTTCTTTCCCCCTTCTTCCTCAGATTTGCACATAGTTTTTGATCCACCATGTACAGTTTCGCATGCAGTGATCAACTACAGATAYCAGGACTGGATAAGTCAAGAGTGATTCTCAGCCCAGTTCAGCCTGAACAACTGGAGAATGAGCACAGAGAAGCTGTGAATCACAGAGGTTGTAGCATCTCATTATCCACTTGCAGGTCATTTGGTTTTGGTTTGTTATGAAGCATCCTAAACAAAGTGTGGGTTTTCGTCATCAAAACAAAAAAATGTATTTTGTTATGAACAACAACAACAAMAAAAACCCTCTCCAACCAAAACCCAAAAATCTGTTTTCTACAAGTTTTACTTTGTCTCCTATAAAATGACATCTTAGGGTTATACACAACAGAACACTTCCCAAAGATTTCCATGATATTAATTGTAAAAATTGTAAAAATAAGTGGTGCTATATGCAGTCCAAGACCTTGTCTGACTGTGGATATATGAAGTTGATGTTCTGTTAGGCAGCACAGGGTGCTGGATGGAAGGGCTGGAGGACCACAGGAAGGGTCACTGCCTTCCATCCCAAGTTTCCAGCTCCACAAGRGAAACACTTGTGTCTGCTTGGGACAGCAAAATTTTGTAGCAAATACCATCTTCTTGCTCTGAATTAAAGAGATTGAAAAAATATCACCCTGGAGGGACGTGACCCACCAGCTTCCAGATTAGTCAYGGAACTTCTCAGTGCATTGGCCTTGCAAGAAGTGTGAGCAGGGAGCAGAATGGTCGCATTGTGAGACATAATGGGAGTTTGTCATTTTATGTCTAGAGTTTTCTTACGCTTTCGCTTTTTCTCGTTTATGTTCCGAATGTAAGTTTTACACAGCATATATTTCTCCTCTAGGAAGCACCTCAACTTTTCTAGAGCAGCTCTTATAAAAAAAACTTATGCCTTCYTTTACAAGAAAATTTGGTGTCCCTTCTCTCCTGGAATTGTCTTTAGTTGCAGCCAGCTTTTGCTCCAGCCTCCACGAAGGGATGGAGCAGCCAAACTGGGATGGTTGTGCCATCCCGTCATGGGAGCTCCACCACCGCAGGGCTCACAGCACCCCGCCAAAATTCAGGACCTCTCTCCCAGTGTAGCGACTCTCCGAATCCCAACTGTATCAAAGCCTTGGTCTGCACCGTGTGAATCCAGAACAAATCCCGGAGGATCAGCAAATAGCTTTTAAAAGCAACTTGATCAGCGAGTTCAGTTTTGCCGCGTTTGCCGCGTGGCTCGGTGGGTGACGCGTTTAACGTGGCATGACGGAACACGGCCGGGTGGCTGGGTGGGACAAACGGGGTGATCCGGGGCAAAACTTCTGCCTTTCCACCAAAACGACCCCAGACTTTATTCCTTAACCTCCAGCAATTCGACAGGCTTTGACTACGAGCAGGGGGAAAGGAGGAAGAAGTCGGGCTCCCAAAATTGATTTCATTCCAGGTAATACTTCTTACACAACAATCTGTTCCTTTCAGAAGGACACAGATTAGGGAAGTATTTGGTCAAGGGGCAGTAGAGGGCACTCCAGGCCAGATCAGGTTAAGTTTTGGTCACTTTATCTCTTCTTGTTGACGTAAATGCTCGAGGCCACGGCCTGAGGTTTTCCTGCAGAAATGTGTTTACAAGCAGGTCAAGGACTTGCAGACAGATAACCATTAGCAAAACAACTTTTCTATTGACAAAAGAGCACAGAATAGCGTGTTGGCAGATGAATTCTCTTGTTTCATTAAATGAAATTAAAAAAAAAAAAGAGGAAGCAAAGGAGAAGTTAAATCAAAGGGCTGCACCCCATCTGAATCTCGCAACCAGTTTTCTCACTAGAATTTAAGAATGTGACTTGCTCCCTGTCCTCTTGCGAAATGACACTGAGGACTTAGGCCAAAGTGCTGTGTTCAGTAATAAATCGAGCTGGGATTTACTACTGGTCAGCAAGCGTGTGAGGCTTGTTAGCAGATTTTTTAACTCCAGTTCTGTTTTCATATGAGAATTGCCTGCCTGTCTCCAACCCGAGGAAACGCTCAGTTTGGGAAGCTCACCTGGTTTCAGGTTTCCTTGCAAACCTCCCCACACCAGCAGCCCATGTCCCATCCCTTGCCTACTCCCCCTTCCAGCCCCCAGCAGGTTCATCAAAAGGTTTTGCCAAAGTTCAGGAACCTTTCGGGCGAACCCAGCCGATTTATGGGTTTGTGGACAAAGCACAAGAGAGCTGCAGCTGCGGCTCGGGGGAACCCGAATGGGTCAGGCTGAATTTTGCCCTCAGTGTCCTCTCAGAATTCCCAGCCTTGGAGCTCAGAGATGATCAATGCCAATATTTCCGGAAAAATGTAACCAACCAAGATTTCTATAGCCACTTCTAGCAGTGGCTAGAGCAGTGTTCTGCGTGCACACAAAACCACGGGATTTTAAGCAGCCATGAATTCAGCAGACAAAAAATTTTAACAAACAGTAGGGGAAAAAAACTGCCACTCAAAACCCCACGGTTATTTGCTACCTGCCAGTCAGGGTTAGGATATAACCAGCAGAGGAAGTGGCTTCTCGGAAAGCCTTGTTCAATCTTACTGGAGGAATTTGTGGTCTATTCTGTGTACAGTTTGTGGTATCTGAGTCACAACCTGACTCCAAGACATGCTGGATTCTAAATGACAAATGCTGTCTCTCTGACGGAGGCCGCGCGTTAGTCAGAAACCGAATGTGTGTGCACTTGGGAGAGCTGGGACATTTAATGCCCAAACAATAAAGCAAGCTAAACAAAATGAGCTGAGCCAACTGGAATCAGCAGAAGAGGCTTGGTGTAGCTCATTTGCCTGTACAAGCGGGTTAAAATTCAGCCCGAGGTGTGAGCAACTCCATGCATGAGCTGGAGGAAAAGGCTGGTGTGTGCCTTTGGGGGACAACCACCTCTGGGGCTTTACACACAATGCAGGAGAAGTTAAACTATTTTCCAGGGCGTGCTGGAAACTGAAGGGAGAGTACAGATGGGTTAAATCTGAGTTCTTATCGAAATAGCAACCCTCTGTTCGTTTTCCTCTTAGTTTCTTTTTGTTCATCCCTCTCTCGCACACACAGCCAGCCTCTGCACCAGCAAAGGGTCAGGAGGCTCTTGGGATCTTCTCCTGGTGTAGGCTGGACAATGTGACATGTGCAGGTTTAGCATCCAAATATCACCCAAAACCCCTGCCTTTGCCCTGGTCCTCTATTTTAAAGCAACATCCATTCTGAAAGATGCAATTATTTCAAGGAAGAGCTGCCTTGTCTTTATTAATCTAGTCATTAAGTCCCACTCCGCCACAGCAGCTTTCCTGCTGCCCCAACACCACTCACTTGCCTCCAGTCCCATTAATACTATTAAAAACTCAATAACTTTTTCTATCGTCTTCATTTAAATAATATTCCTCTATGAAGTGTAGCGATTAAAAATGCCTGTAAACTCTTCTATTAAAATGACATTTTAAAAGGCTTGATTTGAACATGGCTATGTCACTTAAAGTGGAAAAGTTTCTGCGAGTTCCCTTCCAAGCTGTTAAAGATTAGCTTGATGTAGATAAGACTATTCCCCAAACTCATTATCTGTCTTCAAAATGCACCTTAAGGACTACTTAATAAAGTCAAGGTTACGTGAAGAGTATTTCAGTGAAAACCAGTGAATGACTATTAATAAATCTGCATTACAGATTGGTTATTTTGTCTCTGTCTTTCATCTGAGCAATAGATGATCCTTCTGTTCTTTTTTTTTTTTTTAACAATAAGCATGTGTTGCCTCTTTCTACAGGTCACCAGTGAATCAGAGGCAGCAGCAGTAGCAGAGGGCATTTCAGCATGTTTACAATTAATTAGATCTAAGAAATGTAAAATATTTTGCAGAAAAGGATTGCATATCTCTGACCAGTGCAAATTAAATTATAAGGATTCCTGACTGGGCCAAGCCTACATTTAAAAAGAAAATCAGCATGCTACTCTTTGTATAACTGCATTTTTGTTTCTCCTGAAGTCATGTTTCCTATTTCTTTCAATGCTATGGGTATGAAATGTTAATCCCATGAGCTCTGGTGCCAGCTAGCAGCAAGTCCATCCAGAAGAGAAGCACCACAATTTCTTGAAATAGGAAAACTACTTGGCAGGATTTCTTCCTAAGACCTTTCCATCTGTTATCCACAGCACTGCAGAGCTGGCGTTTTAAGGGTTAGACTAGTGTTGTAGAGTGCTGCAGCACCCAGTGCTGAGGGCTGTCCCAAAGCTTCATCCTCACCTCATTCTGACAGAGCAGATCGGGAAGTTTCTGATGTCTAATGGCTGGAATCTTCTCCCTCAGCTGGTCTCACACACCCACCCACAGAGGCCTGTGCTGCCCTGGTTTTACATGGGGAGCTCCCTCCCTACCCCTCTCCAAGGCGAGGATCAAGCTGCTCCAGGACACACTCATATGTCTCCCCATGGATGTCCAAGGGAGTAATACAAGAGAGATGGAGGAAAACTTATCAGCCAAGCCTGCTGGAAATTTGTAGCAGAAATCTCAGGAAGAATCCAGTCTATCCTTTAGATATCTCAGTACCTCTAAGATCTAAACAAATTTTTTATTTTTAAAACTATTTCTGGTTTCAGCTGAAAGCAGTCAACACAGAAGCTCACAGCTGTGTATGCATCCAAAGGAACCATGCAGATTTGTGCTGGACTGACTTGCTGGAAACTGTTGATTCACTCTACTTGGAACAGCTCCAAAATTCAGTCAGTTACCTGTCATTCAACCATTTCAGAGGAATTTGCATAACACAGATGTTTCCATATTGGCCATGTTCTACCTTGTGCAGTAAAGATTAGCTCGATTCAAGGCCAGCAAAAACAAAAATAAATACAAATCTGTGTACATAATCACTAGCTGCCCCTTACCTTTATCTTTAAGTACATCCATGAACTCTGTGATGGTTAATTCTGGAACATGTATTTTTGAGATGGATCTATATTTTTGCCATGCATTTATCTCATGTATTAGGCCCCTCAAAAACTTTTGGGTACATCCACAGGGATTCCTGCACACAAGTGAAATCCTACTCAAGCCCATGCCCCAGACTTGCCAGATGGAAAGCAGCTCTTGTCCAAGAGCCACATAGTTTATTAGCATGATGTTGAACCTGAGCCTCTCAGCAAGGTATTTTGCCTCGATCAGAGTAAAATTAAACCTATCCACAGTGCCAGCAGAGACAAGCCCCCACCACAACCTGCATGTGCAAACATAAACAATAAGAGCAGCAGCCAATTACTCTGCAGAAGCTTGGATCTGCTTTCAAACCACAACACAAATTTTAATGCGGCATTTAGGTTCTTCACTTGGGGGGATTTACATTCAAGTTTATATAAGTTACGGAAAATCTGGTAATTAGGCCTTATGAATCTCCTCGTTCCACTTGACAGATGAAATCTGGTTCACCCTATGTTTTACCTTTAGGAAATTTTTACTCCATGAAACCAAAGAGGCTGCACAAAAGCGAAACCATCTCAGCCCTTCTAGTGCTGCTCACTTCCACTCTTGGTTGAAACACAGAGGCACTTCACAGAGTGAAGACAGAGCTATGCCAGTACGGGTACTGGGACCTGAAGGACAAAATTCCCCCCAGAGAGTTGGAAGATCCAAGGCAAACATCATTTTGTTACCTACATAAAGGCCTGGCAAGAGCCTGGGAGAGGACAAGCCGAAAGAAGGTGTAAATCTCCCAGAAAATCAGGAGCAGGACCTTGCAGAACTGCTGGGAGCTGTTGTCATTGCTGCCTGGGAGAAGAGCTGGGCCACACTGAATTATCCTGAAGGAGAACTCTTTCCATATTTTTTTTTGCAGATAGCAAAAGATTTAAAACAGGTGAGTGGCATCATACAACCTAAACCTTTTATTCTGTATTTCACATCTTCCTGGTTTATCTAAAACTCATGCCACATCGAGTGAATTAGGATGTTGATTGAAAAGTACATTATATACTAGTTACCTGTGAGATGTGCACTTTAGAAGTGAAGGTTTAGGGGCAGAGGAAAGGCATATAATAAAGGGTAGTGCACTTTGAAAGGTCTAGGCAATGCTGCAAGAAATAGCATTACTTCACAGTTGTCAAGGCTCAGAAGTTTTATTACCAAGGAATTTCACTTTTGCCTCTTATTCTTAACACATTGACCAGTTCTGGGACTGAGAGGATTTGCTGATCTAATATAGATAGTGATTTCGTAGGTTTGTTCAGATTTATATAGACAGCACCCTGGGATCAGGAATTACATTTAAAATGTAATAAAATGTTCTTGTGCACTTTTACTCACAAATACTGTACTTAAAAAAGTAAACATCAAATAATCTCAGATATCGTTCAAGAAAATGTTGACATAGCTCCAAGAGCTCATACAGATGACTGAATAGTTTTCTGAGTAAACTTAATAAACTCATATTCTTATTCTTTCAGTGTACCATGAAGTATCACATCATGGAGAAGAGAGAAAACTAAGCCATATAATTTAGCAGAAATCTATTTTAAACATATATTTCAACATATGAAGGCAGAATATAGACATTTATGTAGGCATGTTTTTATACTACTTACAGGCTCGGTGTTTAAATAATGGTAGCAGTTGAGTTTCGCCCACATAAAGGAATCAAATTCCCATTGCTAAAAATTTGCCCCTACTCCTAAAGTGAAACCTCAGTCCTCTTCCACTCAGCAGCAATGTCACAGTGATCTCAAGGGGCAGGATCTGACCCCTAATGTGTTCAGAAGGACTTTGTGTAAGTTAGGAGTTTTAGCACAATTGCTCCTCTAAGTAGTCAAAATGATTCATCTACATTATCTGTCTTTATTAAACAGTCATTTACCCTGGTGAGTCCCACTCAAGGGAATCTTTATTATTCAGACAAGCCCTTACAGTCATAATGACACAAAATATATATAGGAATAGTTAATAATACTGTTATTCCTATGTCTGTGGATAAACATCAGCTGGTAATTTTCTATCAACGATCCATCAGAGCAGAGACAAAAATCTACAGTTAACATGAGCAGGCAACCCATAATAACATGCCAGAGATCTGGTGAACACCATTAAGTAAGAGAGACCACTGAGAGACAACAAATTCGGAGTTTTAATGTATTTTGCACAATAACATTAAAGGAAGTCTTTCTTACAACATTTAACTGAAAAGTAGTAACACTTCAGCCCTATTGGAGTTCAAAGCTGTGCCAAAGGTGGTGGCATGGCTGGTATTATCAACCTAAAATCATTTAAGGACCAAAAAAAAAAAAATATATATTGTCTGCTCTGCAGAAGATAGATTCTTGCCGGAAACTACCCAAATCATTGATGGGGCCAAGGCCACTTTTGCAATCTTTCCTCCCTSACAAGAGTGCACATGGACAATGCAGCTTAATAACATTGGTGTGTCTCATGTCAGAATCCAAAGTTAAGCCTGAAGAAAGGCCTCAGGGAGGCCTTTCTGTGTTTGCGAATATCTACAACTGTTTGAAATTTCCATAATAATGCCAGTCAGGGCCCCCATGTCTGAGTCAAGGGAAGGTGAAAGAAGGGAGTTTCCAATGTAACATCAGATTGGAAGCCCTTCAAAGGGCTGGGTGAGTAATTTTACCTCCAAGGCACTTGTAGTTTCAGATRTGTTGGATGCTCAGGAGGCTCTTGATCCTTCAGCTCTAATTTGGTGGAACAATGTATATTATTTCTACATCACTTCTAGTAAAGATCTCAGTTTTGCTACAATCTTGAGGGAACGGACCATGCATTTTGTGGGTTTTAATCTACTGGAGGACTGAAAGATCATGACTTCTGAGGTTTTGCCAAGTCCTATGTTTCTACGAAATTGTTTTTTTAAGGAAAAGAAAAACTTAACATCCCTCGTAGTCTGCTTTAGATAACAGGGGTCTTGGGGCAGCCTCCAAAGGCACTGTCCTGCTTCAGAGCAATGCAAAACACTTCATTTTGAACCTACAGCTGAAGTAATTCAAATGTTTGGGTGAAATAAATCCCATTTTTCTCTCTCCATCTGTTTTTGGGTGTTCTGTGCCATCCCTGTGCGGGACCTCGGCCATGTGCAGGTGAATTAGAGCTGCAGGATGAACACTGCAAGACTTTATGGAGTATCCTGCTCTTTGATCTCCCTGGTTCCTGCCCACAGATGAACACAGCGAGCTAAGCACAGCAATTAGCAGTAACAGCTATTAACAGGCTTCACAAAAGACACAAAAGGACTCAAGTAGGTGGTTTACAGCTTGGCAGATAAAAACAAAGTGGGCACTTTCTTTTGCACATCACTCCTCCAGCTAGTTCAGGCCAAGGGACCAGAGGAATAACTGGCAAAGAGTCCATTCCTGGTAAATAGACCTATAAAATATAAAATACATTGTATCTGTGGATAGTCCCTGTAGCAGAGGAAATATGTTTGGTTTACCCTTAACAAAGTCCTTTCTGAACAAAATTTCTGAGAAAGACCATTTTTCGCTTCGTTCCTTTCTGAGCTAAAACTAAAGCAGTCAGCACGGACCTCAGCATAAACGCTTGGATTTCTGTGCATGAGGAAAATGAAAGGAAAATCAAACACTGACTGCSCTGTAGAACCACAGCAATTTCCACTGGAACTGCTGCCCAAGGAGAGGGTGTAAACAACAAAACTGGTTGTATTTCTGGACAACAGTTCACAAGCCTGTCCTCTACCCCAGCTATCTCTCTGAAAAGCCAAGGAGAGAACCCAACCCAGCCTTCTGCTGTTGGTTCTGGGGCTCAGACCCGGACCAGAGGACTGAGTTAGGTTTTGAGGGGTTGTTCCCTGCAGGTCGTTCARCTGCTTGGCCCCCAGGGTGTACCCCATCACATCCCCTGCCTTCCCAAACGCACCCCCCACTGCCTGGGAAACTGGAGCTGGGGCAGGAGCRCACACGACACTTCTGTGCTGGAGCTGTGACAGATCACCCTGACTTTTCATGCTGTTTTAACAGCAGAGGCAGCCTCCCTCCTGTCCCCCACAAGCCGGTAAATGATGTGGCCACATTTGYTTGTTGTTGTTTTGACAAACAACACATGCTGACTGGAGTACCYCCACCAGAGGATAGATTCACAAACCTGGCCTAACAAAAACTCATTTTTCTATAAAAATACCAGTCTTGAGAGACATCTCATAAAAGCATTGCATCAGGGATATTCCTAATGGTGACAGATTTCCAAATATATGTATTTATACCATAGACATATATAGGAATAAGAAGCTGGAAAGAAAAGGGGAGGGGGGAAGMAAAGAAGGTGCAATAAGTCAGAGAGCATCTAAGGGTTTTTAGCCATAAGCGATTTCTTAAATCAGGAAGGAAAACGTGCATTAATCAGAACATTAGCTCCAGACAGTGCAACAACACCAGGAACATTGCTACTGTACAGAAAGTCATGAATCATTATAGACCTACAAAACATTTATATAACTTTATCATCATCATTGGCTTTGGTCAATTATACAACACGAGAGCTAAAGGGTTCATAACTTTCTTCCCCCATGTGAACTTTGGATGTGTAAAAATCTATAGAAATAACAAAAATAATAATAAACAATTTTTACTTTTTTGTCCCCAGAGCACCGTGTCTGAGGACATTTCAAAACAGATTAGAGACAGTGTCTTATTTTCCACACACATATTATTCAATCAAAGTAATCAAAGTAGCCAAAAAATTGTGCTGCAAAGCCTGGCTGAYGCACAGAACAATTCCTGCTGAGCATCCTGACCATGTCCTCCTGCCCGTGGTGCTGGATGCACTCTGAGGAAAGAGTGAGCTAGAGCAAAATTTTGGTCAGTACAAYAATCCCCACATGGACCTCTGGAGAGACCTCTGGGACTTTTTAGATGCCGAAGCACTCTAGAGTGTGGAAAAAGGCAATTCATTGCCAATTTCTTTCTCACTCCAGGCTGCACCAAAAGTAAATCATTATCCAAGTTTGCTAAATGGGGAAAACAAGAAGTGAAGCAAAGCATGGTTAGGAGCACAATGAATTCAGCTATAAAAGTTTGGGATCCCTGTTTTGGGGACTAAAATTCTGTTCTTGCTGCTTTTCACATGACAGTCAGACTTCACATGTTTCCTTACTTTACCCTTTGCCCTCAGAAGTGACTTTATCCCCAGCCATGAAAGATCAAGAGTTGTTCTATTTCCCTGCTTCAGTTCTGCTTCCTCAGGCTGAGAATCTCCTCAGAAGAAAGCTTTATGATCATTTACTTTCTTTTCAGCCACTGATTTCAAGTACTTATTCTGAATAAATGGAGAACAGAACACACAGATGCAATACAAAATCTTGAGCTATAGAATGCCCTCTTTAATGTCCTTCTCTTTTCTTTCCAATTAATAACTCTGCATGTTGGAAGTAATCTAACTTGGACCCAGAAAAAGCACTTGGCTCATAACCCTTAATTGGTACATCTAGCATGGTGGAGATGACTGTAAATTATCAAAAAGTCTGTTAAGTCTTTTCAGAATTTTAAGTCTTAAAAAAGACCCTCCAGCTGAAGGAGTTTCCACGGCCTTGCTACATGCCAGTATTTAAGATTGAGTGCTTCGGTGAGGTGGGAGTTATATTTAAAAATTCTATATACATTTATATCAACTTAGCCTTAAAGGGACATTTTATCCTCTCCTCGCAGGCAAAATGTGTTCTTGGATTCAGCTTCATTTAATCACCTTTTATTCCAGCTATTGGTGAGATTTCTTACAGCATTGATTGCTTGAGGTTTGCTTTAATTCCTTCCTTCAAGAATGAGCCTTGTAACGTATTCACTACTAAGACACGCATTTGAGAGCTGGCTGGGGAAACTGATAGAAGTAGATATAGCAAAAAGATAAATTTTCCTTTCCCCCCCTCTTGTCCTGTCACTGAAACACAGAGCATGGTTAAAACCTCAGAGGAAGTGGGTTTGTTGTTGTAACACCCTTTCTTCACATCTAATCTGTAGAACCGGTTATCTGATCCCAATTCTGTTATTGCAGCGGGCACAACACAGATTGCAATCCAGTGTTGGGATAAAGAGAACATAAAACCTTCAGAAACATTTGTCAAGACTTCCCCTTTTACTTACAGATGTTAAAACCAGAGGCACAGAAGCAGAGAACTCAACCCATATGCTAATGGCTACCGAGCACTAAAATGATTTCTAATATTAATGCCTATAAAATAAAACAGATATTTCTATAAACGCATTTCCATGGCACTTTGTCCACCATAAACTCTCCCTAATGCCTGTGCTTTTTTAACATTATATTCAAATTCCCAGAATCAGAATCACTAGTACAGCTGTCTGACAATGAATATAGCAAATATATCCCAAATTGTATAACAGTTTTGACAAATACTTTTCTTTGTTTGGAAAGTGCTCACTTTAACCAGTCAACACTCGTCATTATGTGTCTGGACATGCTAATCACCTACTATTTTTTCCATTCCCTGATTGGAAGTGTGCAAGTTATTGTAAGGAAGATAAATGTGCGATTATACATGTGTTTGAATATTTCACAGATTAAAAGTTACTCTTGTATATTTTCGGTGATTCAAAACCATATGTATAAGTATCCACTGTCTGAATATTTGCAATAATTAATGATGTGATCTCCTTATATATACTAAATAAAAGCTAGCACTAGTATTCACAAAGATATCTGGGAATTTATTTTTGTTATTACTTAATTGCACTCTCAAAATTATTTCTCAACAGAAGAGTGAAAGCCATTAAAAAAAGATATATATACCTTATCATGCTTAATAGATCACCATATCTTAATAATGAAAAAAGATGAAATAAGGGAAAACAAACCAAAGGTGTGAGATGACTTTTCCAGCAGCATTAATGTATCAGTTTCTCAACTGTGTAAACTGGTGTRAATCAAGTTAGGTCAACAGAACAAAACCAGCTCCAGACCTCTGTACCCTCTGAAAAAAAAACCACTTACACTTTCTGCTTATGAGTCTTAAAATATAACAGTACTTGCACTTTTGGGAGGTTTTCTTTTTTTTTTTGGAGGTAGACAAGTGAGAGTTTGAAGAAGAATTTTCTTTTTGTTTTTAATCATTCTCCCTAGAATAGCTCCCAAACATTTTTTTTCCTCCTAAACAATAATATGAGAAAGGTCTAACACTCAAGTCAAAACTCTACCTTTAAAATACTAAGCAGTACAGCAGGGCAGACTTGTGGTATCCTGGTTTATTAAAACATATATATTAATTTGGTTATTAGTCATAGAGGCCTAGAAAATTCACTTAGTTCTTCAGACAGTACAGAAATCAGTGGACCTCAACTGTCCTTAATTACTTTCTTGGAATGTGATAACTCTTCTCAATGGGCCTGACACCCAGAGAAGCCAGAGTAAGTCCACAGTCTTTAACACTTTTGAACTAAGATAAATTTTTTCCTCTGCTTTCCCAAAACAAGAGAAAATTAAATATTCTGTTTACAAGCCCCATAGACTGTTAAATATTGGCCCATTTTAATTACTGGCTGAATCAGGACATGAAATCTCTAGATCTCAATTCAAGAGGGGTTTGTTGTGGCATCTGTTCTCAAATTTTAAAAGAATAAGAATTCCCTCTTAAAGAAAGAAGGAAAAAAAGGATCTTCAGCATGACTAGAGTTACTTTCACTTGAATAAATTAGTCATTGATTTTAATTGTTGCTGAATTAAAATCTCTTCCTTTGTCTTTCCAAAACTTCCACAGTTGCAGTGAAGTTTTAGGTAATTCTGAGGTAGGGGCGAGCCAGAAGTATGTTTTTTCTTTAAAAAAATTTACTTACAACAGAAGCAGGTCTGAGAGCCAGACTCTCACACACACTCTCTCTCTCCCTCTCTCTGTTAGGCTTCATTTGATAGCTATGAACTGTGGATAAAGAATAAATATGGCTTTTCAGTGCCCTAGGACTCTCACCTGACTTATTTATGTCTGACCTGGTAGAACACCACTGACCTTGGAAAGTTTAATTGAGGCTGGGATTATATGGCACCGCTTGAGGCCACCTGAATTTAGAGGGTGTGACACACACTTTCTCTCTCTTGCTGACTCTCATCTGCCAGGGGATGCACGTGTGGGTGCATGTGTGGGTGTGCACATCCGTGCACCCCAAATTGAGCCTGGCAGAGGGGAAACACCCTGGTGTAAAACTACAACGTGCAGGATCTTAAGGGAAAAGATTAGCACTGCTATGCACACAGCAGGAATGTGGTAGGGTTGTTTGATTTTTTTTTTTTTTTTTGCAGGTCTGTTGTTTCTTTTTTTCTTTTCCCAGCATGTTTTCTTCAAGATCTGATTTTTACAGTTGACTCTACTTTTTATAACCTGCCTATGAACAGGGAAGTTAAGCATGAAGGAGAAAGAATTATGTAGACACTGATTATACACTTGTACATATTGTTTTGAACATTCTTTAATTAAATTTAATTAAATTGTATGATGAATGCTGATCATTTTCAGACCTATTGGTTTTCAAGAAAGTTATAGATATTAAAACTCCTCACATTTAAGTTAAATGTAAAGAGTGAGAGGGAAAGAAAAAAAGACAGAAGGAAAAGATCCATAAGACTGAAAGGTGGAATAAAATGAAATGGCATAGATATCCCTTAGCCAAAGAGAACTATCTTTCCTACTGGAGACTGTCCCTAGATGGATATAAACAGCTCTCATCTGGGTTTCTTCAAGGCAGAGGCCAACAAATACGACGTATTATGCATGGAGGCTTTTTATGGCACAGACTATTGTCCACTGGAGACCGAGCAGACACCACTAAGCAAACCTCACCTATGGCCACAGACAAAGGCAAGCCCTGAGGGAATTCCTCTCCCATCAAAAATAGTCTCCTTTTCCCAGTCTGTAATGTATATTTTCCCTGTCATTCAAAGTTTGTCAGTGCCAAAGCCCTGAGACAGCCTGGCTTGAGCCACACAGGTAGATGTGAACACTGAGCTGTTGGAAAGGCTAAAATATTCCTGGATGGAGGCAAGTCTGTGAAATGTCCTGAGAAATAAAACAACTCCATAGTGCTTTCAAGGCCAAAATTATCCATTCTACGCTTTATTTCTAATGTGCTGCCTGGACTGAAACTGTGACCGTTTTCTGTTTGTAGGCATCATAGGAAATGAAATGAGCAGAGGATTGCTGTTAAGAGCAGCCACAATTCCCCTACCTCTCTCCAACAGGCTGCACCATGAATCAGGATATATTTTATTATTTTTATAGTTCTATGCAGTGATGTAAAGCTTACCTGAGTCCCTAGCAAGGTGATACCAAGATCTAAACATTAAAATCCGGGACCAACTGCCAATTAAATATGTGCTGTTAGCAATTCATGGTCTGATTCCCAGTCTCTCTATTACTAAATCCACAAAAATTGACAGTGAGGCATAATTGCATCTGCACAGGAAAACATCCAAGATGGTGAAGAAAGCCCAACAGTAAAGCTGTCTGTGCCTGTCCCTCATTGGTGACATCCTACAGACATTGCAGACAGAACTGTGTTTTTGGAAGTCTCCGGCGAACAGAAGAGATTTCAGAATGAATAACAGACTTCTTTTTYTCTCTTTTTCAGCAACCCCTCTCTTCCCACTTGAAGCAGCAGCTGAAGTGGCAGAGACCTCCCCACCAGCCAAGAATAACACGGGTTTGTGTAGCTGAGCTGTTCGAACAGAGCCGCGCTCTGCGCCACAAACCAATTCAATCCCCGCCGCTGCCACCCGAGAGCCCAGCTCCGAACATCTGGGAGGCTGAATACCCACTCAAACACGGCCACTACTGATCCCACGAACATTTGAACTGGTTTTAGCTCATTTCCTATCCAATTCATCTGCTACCAGCCTTTACCATGCCCTCAGAACTGCTGGTCAAGGTTTCAGGATCACTGACTTGCCAATACTACACCCAAGTCCCTGAACAGGCCAGTAAGGTTGCCCACAGGACTGTAATTAAGTCTATAAATTAAATATATATATGTATGTATATATATATATATAAAGATCTCATCATTAATCTGAACCTGTCAGACCTTGAATACAAGATGACCTGCGTTTATTTATTATAAATGGGAAAACAACACTAGTAYAGATACACTTGTGAAGCACTAGAGACAATAATAACAATAACAAAAAAAAAGTGCCAGGAAAAAAAATAAGATTTTTTTCCTGTGATCCTTATTTATTACATTTTTAATAGAAAGTCAGTGGAGGTCTTATCTGATGTCATTTGGTTTAGGTTCCATGGTATTTTTTGTATTTGACCAAATTCCCTTATCTTCTCATTGCTTGTGTTCTGCTCTGCCAGCATCCAGCAAACTGATATACTTATCTTCAGTTTTATAATAAAGTTTTAGCTTCCACAGGATAAAAAAAGAAAGAGAGTGGGGAAAGGAAAATTGCGTCCAAGATACTAAACATATCAGGCATGTGTGAGTGTCAAGGCATCCAGCAGTTAACCTTCTTCTTACACAGAAACTTTAATTGTTAAAAGACATACGACTCATGGACTCGTGGCTTTTTCTTTTATTTAAATTTTTAGTTATATGGTCAAATTGAGAAAACTGTTATGATCTCAGGCACTACCAAGGGAACATTTTGAAGCCAGGTTGGTGATCATTAGTTTTCTGTGATTGCAGTTAATAACCAAAGGTGAAAAGATAATTAGAAGTGACAATTCTGAGTCAAGGAATATAAACCAAAGGCTAATGAGCAAGTTATTTTGCAAGCATTCGTCTCCTCTTAAGAGCTTTATTTCCCACTCTGTCATSACAGTTTTTCCTTCTCTTTCTTTCTTAGGTTTCATGCTTGCTGTAGCTCTTCCCCACCTCCTCACCAGTCGTTCTCTCTCTAACTCTACCAAAAATGACCCAAAAATCATTATGATCAGCTGTCTCCTTACTTACTCTGCTTCATCACTTCTTCTGCTGATTTCTTTTTACACTTGACTGATCTTGATTTGCTGTGAACACATCTTTTTTTGGGGTTACCTCTTCCTCAGAGGTCCCATCTGAAGCAGAGTCTCTTTCCTGTCTGTGGAATCAAGTTCAGATTTGCAAACAAACCTCCTCAATCACCCCTTTGCTTCCTCTACTTATAAATGAGGCATATTTGCTAAATTTTGAGGATAATAAAATAAAATTTTCTGTCTTTTATTGTAATTAAAAAATAAAAGTGCAGAAATCTGAACTAAAGGGCTAAATAAATTTAAGAGGAGAGAGAATAACAATATGAGGCAGAATTCCAGCTGAAATGAATCTGTCTCATCATCCAAAGTGGCCCAACATCAATTTTAAACACTTGAAGATCTGGTCCAAGGTTGCTTTAGTTTGCTTTGATAAAAAATACACATCAATAAAACTGGAAAACAAAGGACATGGCCCTAGTAGCTCAAGCTGGGCTGGATCTGGAGAAAGGGAACTAACTGGCTTATTATATATATGTTATACTTTGACAAAATGTGACAACTACACCTTTTCATTTCCCCAGTGGCCTCCAGGAGACTTAAGATTTAGTATTCTATAGAACATGTTAAACTTGAGAAACTTCTTCTTATAGTTTCTTATGAGTCCTGGAGGCTGTGAAAGAGATTACAACGCTTTATATTAACTTCCCTCAGCTTGCAAGAGATAAGCCAGTGGCCTGATACCAAAGTCTTCTCCTTGTCAGTGATCTGCAGAAGTGCTACATCTGAAACTACAAGTCCTTTCCTTCCAAGTCAGAAAATGAGCCATTTGCAGCAGCAGCTCCACATTTTTTCAGAGCCCTGCCAGGTTCCAGGCCCGAAGTGTCAGCATTGCCACGGCTTCTGCTCTTGTGCAGCCATCAGTTTAAAATGTGCAATTTCCATGCACAGCTATGCTGGGCTCAGTGCAATTTCAATCCCCAGGACAGCCGAGGCATGGGGAGATCAAGTCTGCTTCCTCTGTTTCAAAGTCAGGTTGACTGAAAAATAAGAAATAAAAAGGAGAGGCTAGTAAGACAGAACAACAACAAGTTCTTGCATTTTTCCCGTCGTTCGTCTTTCCCCACCTGACAGGGTCTGGTAAAATCCATTGGAATATTTTGCTGTGGGGTAGTGAGTGTGACATTACCTGCACATCATTCTGCTGTCCCCAGAGCAAAGTGCCTGTGATTTTTGATATCTGAGCAGACAGTGTAAACAGATTCAGATCTCCCTCGTGTTCCTCAGAGGAGACAATTTGTTGTGAGTCATCCGAGCAAGGGAGGTGGTGTCTCCGCTACACATTGTGCTCTCTCCATTTCCCAGTCTCAGCTAACGAGGGAATATTAACATGTACTCCTTGAACCTGTTTTCTAGAGACCCACCTGGAGCCTGGGGAATCCTTCACAAGTCAGAATGAAGTGCTTCGAACAATTCGCTGACTGCTCCTAAGTGATCTATGAGCATTGAACCAATGCTGATTTCCCAAGGTCTGAATGTCAAAGATTAGTCCTGACAAATTTATTTTCCTTGTCAAGATATCTCTCAAAATTATGATGTTCTGGGAAGAGGAAACGTCACCAGATGCTCTTGATTGGTGCAATGAACCACCCACAACTTCTGTTCTTCCCAGGATTCTTAAAGCAGCACCAGATTGGAGAGAGCTGGGCCTGCTTTAGTTCCTTATTCATTAAATTTCTGATACATTTTATACCTACAGTGGAGACAAAATAGGGATAKCTGTCCCTATGCAACAAAATTCCCAAAGGATAAATTACCACTGCCTAGTGATAACTCCAAAAAAACCCACTTTTGGTAAATCCTTTCCATAAATTAGAAGTTTCATACTTTTCACATGTGGGAAAATTTGGTTGTGGGAGGTGTCTTATGCTCCATACCTGAGGAAATTTAAATCCTTGCATTAGTCTCTTAGGCTAAGAATTTCCTTTTTGAGGAACTGGGATGCAGGTGAGAAACATGTTGAGCTGGAAGACCACAAGAGAAACACAACACCGTGGAACTACTGAAAGGATCCAGAGGAGGACCTGGGTGAGGCTATGGGTTGGTCCTGCTGCCCTCTTAGGATAAAGTGCTTCAAGGATATAGGGCAAACAATAATTTTTTTTCATTAACTTGCTTCTAAGTGTGTTTACAGTGTCTCATATGGAGGATAATTTCTACCTGGGCCAGCACAGATCAAGGCTGCTTTTTATCTAGAGCTTGCGGACAGTTAATGTTCTGCTATAGAATCTCTACCATGCAAAAGGCCAAAGTTACTCTTGAATTTCTCTCTTCTTTTTTTTCTCATGCCATGTAGAAAAACTAAAGTATTTGCTGTGCATCCATAGCACAGATCAGATCAAATACTTTTTTTTTTTTTTTTGTCCAGCTAAGGAAGACAAATTACAAGGCCACAGGCTGAATTTCCCGGGGACCTTCAGTACAAAATACTTCCATACAGCACTGCCAGCTTGAATGTTAAGACCCTACAACATCAGCCAACATGTTATGTGACTACTTGGTCTGAAATCAAGTCAAAATCTTTTGGAAGTCAAGTAGCCTTTTTTTTATTCCCTGTCTTTATATTTTCTCATGCGTCTAAAATCKTTCAGTCCAAGAAAATGATTTCATTTGAAATATTGCAAGAGATGTCCAGTTCCTGTGAGGTTTTGAAAATGATTTTGGATCAGGCTTGGAACTTAATGATTTTTAAGGCCCCTTCCAACCCAAACCATTCCATGATTAGGATTCAGTGATCCACAGTACATTCATCCAGACATGCATCAGATAAGCTTCAGAATTTGAATGTCTACCAGCTTATCACGAGCACATCTTTTTACACCCATACTCAGCTCTTTGCATGTGAAAATAGGAAAAATAAACACACAGATGAAGCAAAACTGTGTAATACACGTACAAACAGTTGCTTCCATGCAGCCTGATATAAAYCCAAAGTACATCATTCAGACAAATAACATGTCAGTCATAAATCCTGTTTGCAAATAAAATAGAKTAATAAAATTAATGAAATAGAATATTTGTGTTTGAGATACTTTACTTTTCAAATACTATTAGACCTTGAGTAATGTTACCCTGAGTGTGTATGTGAGCACGTGGACATACAGTTATGCACATGTGTCTATACACAGACATTCACCTCTGTATTTTGCTCTTCAGCCTTTTCTTGGGGTATTTTTTATGCTCACTTACCATTTCTCCCAGCCTGCTTTCTCTTCTCCTCAGCCCACTAAGACCTTCAGTTTCAATTGTATACGAGACACAATGTGATTTACAGTGTTAAGAGATTTTAAACAATACATTTAATGCCACCACGGGCCCGGAGCAACGTCCTGAAGCAASAGGCTATCTCTCCCTAGGCTTAAAAATTAAGATTCACTGGAGTATGAAGGTCAATGGGAGACTGGGGAAAGGGCAAATGGTCTGGTATGATTACACCATGTCTGAACCAAGCTGGCTTTCCCAACAAAAATGTGTCAAGTAATACAGACAACTCATAGATATGAATTTCTTCTCTGTGCTTCTGCCAGTGCAATATTTGAAGAATCCTGCCAAAGAGTTTATTCCCAAACCTTGTGTTTTGTATTAAGTAACAGGATTTAATAACAACTGTTTATATTTTCATGGCATCAGAAAAAATGTAATAATGACCTATGGAAAAATCCTCTTTCCCAAGCTCAAATTTTAACATATCCTGAAACAAAGAAACTGAACCACAACTTGTTACTGAATGATAACCAACAAGAAAAGGTCAATCTGTGGCTCCTCCCACTCTTCTCCAGGACTGTGTATCCAACTTGTGGCTCCTTCCTTGATGATCTTTTTTCTCAGTCCAGTTCACCAGCACAGAGAGGACCAGCAGGGGTCATTTCTGATTGTTTTGGTCCAGTGTAACAAATCTAAGAGGTCAATCTACATGATTAAAAGCAATTAGAGGTCAGATCAACTGAACTCAAAGCTATAATGGAAGGTTTTGACTGATGAGGAGACACAACTCCATTTAGGACATCTGATGAGCTCACTATCCCAGATGTCCATCCTACCTCTCTTTCCACAGCTTTGTGAGCTATGGAGCCAATCAACTCCTAAACCACTGAAGTTGACCATGCACTGTTTGAAAACCAGCTGAAATGGGTGATGATTTACGATAAAATGCTATGCTGTAAATGATGGTGTGTCAGGGCCTGACTGACAAGCAGTATAAATATCTTTGCAGGAGAGGCAGGGCTGGAGGCAGTAGCCTCATCAGACGTCCCAAGCAAAGTCATTTTGTCAATCAAAGCCTTTCTAAACAGACCTACAGAACAGGATTTAAGCATATGAAACTCGCCGTTGTCAAGAGGTACGACAAGACCTCCAAAATCATGCAGACTTACTTCAAAATGTGGCTAAGTGGGATGCAAGGGGAATGTATCCGTTGTGCTGACTCCTTTGCWGAGTTTCAGTCTAAGGGGTCTGTCCTCTGCCAGGGACATCTGGTCAGAGATAATAAATCACTCAAGAAAACCATCTGAACATCCCTCAGAACCTTTCTGCGAATGGACAGAAATTAAAGCGAGAATATAAAAATAATTCTTTCCCACTCTCTCACTGTTTTCTCCTTCACTGGACACATCACTATTGACTCAATTATGTAATAACAGCAACAATTGAAACAAGAARTTGGGGGAAAAAAGACATATCTTATATTTTTGCAAAAAAAACCCAATTCTATCATAATATTAGCCACATGTGGTCCAGTGTTAGCTACCAGACCTTGAAAAAGAGTAAAAAAAGACATAAATAGGAAGGTTAACATAGTTCTGGCTGGGTGGGGAAATGAGAAGGCCAAATGTACATTAGTCAAAGAAAGAAAAATAATATCCCAGAAAATGAATAAGAGATAACTATCCTCAGAATAATACTATATAAATACATTTGCTGTAGGTCACATAAAAGATTCATGGCACACACATGTACAGGTCAAATTACCTTTAAATATTAAATTTCTTTCCAGCAAGGAAGAATTTCAGATTTATGCTGTTTTCATAAAGAAAAAGGATGCACCCCATGCATTATTATTTGCTGACAAATGATAGCTTCTGGGTTTGTCTGCAAAATGCAGGTTACAAAMTGTCTTTTTCATGATTTAAAAAAAAAAAAGGAGTGAATCATCATGAAATTCATCTCTTCCACAAGACGTTTCTGCTGTCTTTTAGCTCGTTAAATCAATATTTTTCTATTGTGGATCTATAGAAGTTAGCATTGGAGAACACCTATTAGGTGACTAAAGTACTCCATTCCCCTGCTAATGTAATATTATTTTCCTGCAGCACATTTTGGTCAGTCTGGCTTTTAAAAGATTCAGCAACAAGGTCACTCTGTTCCCTGGAGATGTGATTCCACCCACRCCTCAATGTTCAGACATCTTCGTATTAACAGGTCTAAGCAGGAATAACAGAGCCACAAAAACTTACAATGAAAATAAGGTCTGAACTCAAAGCTTGGCATGAAGTGGCACAGAGGGGTAGATCTACCCAACAACTGGTAGCAACATATTACTACTGAATTTTTGATTTCAGTTTGGCTTTTATCAGTCGAAAATGGATAAATCTCTTGGCTCTTTGATGGTCCTCGAGGAATGAGCTGTGACTCTTCCAGGTGAAGAAATGGCCCTGAAAACTGAGCCCAGCTCTTGGTTACAGTCAAGCAACTCATTCACTTAAAATATGTCTAAGAGTATAAGCTCGTCACAAAAACATCTTCCAAGCACATTGCCATACCCAACTAAATATAGTCAGAGTGCCTTTAATAATATACAGATAAAGAGTCATAACCAGTCTTAATTGTGCTGTGATTCTCTGCCTAATGGAGGAGAAATGGGTTCTCCTTCCAGAATGGCTTAGCTTGGGGAAGCTCAGATTTTGCTTTCAACGAGGCTCAGTGACACCAAAACCAGAGGGGACACCAGAAGATGCTGCCAGGCCTTGGTTCAGTTCTAGGATGAAACAGGTGATAAATGGTATTGCTGAATTCTGGAAGATATCGACCCTTTATTTCTCTGGTTCTAATGGGGTGTACTTAGAAGAATAAAACCATTGCTGTTATTTTCTCTACCTAGAAAGTTTAAGAGATATTTTTACTTTCCACATCTATTGCAAATAATTGCATGGACCTGTTAGCTTTTAGAGCTCTGAGTCATGGGGCTCAGGTGGATTTAGCAATCGTGAACTCCATCTCTCCCCTTTCTCCCTCCAGTAGTTCAAACCAGTATTTCCGACTGCAAAGTGATTGTTGATTATCAATTAATCTTCTTCGTTGCCCCTCTGGCACTGTCTAGCGCAAACCTCCTCCCTAGGCCATCCCCTTCCTGATAAGGGATTCGTTAAGTCTTTAGCCACTGGTGAGGAAATTATCCTATCTGCAAAGATGGTGGCAAGATCCTCCTCTGGCTCACCACACTCTTGGTGGCATCACTCTGCTGAAGGCAGTACCAATCCAAGCAGCATTATTTCCTTAGGCTTACTTTCAGTCGTGGGATGTCCATCATTTGCAATTAAAACCCTGTTGAGACTTCTTGAATAGGACTTTTTATACTGATTTAAACCAACAGAAATAATAAATACATTGAAGTATACCACTTCAGCCAGGAATTGTCAGACATGGGAACTTAAATTTCACAGCCTTCAAGTCTTCATTAGACAAATAAAACTCCGTGGGTGGAGAGACCCATGGAAGGCAAATACAAAAGAGGCGTGTTACACACGGGTGTAAATTTGTTTTCCTTTCACTGCAAGTGAACGCTCAGGGGAAACTGTTTGCAGCATGAGTCCAGCTCTAATTTCAGTAATCCCCACAGCTTCTTCTSAGGGCAGGAAAGACATTCTTTCCATTCATGGCATTGACTTTTTGTTGCCTCCATGCTCCAGCCACTCCTGCAGACCATCTGGCAGAAGTGAACCAGCTAACCTCATTTTCCAAAGTGCACACCTCACCCCCTTGCTCCAGCYGCCGTCCCTCTGCCTAAGGACATAGACACAGGAGATTTCTTTCTCTTTTCTCTTTCTTTTCTTTTCTTAGTGGTGACGCCTTAAGAGGGATAGTGTCTGTCTTTCTTACCACAGCCCCTTGATCTCAGTGCGCTCTCTTTTCCCTTTCTTTACCCCCACCTCTCTCCCCGCCTGCTTTGTGTTTTATCTCTGCCTGTAAAGTTGTGTGATTATGGATAGAGAAGTCACCACACAAACAGGATAGAATTTACCACAATGGCTGTTTTGTTCATATACATTTCACTGTCTGTCTCTTGYCGGAGCATGGCTATCATCTTCTACTAACAATATCCCTGGGTAAATGATAAAGTCAACTCTGGAGTAAAGCTAGACGTTTTATCAGCATGTTCAAACTATCCCCTTACAGCTCTGTACTTGCCAACTGCACATCCTTTTCCTACACAAAGACTCAATGCACATTAAAAAGGCACTTATTGAAGGTGGTGTTTGTTTGCAGAGAGGGTGTGGAACCTGCTCACTATGGCAGCCACTCTCCATGTTTTTTCTCTCATCACCCAGAGAAAACTGGGTGATGCAGTTATGCTTTCTGACAAGTTCTTGGCTCAAGTTTGAGGTTACTTYGCTCCTTGCCAGGTCATTCTTCTTCATTCCTCTGCTGATGCTAACTGATGGATTTCCCCTAAGCTGACGACGGAGTCGATCTAATGCCTTGCTGCAGGAGAAAGTCACCGCAGACACAAGATAAAAGATTGGAAGCTCTGGGATCTCTGTTGGCTGGTATCCTGAAGCCACAAGAAATTGATAACAGGGGACCCTAACATACTATCCATAAGTCGACAGGCAAGAGGATGATAAACCTCCAAAAGCCTTTCCCGCTCTCAAATTTGGTGATTGCATTAATGCTGTGAAACAATCCCCTAATAAAGCAATTGCACCCACATCTTGCCAGGCTGGGATTAGCAGCCATCTGTATTAGTAAAGTTGTACCTGTAACAAAAAGTAGAGTTGTGAAGCAAAGGTGGTCCTTAAATTCATTTGTTTCTCTCTGGAACATCAACAGCAGTTAAGGTTAGTGGGTTGATGCAACTGCAGTACTTTGCCTGGAAATGCCCTTATGTTTGTCTCTCCGAAGTTGGGATCTGAGAGGATTTCTCACCACCTTAATTCTTTTTTGAGTACAGTATCCCTTTCTCTCCATCCTTTTCCTTGTGTCCCTTTAAAATAAAGAGCCTTTGCAGAAGAACCGCTGTGTGTTCTGAGTTTATATAGCAGTTAGTGCAACAGGACCCTAATCCCGGCCGGATGTTTAAGAGATTAGGAAGAGGAGGAGGATGCCTGTTTATACAGAAGGCTTTCTCTTGTTAGTCAAATAAAGAGAAATTTTCCTATTGGTTTAATTCTTAACTGTTTTGACCTCTCACATTAGGGTTAAATTTGCCCCTTTGTTCTATTGCAAAGTAAGACACTGTGAGAAGAGATGAGCCAACTACTTAATTTAGTTTCATAGGGATTGGTGCAAAGGTTTGCGTTGCTCACAGTTTCCTGCTTCCTACATCCCGGGCTAATTCCACTTCAAGCCCAATGGGAGCTTAGCACCTGAATGAACATAATGCCTCAGAAGTCAAATAAATAACAAGAAGAGAATGAAAGATTGAATTTAATGGGAACGAAAAACATTTTTCCTTGTCTGAGGATGTGAACCCTTCCAGTTTTGCCTGAACTTAATATTATTGAGCAGAAAAAGAATGCACTGTAATGATTGCTTATCTCTCTCCTTTCTCTATTTCACTTGAACAGTGGTTGGGAGTTTTCATTTYCTATGTCATTTATAATGTGCTGAGTTTTGTATTTTTGTTTTTGTTTGGCACGTGTGGTGTGAAAAGAAGGCCTGTTACAGATTGCATCACTCTTTTTCATCCCAACCAGCATTAATGATAAATCCACCATTTATCCCTAGAGTTCACCATGTTCTGATCAGGGCTGGATGAATTGAATAACTATATATTAACTATAAAGCTCTTTAACACTTGTTCACTGATCTCAATCCAGTCTATATCAACAGAAAGATAAGGCAAAAACAATATCTCTAATTTTGAAGGCATACACACAATGAGAAACTCCTCCTAAAATGCTTATTTTATGGTAATCTCAGCAGAAAGACTGAGTCATAAATACAGTCTTTCTAGGTCGGGGTTATGGCACATTGGCAAACATATGTGTTGGATGTGCTCAATAGTATGTGCCCTGCTCTGTTCAGTATCTATGAATGTCCATCTGGAATTGCAGAAATTATCACAATTTTTCTTTTTTTAAAATCCTGGTCCTAATCCAGTTCCCATCAATGTCCTATTAACCCCTTGCTGTGACAGTGACCAGGATGCTGAACTTTCTCCAAATTTGCCCCACTGAAAAATTCTGTTCTTCATTTAACATTTTATCCCCAAGCCAAACCAGCTCTTGTCTAAAATCCCGCATTTTGCAACAGCAACATTTATAAGAACCTTTTCTACTGCATCATCTTTTTAGCACATATAACAAATGCTGCACCATAATTGGCTGGCTGTCCCAGGTCATTCCTCCTGGGGACGTTAGAAAATGTTTAGATTTAAGAGCCACGTGAAAGGTTTCTGCAATGTTAGATGCTGTTCTGCCTCTGCCTTGCCTAACAAGTGGCTTTAAGACCAGCTGAACACATCTGGCTTCAGTCACCTAAGCCTACAGGTCACTGGATTGCTCTTTCTGTTGTCTTTCGCCATAAGGATTTTTCCCAACCAGATTGAAAGCTTTTAAGTAGCTGTATGTTTGTGCCAAACACTAATTGAATGAAAGGGAAAGATGTGAGCCAGATGCAACAGGCTAAATTCCCTCTAGAAGTTAATGGAGTTGCTTCAGATTTAAACCAATGAATCTCCGATGAGGATCTGTCCTGGACATTCAGTCCCAAGAAACAACGAGACATATTGAAAAATTTATACATCCTTGTCTGAAGTTAGAGAAGGAGCAGAAGAATCTAAGAAAAATATGATATACAGATCAATCAGCTTGTGATTAAAGATAGCTATTTCCTATTACAAGCAACCCTTTGTATTCTTCAGTTCTGCTAATGAGTGGAGGATTTTGCAGAAGTCCATTTATGTATTTTGTTGGACATACTTTGCTTAAATGTCTTTTATCTGATTTTCTTTAATATATCAGCAGATTGACAATTTTACCCCTACATAGCAGCTTATGAAACCATGTTTATTGGTTATCTTCCTCACTGCCAGCAGGTACATGGATCACTTCTTTAAGATACATTTCATTGGAAGGCAGCACTCAGAAACAGAGATGGATCAGTGACAGAAATAAAACATGTGGACTTGAAATATTGGAGAGATTTCACCAACATTATGATCAAAGTTAAATCTGTAAAGAAATAAACCCCACCCCACAGAGGTTGCTATTTTCCTATGGTGTTCCCAAATTAACTGAGGAGCCCATTTGAATGCATAACATAACTTTGTCAATAAAAGTATAAAAAGTACATGGATTTGAGCAGGAAGATTTCCTGTACTTAGGAAGCACTATTATTTTATGTTTCTTTTCCTATTTCAAAGCGGTTTTAACATGAACTGAGATTTCAAAATAAACTTTTATTATGAGTCAAAACAAAACATTTCATCTGCGTAACATCAGAGTATTCATTCCATAGTGATCTTTTAAACTTGRGAGAATTGCACAATAAATACTGACTTTACTTTCATAAAAGTCACTTGAAATGAAAAAAAAAAAAATCTATGCTTCAATATAGACACATGATATTTCAACATTACTGAAATACCTCATTGTATTGTTTTATGAAGTTAAATGTCATTAAAAAGGACATTTTGCTCTAAAATAGGTGATTTTCTTAGAAGCTGCATTTTGATCCTCCAAAATTGTTCAACAGAATTTTTAGTTGCATTGAAATCAGGTTTTGCTCTTTTCAGAAAAGTGGAAGTGGAGGCTCTGAGTACAAACCTGACCACCCATGAGAGGTTTGCTGTTGACTTCAATACAGCCCAGATTTCCCCCACGGAATTCGACGGCGTCATGAAATTTAGAAGTACTGGCTCCACACTATTCAATGGCAGCAAGAGATTAAAGAGGAGTTACACAGGATGGTGATAGTAGAATGTAATGTATATGGTTCAGATTTAGTACATATCACAGAATAGGCCACAGAGGTGAAAGGGGAGCTGGGCAGGAATTCCAGCTGAACCAGCTCACTTGTCCCTAATCCCTGCTATCTGATGAACTGCCCTTGGCAAGGACCACAGTAGTACAAAAGTTATGCCAGTGTTCAAGTGTCAAAGGTGATAGAAAGCTAAAAATCACTTTGCATCAGATGGCTGTAATAGATTTCCAAAGTTTGTCGTGGATCAGTTTCCCCAGCCATTGAAGAAACAAAAGTAGAGCTCCCCTTCCGTGCATATCAGCACTAATTCTGTGTATCATTTCTGAAAGGCTTCAGCTCCGAGACTCGTTTTGTCCATCAGCTTGGCTCAGAGGTGTGTCAACAGGGGAATATGAAGAGACCAGACTTAAAAACACTGTCTGGATTGGAAATGAAAGGGAGGGAGGAAGAGGGGGACCAGGAGTGGGGGTGTTTGACAAAAGCACACAGACACACACAAAAAAAAAAGACAAAAGGAAATTCTTTTACATTTATGAGAGTAAACTAGATTCCTCTGCTCTGACAGATGAGCATAACTGTAGGTCTACCTACAGACTTTGATAAGCACTTAAATGTAAACAAAAAGAATCAATTTGCATTTTCCTTTCTGTTGCCAAATGTAATGCATCATTTTACAATTGCCATTAAGGATTATTGCTATCCTAACACAGTGCCTTACACAGTTTGTGCCCATCGTTTGTTTTCTACCCTGGCAGAACATCTCAGGCTGCTGGCAGTTTTGCACTGATGTTGTCTTTGTCCTCTTTTAATTTTCTGGAATGTGCTTATTCCAAAAAGGGTTTTTTTTTATCCTGAAAACTGTCTTCCATGAAAGCGTGTCACTCGTCACCTCCTCGTGCACTCATTTAAGTGCTGATGGTCTCATCTCCCATGCACATACTCACTCCAGTTCTGGGGCGACCAGGCTCATAAAGCTACTTTTGACCTCACTGGAGTGTAACCTGGGCAATATCTTGGAGTCCACTTATTCCACAATCAACATTCAAACCAGCAAATTCTTTTCTGATCTATGCCCTCCCTCCCCTCTTTCWCCTTTCTCTCTTTTTTTTTTTTTTTTTTGTAATTCCAAGGAAAGGGAAACAAGCCACAAGCATTCATTAAGCAAACAGCTGTGGACTAGAGGAGATCAGAAGTGCAGTCTGGAAACCATGTGTGCTTCTCGTGTTACAATAATTGGGAAAGGATGATCAATGGCAGGTATGGAAACGCAAAAGTCATAGGTATGCTCAGAAAAAGAAAGAGTTTATCCAAATCCTGCCCAGAATAACAGATCCACTCTGAAATCTACTGATCCCTGCAGAGCTGGTTTGCAGCCCAGAGAGCACAAACAGCAGCATGTGAAGCCGCTCAAGTGCTGACAGAATSCCCTCCCCTCAAAAATATATTTATATAGAACATAACGCAAATGTCAATTAAAAAGATTGTGTTTAGCCACCACATTTTGTTTRCTTCTCAACCTGTGATGTAATCTGTTCGGCTGTTAGCTCTTCCCTGCATTAGGGACCCATGTATCATCCCAGCAATCAATGCGTCTCCGAGCCTTGTGCTCCCTGTGAATTACCTGAGCCAGGAAACTTTAKAAATTCTTTCTCCTCTGCCCAACAACGTCTTGCTGCCTCACAATGCCGTGGGACAGCTTAACATGTGAATCACTTGACTGGTGTCCACAAATTAAAATCACATGTCGGCATACAAAGCACTCGGCTGTCCTCACATTTTGAMAGGAAATAGCCTTCTTTATGTCACAGATTTTTTTTTGTTCATTTGAAGCACCAAAGGCTTTGACTTGCTATCTCCACAACAAATTATCCTAAACCAGCTTAAGGTATCTGGTCCATATATCTCTTAATATTCTTAAGGTGGCTTGAGTAAAAGCAGTTTCGGTTTTAAGTTGCATGCTTACACCATGGCCATGTTCCAGGGTTCATCAGGTGGGCTGTGGAGCAATCCTGACAAATATTCTCCAYCTCAGAGCCGAAATTAGCAGCACTGTGGATACTTTGCCATTGTTGTTATCTTGTTGTAACATTATGCTGAATTGGAGGAATATCTGTTAAAAAAAAAATCTCATTTTCCACTCAGTCATTGACCTCCCTGTTGAGAACACACACATGCACTCATAAAACCAAATTATATTATTAAAATACATCTGGACTAAGAACTTGGATGAAGACTGATGACCAGGCTTTCACAGGCTCCCCAGCTGACTTTGGCAGTACACTCCAATCACAACTGGCCAAAGTTGGCTTTGCTCCAGTGCTCAAAGGTTTTATTCCTTAAGATGATGTTTTTTAACAGTGAGTTCTCCACCTGTTCTCATACTAAGAGGAAAACTGATTAAAAGTGGATCTTTTATTTTCCCATTCTCTTAATCTGAAACAATTGTCTTCGTAGTGAATGGTCTCCCAAGAAGAGGATAAGAACAGAGAGGGACAGTTTCAGTGTTTACCCTCATTATCAGACTGAGAAATACCTCTTTTTATGTAACCATCACGTGTGACTGCTCTGATCAGTGTAAATATTTCTACAGCACTTTAGCCATGGACCTTAATCGCTTCTACACCGAGCTCAAGACAGACCCTGTCCTGGGAATAGGTCACTCCCTGCTCCAGATTGGCTGGAATGACCATGGAAATTAGTTAAGAACCACAAAATAATTATGCCTTAAAGGAAATTAATGTRTGCTGGTTTTCTTTCCCTTTTTTCTTTCCCTTTATCATTTATTTACAGCCATCCTTTCATTATAAACAAGGTCACCCAAAAATTACAAAGATACAGTCAAACGTATGCTTTGGGGGTTTAGTGCTAACCCTGCGCTGTTGGTCTTTTTATAGGGAAATCCTAAAATTAAAAAGTATTTTGTCATGTCCAGAGGCCTTCCCAACGTATTTCCACAGAGCAAAAAGCCTGCTCTGCTGAATGAACACCCTGTTATAGTGAGCAATCATTTGGCAGCATAGGTTATTTTAATGGACACATCACTTTAAACGAAGCCTTCACCATCTGTTCTGCCCTCTAATTACAGATGCAAAAAGAACATAATTCACAATTGCATCATAAAAAAGTAAGATATAAGTGATTTAAATGCATGTGTATGTTCTTTATTCAATGCAGCATGCAGCTGTTATGTTGTTTTCRTGTTTCAGACACAAATCAGGATGAAAATGGCCCTCCTTTGATAAATTCCCTCACACAGGATATTTTGTGTTCAGCAAGCAAGAACTCGCTAAGGGCAAAACCCCTACTTTTTCACATAAAAACCAAGTCTGGACTCTGTAAAAGGAAGGTGGAATTTCTATCCCTCGGCCAGCAGATGCACAGGGCTGTGGGACAGCCTGTTCACAGCTACTCCCCTGGAGTACGGACAGCAAGAGCAGTGAGAGATCCTCCACGAGGCTAATCCAAAGGATAGCCAAGTCCTGGAGAGGTTAATCCATTGCTGGCTTGGGGTCAGAATGCACACACATATATAGAACTTCTTCTTTTTTTCTTTTTTTTAAATTCCTTTGGTGTTGCAGCAACTTCTTCCTCCCTGCGTCATCGTGCCTGCTTCCCTGTTTGGCTTATTTTAATTCCCTGGAGAACACAACCTTGTGTTTGACCTGTAACCCAACATTTCAGCCCTCTTGAGCACCTTGCTGTAGGGCAGGAGTCATGGCAAGGCCCTTCCTCCAGCCCATTGCACCGGGCTGGGTTTCAGCCTAATGGAAGATTTCACAGTAGCTGCACAGTATATAGCTCAAAAAGAGAAATTGGAGAGTTCCTGCTGAGTAGGAATTCATCCATCAGCAGCAGCAAGAGGCAGGAATATGCAAGCAAATAATCCATTCTTAAACTTAAATGATGCCATAAAATGAAAGAAATGCCAATTATTCTCAAGTGAGTCAAGATAGTTAAAGTGCAACCTTTTATTGGACTAACAAATGGGTTAGAAATGAAGCACACAAGCTTTCAGGATGAAAATGTATTTTCTTCAGGTGTTGGCAGCTTTTAAATTGAGCTATGGTCCAATCCAACKTTTTCTTAAGGATCAATATGACCCAGACATTTTATTCTTTCTTCTTTTTTTTCTAGTCTTTTTGATCCAATAAGATTCCTTTAAAGATAGCTGTTATTTTTTATCTACTTAGAAAAAATCAAGTTTCAAATTAACAATATTTTATTTTTTCACAGGCCCATAAAATTAGGATATTTTTCTTTGTAGCTTCAACAGGGAAGCTAGTTTTAACAGCACATTATTCTCTGTGTAGTACTTCTTAAAATAAATGTAAAAAAAACCCTTCTCATTTCAAGTTGGAGATGATTCTTTTAGAGCTCTGCTTATCTTGATACAACAAGTTAATAACATCTTGATTTAGCTACACATTTAAATAAGCATCTAACTTTGAGCACCGAGCAGTCTTGGATTATTTCAGGAAAACTACTCTGTGCTTAAAGTTAGAAGCATGTTCAAATGTGTGTTGTCAATACATGTTACCATCTCAACTTAGTTGACTCCAGAAGATGTTTCCAACTCCCTTTCATTGCTGTAGAGAAGGAACTGAAAGCCAGAAGACCCTAATGCTTCTATGGCTTCTCTCACTAGACTGAGCAGCCAGTGGTCCAACCAGAGTCAGGTTTTATTAGACGACAGAGGCTATTGTATAAGGTGAATGTGAGGAACATTTTTGTCTCACCATCTGTAAAACGGGCATACAAATGTTATCACATTTCTTTGAAATGTCCTGAACTCTGCAAATTTTAAAGAAATTCCACATGAAACCTTCAAAAGTATCTTTTYATAGGTAAGGTGGATGAAAAAAAATGAAATTGCAAAACTCCCATTAGCTATTTTTGTCTTTCCCTGTGCAGCCAGTTTATGAGGTAGTCGAAATATTTCATCATTCAAAATCCTCATCAGAACTAATTTGCTTTTTTTCTTTTTTTTTTGTTAAATCCCCCAAATATTTTCTRTTCCTCGTCTGTGTGCTGCAGATGTCAGCCTTAAGAGAACTCACATGTGGTGGGGATCTGGCTGCCGTGAAGGACGGGACACTCCCAGCTATCCTACACAAGGCGTCGGACCGCTCTCCCCATATGTCACGGTGTTACAACCAGGATAGTCAATTCCATTTGATAGCTGAGCATATAATATGAAGTAAAAGAAAATTGGTTAGGTATGTTGGACCTCAGACAGTTAAGACTTAAATGTAAGCCAGAAAACTTCAAAATCAATGAGACTTTTTACAAGGCAACAATTCAGGGAAAGAGTTCACAGTGCCAAGACAGCTGTGTACTGGGAAGAATCCTAGCTGCTTCTTTGGAATAAAACATATACTGGAAATAATGCAATCAAGTAACTCCTTAAAATGAAAAATTACAGTAAAACATCCTTAAAATAACAGAAGGCTTTGCCAGCAGTTCCAGGCTTGGTATTGGTAGTGTGCAAGATGCTGCATTTCTTCTGAGTAAGCTATTACTGTCAATTCCCAAGAAAAAAAGTATTGACCAGTGTTGGACTTTCCCAGTGTCATAATGTTCAGCCAACATAAACAGTTCTGATCGAGTCATTATTTGTCTCATTTCCAAGACAGTTTTCCAACGTATGCTAATTAGTTTAGAGAAAAGAATTATGTGGAGGAGGATGCCTATTTAAACCCAGTATCAATGATTTTCTCTGGGCAAACAGAAGGAAAATCTTGATAGCAGAAACTTGCAATGTTTTAAATAGCCCCTATAGAAAGACTGGCTCTGGAAGGGGTATCAAAAGGCTATTTTTTGGGCTGAAGCGAGCTGGTTTTGACCTGGGTTTGGGATCACAGCAGGGAGTGGGAGAAAGGAGACACATCTTCATGTTCTTCAGTCTGCTTGTTCATTCTTGGGGGAATCTGTCACACCCCTAGGGATGCTCTGATCCCAGCCAGCTGGAACAGTCTTACAACGAGTCCTGCCAGCCCCGACTGTGAGAATGTCCTGAGCCTTTTTCAGCCATGCTCTCAGCCCTCCACTTTTCACAGGGCAAGGAAAAGGTGGCACAGACCCAGCTCTGCTAGTTTTATATTGCACAAAGACACCTCTGTGAGAGAGGACTCTTGTTTTGGCTGCTTGGGACCATTTCACTCTGCTTGAAGGAGGGGTCTGCCCGAGTTCTTCAATTTTGCTACTGAACATTTCTTAAACTGTTGAAAAATAACACAATAATAGTATTTGGAGAGCAGGGAGAGAAGAAGGGGGAGAGCAAGTACACCCTTCTTATCCTGGCTATGATTTAGAGCTGAGGATCTCTCTGCACATTAGGCAGCACATCCCCACAGGGGTTGCAGAGACAAGTTAGGTGAGGATGAAAGAAGATCATATCACCAACTTTCTGTACATGCTCCTGTGCAGGTCAGATAATCCTGTCAGGCTAAAGGACTGCCCCTTCTGAGGGGCTGACTCCAGTCTGTATGGGGGAAATRTGCACCCAGTGGGGCAGGGATCTCTACACCCCCACCCAAAGTGACTGAAGGGAGAGAGGTGCATTAAGGCCCCTAAACGATTCCATACCTCCCCCACCTCACAGTCATAATCTTTACGCTGCTCTAATTCCAGCACCTACTTGGCCCTCAGCCCAGTGAAAGGCTCGACCTCTTTCCAGACCTCAGACATGCATTTACATACACTGCAATGTGTGTGTACGGTAGAAGACCTGCTGTATAATTTTAGTGCCTTTCCTTTCAGTGAGGTCATGGAAGTATGGGCACTCTGGAAAAAAAAAAATGAAATGCTAAGTATAAGGAGATGGAGTCAGATTTTTAAAGATACTTCCATAGGTGCCAGCTGGTTTTCTAAGCTGCTTTAGCCCCTAATTTCAGCTGACTTCAAACAGCTTTGAAAATCAGACTTTAGTAGCCTGAGTTGATTTTGCTGACTATGAAATAAATCTCAATTGATTTCTGGAAGTGTGAGTGAGCAAAGAACACCCTCAGCAGCCTTTGACTTCAGATGATGCTCAGTGCCCCAGAAATCAGGTCACTCAGTGCTCAGGAGGATCACTGAAAAATGCAGGCACAGAAAGAAGTGGGTAGTGTTTGCTGGGGTGACTTGGGAAAGCAAGAAGTTAGTCCCTGGCCAAATTGGCCAGGACTGCTCCTAGGGGACAGGTTCTGTCCCATCGTAGTCAATCAGACTTTGTCATTGACTCCTTGGGTTTAGCAGTTTTGCCCAGGACTTTTTTTGCTGCCAGAGAGTTGTCAAATCCACTGGGCATTTTTTTTTTCTTTCTATTGAAATGCATAACATAGTGATGGGGTACTCAGTTACAACATTTGCAGAGGACAAAGCTGAGGCCAAAAAAGTCTCTTTTCCTGCCTATCCCTCATATCTTACGGAACTGAATTTATTTTTTCAAATACATGATTTCTCATCTTCTGTTTAGTTTCCAAGTCCTGAGGGCTGACAGAACTCAAAACAGCCTGAGAGAACTTGCCTGTCTTTATTTTCTTAGATTTGCCGACAACTTATTAAACAGACACAAACCCCACTCTTTAAGCACACAAGGCAGCCTTTCAAGTCAGGCCAAGATCACAGGTCAAYGAAAAGCCAAGAAACAAACTCAACTAGGCAACAAGGCCTGAAAAACTAAAAATATTGTTAGCTGAGAAAATGGAAGTAATCATTGTCAGGAGGGACCTTTTCTTGGGGCTTTCTTCCCACACGCCTCTGTACACAAAACAGCTACAGGTGCTCCTGTGCTTTTGACTTTTTGCGCTGGGGAGATGCCTAGTTTGGATTGAACCAGTCTGACTGAAACACCGAAAGCAATCTAGCACAGATCATAGGCCAGATTATTTTGTTTCTCCACAGCCCTCATGTCCCACGTCCAACATTTATTTTTCTTCCAAGTATAGAATTCCCCTTAATACATTTTTAATTAGCTCATTCATCCTCTGTGGTGTCGTTACCACCAGTCCACCACAGAGAAGGAAAGGGAAGGGTCAAGCTGGACAAATACGAATGACTTGGGATGTTCTGCTTATTGTTGAAGGAATGAGTCACCGTACAGGAGGACACAAACACATCCAAAAGGGCATTCCACAGCCAGTGAGCATAATACCAGASAGAGAATATCCTAAACAGTTGAACTTGGCTCTGGCCTACCAAGTTCAGTTGTGAACAAAAGTCTCCCCATTCCTAAATTTCCTCCATCGTTGTCTGCATTGGTAAAGATGCTACTATTTCAATCCCGGCTCCAATATATGTTTTGATTCTATCTACTTTTCCAGGTGGAATACTCACGGTTCTGGTTATAAGGCACTGACRGAACTAATGAATGACCATTTTGCAAGGCAACTGCTTGCAAACACATGCTCACAAGCTTTTCTCCGGGAAATTGCCACAGAAAATTCAACATTTCTTCCTAGTGTAGATCTTGTGGGAGTATTTAATTTTTTTAAGAGGTGGTGGGGTTTTAATTCATACATTTTTCAGTTTCTTTCCAAGCTTTTCAGGCCATTTCCAGCTTTCCCACGAGAAAGAGAAGAAAGCCACCCTAACAAAGCAGGAGAAAATTACAGCCCACCTCGTTGCTGGGGAAGAGGTACCAGGGCTTGGGTTTCATCTCTCCTCCCTTTGCCCTCGACTACCTCTAGCCTGTCCCCACCCCCAAGGGAAGGAAGGTGGTTCTAGCTGCTCGAGGTAATAAAGTAAGGCCTGGGAGGAAATGTTGTCTTTTGGGAAAAGGCAAAATTGTGTGACTACATTAAAGTCAACACTATTTATCTTCACCTCTTGTCCTACGGGACGACAAAGGGACACAACTGTTAGACCCAGCCCCTCTGTGCAGCTGCAATGCAAAGAGGGCAGGGACTGGTACTTTCAAGTGTCAGACCTTTTGTGCCCAACTACTAGTTTATGAGGCTGATGTCAAGCATCTCACTCAATGAAGTCTTTGTCCTAGGTGTATAGGGCAGGACAGTGGAAAAACTACCCTGTCTTATATCCCAGGGTCATCCATCTTCTGCTCACCCGGTTGCTCCATTTTTATTTTTTTTTTTAGGCTACCCATTGCATTGCTAGTAAGGATTCCCCCCTCCTGGGTTAATGTACTGGAAAATTGCTCTGCATGTTTATGTGGGGGTCCCTTCCAACTGAAAGAGAAAAGGAAAGAGGAAAAAAGACTATTTGGAAAGAGGAATATTTTTCCCACTGAACTCACAGGGCAGACCCCAGCTTGTGGGTTCTGACCCTGATTAAGAGAATTTCAATGACCTGCTAGGAGGTTTATTGTGGAGTTTGGCAGAATGCACTTCCGAATGAAATTTTTTATTATTTATAATCACAAAGGTGGATTTGAATGGTCTACATTCCTCTCCTTCACCAGTCTACTCGCTTCGAGACCCCAACTTTAAACTGCCACAGATCACCTAGATCCAGTTTGCTTCAGTTCTCCTCCAGTTCCTGGACCTTAGCCAGGTTCTCTGTTTTGAACCAATCCCTGTTGTGTTTTCTTGTTGGTTTTTTCTTTTTCTTTTATACATTTAAAACTGGGTTGCACAATACAAATTTAACTGTTGTTGACTTTGGACCCAAGGATGGGGCAACACAAGTGAGAGCATGATATGAGATAACTTGTAGCTGCCACTGGATAAAAATAGCTAAAATATACGCCTACAAAMAAAAAGTTTCCAGGGTCGAGGCTGTTTTTAGCTGAAATTAAACTTCACGTGGTCTCTGGGGTTTGAGCTAAGGCTAACTTTGGACCGAAGTGAAATACCACAAATGTCACAAACAGTGTCCGTAAACAAGCTAAAAATCCACAGTCCTATTTTCCCAGGTCCAGAAGAGCAGCCCCTTGCTGTATGTTCATAGATACAGTCATGGATTGAAGCTCGTAAGTGACTGGGATAAAGCCAAGTACTAAAAAGTTCTAAATGCTCAATGTCCAATGTTAGTACTTTTCTGTTCCCTTTACATGGGGTAGTATTTTTGGTCCCTTGCTCAATGAGGTAAACATAAGAGTAAAATCTTTCATCTAAGTCTGTCTCCCCAAAGCCCTGGTACTGGGAAAAATATCCCCTGGTACTGGGAAAAATATCCACAACATCCTTATTTCATCAACACTCTGTCCTGCTGCCTGAGAACCAAACTCCTTCTAGTTAGTAGGAAAAAAGAAAGGAGACTGGTTCCACAGAGTGGGAAGATAATCTTTCCAGTTCCGGGATTACAGTTTATAAAGTGATGTCATTTCTAGTTATTGATTCTCGAAAGATAAATTCAGATACAGCTGTGAGGGGGAATTAACTCCTCCTGTGTATAATAAGGAATTTCCATACATGGGGTTTTCTTGGTCACGAAATCGACCACAGAAGTTAGAGTGAGGTCCTACCCTTTCCGTAAGCCTCTGGTTACAACTTGGCATTTGTTCTTTCATTGCTAAATATAGTTGCAGGCAGGGACCAGGAGCTTGCTCCAGATGTTTATGACCGACAGTGTGCCCAGACCAGGGGGTGGACTGAGCCTCATCTCCCAGAGCAAGGGTTTCCACCCGTCCTACTCTCCTTTTTAGGAGTCTAGTGACGTCAAACACCTTGTGACCCCAAATCCTGGCCAAACCGTTAGCATGGTTGACCTGTTTATTTGGGTAGAGCCTAAAAGAATTTTGGCAAAACTGACAAACCAGGCTCAGATAAGGGGAAACCTTCAAGTCAAACACAAACATTAATATGAACACCCCTAATCTCCTGGTTTGTCCCCTTCCGTAGACAAAGGTCAGGAGCATTTGGTCCCCACAGACCCTTAACAAGCAGATGTTACTGTAACATGCCCGGGGAATCAAGCATAAATACGACCCCTGACCCCAGTTGTCAGCTGATCCGCTGAGACTCTTAGAAATATACTCTTAACTTTTATAAATTCCCACTTTTTCCCACCGTCCCACTCCATTCTTTCCCTCCCCTCTCCCTTGTGTCTCCCAGACCCGTCGCTGCCGAGCGGCGCTTGCACAGTTGCTCGCGCCCTGACCCCTCTCTTCACCCGGGTCAAAGGCCCGAGACCCAGGGCAGGGCTCTTTTCTTGCCAAAGGCCAGCTGATGAATCATTCCYAACTTGAAGGGAACAGAGGAGAGGGGAGGAGCCTGTCTCTCAAAAGGCCCTCAAACAACTGTGGCCTATATATCAGCATTTACACTATTCTGGCACTCTCAAAAATTCACTTTCCTTTCTGGGAATGGCAACAAAAAGTGAAGGGGGAAGGGATGAAGGAGCTGAGAGGCGCTCTCTGGACAGGCTGGTGAAATGCCAGAGCCTGGTCCTGACGGCGGCAAAGGGGGATCTCCCTTTGTCTGAAGGKGGATACTAACGTGAGCATCCTTCACTTCAAAAAATGCTTCTGTTGAATGAGAAAAAGTGGGAGGAAGGAAAAGGGGGTTTCCAAGGAGAGTATGGACAAGCTGTACCARACAACTACAGACCAGATCCCGTCAGACAGGGAAGCTTTGTCCAGCGGTGGGAGCTGTCAGTSTTTCTCAGTACTGGGGGAACAGCCCCTTCTCCTTCTGCTCAGCCCCATGTGGGGTTCAATTTTTTTGTCTGTGACATCCAGCCTCTCCCCCTGCCAGATGATCCACTGCAGAGCTCATCTGCGCAAAAACCTCTCCGTTCTGGACTGTGTCACTCCACCTACCACGGAGGGACTCTCTCATTCTAAACGAGCTGCAGTGATCACAAAAACCAAACCCAGACACCTTCCAGCTCCACCGAGACGTTGCTTGGGTTTTCCAGCGTATCCACCTCGGCATGTGTGACTCAGGCCCACGAGCGTCTGGAGACCGCAGGCGGAGCGATGCGGAACACTCCCGGGATGGTGTTTGTTTTTGTTTGATTCCCTCCACCTTTATGAAGTCCCAGAGACATTTTTGGCCTCACACCAGGCTTTGATTTGAAGTGGGGATTTCCCGGAGTGGTTCACATTCCCTGTCCGGACACTGTTGAAGTGTAACTGCAGGGGATGACTTTTACCCCTGGCTAGCAGGGTGCTCGGGCAGACGTGGCTGTGGGCTGCACCAGAACATGTGTTTCCACAGCCCCTTGGTGATGGCTGCCTTCCCAGCTGGCCTTTTTCTCACTCCCATCCCATTACTTGATTCTAACATCGCATGAAATAACATGGATCCTCCTTTTTTAGCACCAAAAACATTTAAACTGTTAGTTCCCCGTTTGCCAAAACCAGGTCCTGGTCCAAAGAGAGGGAATGGGAGTCTCACTGCTCCCAGTGCAGTTTAGGATTTYGCTCAGCCTCATTTTCTATTTTTAACCTTAAATACATACCATTATTTTGTCTGCAGATGTTCTTTTTGAAGTATTTTATTGTGCAAGGTGATCACTTTCACAGTTTAGAAATATTAAAATATCACGTAGAGCATTATCCATGTCTCTTTCCCAAGAATTTCAGCTGGATATAAGGGTGTCAATAGCAAGTTTCAAACATTCTCCACCACACATTTAATTGCCTCTTGACTGAGTTATGAACATTGTATTATTTTGGATGGTGCCTTGCTTTCTGAAGTAAAATCCTCTCTTTGTCTTTGATCTCCTTGTTCAGGTGGATGTCATTACAGTTTCCCAGTTCTTCAGGGTAGAATTTGCCTTTTTGCCCACCCTCTGAATGGGTTTTACTGCCTTACTGGGTATCAATGGCAATATGGGGCTTGGTAACAGCAAGCCATCAATTACTATATATCTGTCACAATCATTTTAAGATAGAAGAGCAAAACTTTTTACTCATGTGACAGGGGGTTTGCTTATTTTGTTGATTTTCTTTTTTTTAATTGATGTACACGTGTATTAGGGCAGGATGTTTGAGCACAGATGTGACCTACAGGCCTTGGAAAAAGAAAGGAGTTTAAAATTTAAAAATACATATCAGTGTAGCTGGGTGATGCATTCTATAAATCACAGCCTTGATTTAATAGTCTATCTAGTGTGGACAAGTAAGAAACATGGGTTTGTTCACGCAAAGACATTGCATCCTGGTTCCAGAAAAGTCAGTGAGAATTTTGCCATTAACTTTAAATGGAACTAAGGCTTCACCTCAAAGCTTTTAATCAAAAAGTGTGAGCTAGCATGTTCAAACAATGCCTTCRGATCCCAGTCAAGGCAAAGTCTAAGACTCTGGCAGGAAAGAAGGCCCTTATTCAAAGGCTTTTCATGCAATCTCCTGGTTACAGAGAGATGGCTGCAAGCCCCAGTTCTGACCTCCAGGGCTGCTGGTCATTCACAGCACTTTCCCTCAGCAATACCAAGCCTTTTGGTTTATCCTGCAGTGGCCTTGCAATAAAAGAGSACATCTGCATGAACCAGAAGCTCAGTTACTGTCGTCATTTCTCCTCRGGACATAGAAAAATCTGTTTTCTGCACTACCTTCCAACTTGTGCAAAATTCAGCAATGAATTTCTCCTCTCTGCTTCAAAGGTTACACTTACTGTGGGTGTCTCCACAAGCACTTATCTTTACCTGGTCTCTYTCAATATACAAACCCTGATGGTTGTCCTTGAGATGAACGTATTTTGTCCAGATAGGTGCCTATGCTTCTCTGTAAACCATCTAATAAGAATCCCATCATCATGTACTGGATCAGCAAATTATCTAAACTTCAAATCTTCACCACYCATTGCAAAAAAAGAAATAAAACAGGCATTTAGGGGAATACAGTAAGTAGACTAGSGGTCTCAGCATGGTCAAAACCAATTTGTATGCATAAACATCAGAAAGAGAATGGAAATCTAGGAGTTCAGTGTACTGGAGGTTATTTTCTGGTAGTCTGACTGGAATCTTAGTAGRAATGTATTTTCCCAAGTCTCATTATCCCTCCAGGGGCATTTTATCACTTTATAAGATCTTCAGATGATCCAGTAGCATTTGTTTTCCTGGGATTGGTTTAGTCTGTGCTGAGTCCAGCCCATGATGTAATGTAGAAACTGTGCATACAGCCCTAATGGAGAGAGAATCCACAGAAGCACCCACAGCATTTCTGTACACATAACTCACAATTTAGATCAAGACAGGAAATGTTTTTTCCATTCCGTGTGTAAATATGACATTTAAAAAAAAAAAAAATGTTCCTATCTCAAGTCAAGATGAAAAGATTAAATAGCCAGCATTTTTAAACACCAAAATTCCCCACATTCCCCAAGGAAAACAGGATTTAATTTCTTCTCTAATTCTGTATTTCTTTCACATGAGTTTGCCTTTACTTAATTTACATTGCAACCAAAACAACAGAGTTTTGTCCAGGCAGTGGAAGAGTTTTTAGAAAGTGTTGAAGTGGAGCAGTTTATCAGTTTCAGCAACATTTTTTTTGCACAATTTGTCATCTCAGGGAAAGAGCAYCGTTCATTGGGAGAGGATTTGCTGACAGCCTTCATCTGATGACAAACCTTGTTTGCCTCCACTGCAGTTATTACATTATTTAGGTTCAGAAATACTTCTGAGTACTTTTGCTGCTATATGCACATCTCTGCACATGTATGAACCTGTGGGGAAATCATGAAAGAAGAGGTACCTTTGTCCTGGGTGACTCCCTGTGGTGTGACACAAGGCAGAATGACAGTCACTTGTGGGGAAAATGAAAATGTCATTTGCGAGCACAGCCTGGTTCCACACATCTGCTCCTTCAGACAATGTGGTGTAAGGCACAACTTAGAGAATTGTCCCCATGTCAGTGGACAGAAAGAGTGCAACAGATCCCCTACACGTAATGATTTAAAACAACTGAGATCCAGATGCTGTAAGCTCTCCCCACATCAAAAGTCAGTCTTTGGAAATCAGAATCCTCCTATCAGTGTAATTTCTTACCATGACATGGTTTCAAACTTGTTTCCTGCTTTTTTCTCTCAGTTAATTTTTGCAACAAAGTCCAACAAGGTCTGATTTATTTGTTTTGCCCAAATCTCATGCCGAATCCACTTTTATTGACTGAAAAACCATTAAATCTGATTGAACAAAGCTGCTAAGGAATGACAAACTTTTTTTTCCCCTACAGATTAAATAACACTTATGGGAAAATAAAAGCTGCATGTATGTCAAGTCACCAAATTTTTGCAGACTTTTGGAGTTTTCTGCCATCTACATTTACTTACCCTCTTTTAGATCTCTAACCTCAGTTACTAACACTCTACACAAATAGCAGGGGTCAAGGTTGGGGGCAGAAGCCTAACAGGTGAAAGGTTGAATAACTTGAAAGTCAGAAAGTGCACTTTTCAAGGAAGAAGCTTAACAGGTTTGGGACTTCTCAAACACTCACGAGCTGTTGTTCTCTACTTGCTTGGCCAGGTCAATGCTGACATCAGGTTTTTGATGGTCACACGTTTTTTCTTTCATTGGCTTTCTACACTGTCTGTCTAATTTTGTCCTTGTCCTTGTAAACCTTTATCTTTTTACTGAGGCATATCACTCTTCTCATTCCTTCCTTGGCTGTTGTCCTTCTTTTTTTTTTTTTTTGTTTGGTTTTTGGGGGTTGGGGTTTTTTCCCCTCTTTTTGCCTTTGCCTTTTATAAATGTGTGAAAGTCAAAAGATAAAGTATTTGGGGTTATGTAGTATCTAGAATACTGGTGCCCCTCTTCACCTGTACTGGGAGAAGCTAAAATAAAGCAGATCATACTGGCTTTTAAAATCTGTTTGAATCCTTGAAAAAAAAAAATTTCCCCTTAGATTCATAATTAAGATAGTTTTTGAATCTGATTGCAGTAGAAAAAATAAAGCAAATTTTACCATTCTGGATATGTTAACTGTGAGAAAATTTCTGTCTAAACAAGGAGCAGTTTTGTCCTCTCTATGGCTTTGTCTTTGTTGTTGTGTTTCTTTTCATTTGTTAATAAAATGGAAAAAAAAAAAGATTAATTCCTGCAAGCTATAAACTTCTAGAGAAACTTCTGAGTTATTCCTGTATCTATTACAGATATTGCAACTGACCTAGTTAATTTTTTAGGGGTTTTTTATTCAATGTCATGAATTTGACTAAATTGCACAAAAAAACCCCCTAAATTCAGATAGAGTTAAGGTAGCAGCAGCAAAAATRCAGAAAGTTTCCCAAAGAGACATGATAAAGTTGGGAAAAGCTGGTTCCATATATATCAGCAGGACTGGGGCAGGTATTTTGTCTCCCAGGACCAGGACTATTTTCAAGGAGACATTTATCTGTTGAAGTCCTTTGCCAGAAAGGAAGGACTTCTGAAGCAGTAGTGACTGAAGACAGATACTGAGGCAAGGTTGCTTGAAGTTGTTTTTGATTCTAAGATATCCAAGGAAAATTTCCATGTGCAGGCCTCCCGTTTTCGTTTTGTTGTTCCCTATGGCATGCTCATTGCCTGGCAATCATATTTCAATTCCTATAAGGAATGGGGACAGTCCGGCCATTGCTACCAGAAGCAAATGGTGCTCAAAGCTAATGACCTAATCAAAAAGCTCCTATGTGAGATCCAGAGCTTATTCCCAGGAAGAAACCAGCAAGAGACCAAACGGACGCRGGAGGCCGAGCACACCCTGCGCGTGGCCCCTGGAAAACTGTCAAGGAACGTCAAATACGAAGAATGCCAAGCATCTAGCAAACAGTCACTGGAGCCTCAGCTCACTTGCTGTGAATGCCCACAGGAATTTCCATCCTGCCTTTGCTAAAAAGCCATTTCTGACGCTGTTGCAGGAGAGATGGGTCCCTTCAATGTGAAAGGTGGCTGAGCTGCTCTGCTGAGAGAGCCTCACGGATTGCAGGGATCACCACCCAGTCCTAGGCTGAAGCTCAACTTGCTATCTGGGAAATCTCAGTGCACTTGAGAAGGATAACTTCTTTTTTTTTTTTCTTTTCCCTCCATTTAATTGCTAAAGTTTTCTTTTTACAGTAGCTGGAAAGCAAACATTCACAGAACAAGAACACTTCCTTGTGCCACAGAACATTACCACAGAGGAACAGCAGCTTGAGCTGTGCTTTCCCCGTGCTCAGGATGTGTACTTTGACCATAGGCCATTCATCATGCGTTCAGCTATTGCTGGTGGTTAGACCACAGACATCCAATTGCTCAGAATTAGCTCCATGACATTCTCTGGTTAAGTCAGTGCACATGGCAAAATACATCATATACTTATGGTTAAACTCTAAATGCGACTCTCACAATGTCCTTTCAGCAGGACTTCGTGGAGCTGTCTCCTACAGTCAGCCACCTTTGAGCATGGTTGTTTCCAGTGTCTTTTTTCCTGGCCTGATAGAATTAGAAATGTAAGTGCTTGGAACAACGAGAGGAGTAGGCTCGGCCCTGATGGAAATGTGAGGGCTGAGAGCTGTGATCATGTTACTGGGCAGACAGCACGTGTTGTTTTGACTGATCCTGGAGTGGAAAGGCCACATTCAGTTAAGCTACCAAAGGGCCACATACATTTAAGCTACCTTTGACCCACCRGTGAATTCAAAGCTGGTCATTGCAAGCACCAGAAGCATCCTTCAAGGCTGTGAGAAGCACCTCCATTACAGTAAAGACAGATGAATATAGGGCTGTGCTTTCATTAACCCTCCAAACAAACACTATAGTGGCCATGGGGCATCTTCCAAATGGGCAGGCATGTGCAGAGAAGGCAGCGAACTCACTTCACTCACAGAGACTCCTGTGCATTGGCTGCAGCTGTTTCATGAGTAACAATCCCTCTCATAAAAGGGAAACCCTCGTCACAGCGTCTCTGTGTGAAACCCCAAGACACACTTTGTGCTCCAGGAAAGCTGGTTTASAGTCAGATGGTAGACTGCAATTCAAGTTTCCAGTGTAACCACAGCTTGGTGAGGGTCTGTGTGTACAATTATAATTTTCAAAACCCACAATGATACTAATGTCCACAGCACCCTGTTGGGAAATGAAATACAGTTCCAAAGATTGAGTAAGACTAAACACAGCAAAAAGCAAAACAGAGGGCATAGGATGGGGTGAGAAATTTGAACACTTTAGGTTTCACATTCAGTTGATCTTAAAGACCTGATTCAGCTCTGGCAAAGGGAACTACATTCCCCCAGACAAAAATTTGTCCAAGAGGGTTGTTTGTTTCAGGTTTTTTTAACTCTTTAAAGGGCTAGAATTGTCCCTTATGCTCCAAAGAGTCAGTAGAAGCCATACTCATGTATTTTCAATTTCACCCAAGTATAAATATTCATTGCACTGTCTTTTTTCTGTTAAGTGAAATTTCAGGTATGTGAAATTACCTTGCCTCACAAAATTCCCTTACTTTCACAACACTAATTGTAAGTAATTACTTGTGCTGTTCCTTTAAGAATAAGAACATTATCAGCCAGCCCACCTCAGGGAATAAATATGCATCTCACTTTGATGAAATTTGCACACAATACAGGTCAGGTAGTTAATGAAGCCATAAACCATAATATGTCTGAGGCACTAAACATCACCTTATTCATTTGGCCTTGGTGTTTAAGAGAGCAGGAGATGTTTATTGCCATGAGACACCCTCCTCGCCTTTAGGATCACCATTCATAGCCAGCTCTTTGTAAATAAACATATAACCTTTGCAATGGTAATTTAAGACTGTGCAGTAAAGAAGATGCAGTGAGTGCATGGAGAGTGGAAGAGAAGATAAAAAACCTCATGAATAAAGTCGAAGGCTGCAGGCTAAGGTGTTTATTAAGTCCCAAGCTGTTTTTTTCCTCCACTTTTCCTCTCTGCTGAAATAAAAACAATGATTGCTATGATGCTCTAAAATTAGAGCACATTTGTCGTTTTTAAAAGCAGCTAACAACTGAACTTCAACTGTGCAACAGCATAATAGGTGTAGAAAATAGATCTGCCCCAGGCCTAGCCTCTTCTGTTGTGTAATCAGCCAGTAAGAAAGCAGGAGATCAGACCAGATAATGTCAGTTTTCCACTTCAGAGTGGCAAAGGTATAAAAGGTATACATTAAAATGCATCAATGAAATGCTGCAGTCCATCAGACTGACTTCCTGGGACAGAGAGAGTTCACTTTCCAGCCACAGTGCCATGTCTTTAGCATGTGTCACAAAAAAAAATCCCTACATTAAAATGAATAAAACCCTGAATCGTAAAAAGACTTTGTATTTCAGCCCCAGGATGTCAAAGTGTTTTGCAAGGAGGCATGAATTAAACCTTCCAGTGTCCTGAAAGGTAGTGAAAGAAGATAACCCTGTCTGGTTTATGGTAAGGAAACCAGCACGTGGGGCCCTGACCAAGGGCACTTAGCAAGTGTGAGAGAGATAATAGTTAGATCTCCTGATCTCTGCTCCTGTGCTTACTCCTTCTCTCTCTTACTCTGAAAAATGCTGCAATAGTTTTCTTAAAAAATCTCATAGTTCTCATTAATCACCCTCTACTACTTCTACAGCAGAAAAGTGTCTCCATGCTCACACGTCAGAGAGGCTCAAACAGTAGTGCAAATCACCTGTTTTACCTGTGACCACCAAATCATGATGAAATCACATCTCCCAGGTCTTGCTAAACACTCTGCAAAGAACATGGGTGGTCCTTTAACTTCACAAACAGCACGAATATCGACCCCATCATCGCCTTGCCTGAAACAGTGCATACACACAGACATGCACATGGTTTGTGACTCTTAATTACCTGTTACTGTCTGTGAGGGAAGCACTTTTGGATCCGCGGATGTGTTCAGCAGTATGATRGTGTGAATTCTTCAGTGCAAGCAACTTGTTGAATCACACAGCAGCTTTCAAGCAAACTTTATTTGACCCAATTAGTTTATTTGTGACAGCTTCGAGAATCCTCAAGGCTGTTCTACTTGTCTGTGCTTGGCATAGGACCTTAAGCTGCCCCAAAATATCAGCCAATGGCAAATATCAGGAATAGGATATATCCCCTTCCCCTTCATGTGTGTACACTGTGCTCAGCAAGGTCTATCACCATCACTTCAACAGCTCATGAGCCAGAGAATGCCATACCATGGGACATTGCAAGTGACTTATGAAGGAAAATCAATARCTAGTTTGCATTGGGATCACAGAGTAAACAGCTGAGGTGTTCTGGTGAATATCATCTCATCCCTTTCAAACTTTCACGAGGTTTGGTACCTCCAGAGGACTTCTACACCCCATTGCCTGCAGAGCAGCCAGTGTCTGTGGGTTAGAGCACGAACTCACCCTGCTGGGACTGGCTGCTAACAAGGAAAGTGGATAGATCCAATAATAAATATGCTATAATGACATAATAAAAGTTTGGGAAATTGCAGGAGTCATGTTTCTCATTCAGAAGCAAACTTAAAATAAACTTGAAAGCCTGCAAACATCACAATTTTTGTCTGATGAAAAAGTCCTGACTGAATAGCCCAGTGAAACGACTTTGCAGGAGTATATGAAAGACATACCACAGGCAAATTGAGATACAAAGTTTGAGTTTTTGATCCCAGAGAGAGAGAATAATGTGTCCCTCCATTTATCCATGAACTCTGCAGCTGGCAGGGGCTGAGTTCTGTTAGTAATTACCATGAACAGATGAGGGAAGATTTTTTTTTTTTCCTCTTTTATTTTGACCTGCAGTTAAAGAAAATTTGCTTGTTTTATTTTAGGTTTAAAAATGATGAGGCAGCATCAACCTGTGTTTCACCCCAGAGCTGTTGATTTTCCCCTGTCTTCTCCCCCTCCCTTCCTTTCTTCCTCCCCTCCACCCCCCAGCATCTTAATTTATTTCAGACTATGAGTGTGCAGATTCCCAATTTAGTGGGAACAGTTTGCTGCCAAGGCCCTTCAGGGGCTTTCTCTGCAGTTTATTTTCTTAACTACAAGCTTCAGGTTGTTTTGTGTGTGCGAGTGGTGGGGAAGGAAGGAGGGGACTGCATTCCTTCCTCCAGATTTACAGCACAAAAAGTTTGCATTTGCTTTTAGCCAAGCAAGTTTTGTCCTTCCTCGTCCTGCTCTGTATTTTGTTGCTCTCTTCCTTCAGCAAACACCCAGCTGGCAGCCTCGGTGACTCACGGAGGACAAGCATTAGACACATCTCRTGCTGAAATGATTATTTGCCTCTGCTCCCTCTTTTTCCCTGTGGGAAATGACTGCTCACAGAAGGGTGACAGGGACAGCCTGCTCATGCCTGCTTTTGCACAGCTGCACTGGGAATATCTTTGTTGAGATGAGTTTCCTTCTTCTTCAAGGTGGGCCCTGCCTGAATCCTTGGTAGGTGGGACCACAGGTGCACCCAAAGGAGCGCTCTGGAACTGCTCAAACGATCTTGGTTTTAGCAGCAAAATTGGTTAAATATCCATTTGCTTGAGCACCTGACGTGCTGACAAACCGCTGAATACATTGAGGCCCCTTTTTCTTAACTGGAATTTTGTCAGGGCAAAAATAATGATGGATTAGCCAGTCAGCCAGGAGTCCTGAACTACATGGCTGGAGCAAAGGATGCCCCAGGCAGAAATCCCAAGTGCCCAGATGGTCCCCACAGTGTCCCAGGGTGGTGTCCCATGCTGCCAGAGCCTGGCCAGCAGCAGTGGCACCCGGCACGATCACCCCATTACCCCAAGGATTTCCCGGGCGGAAACACAAGAGGCCTTGCCTCGCTCCAAGTTTTGAAAAATGTTGGTTGCTGTTCAAATGGGAGTAAAGCCAAAAGGATAACAAAAACCAAACCTGTTTCCTGCAAACTGGGGAGCCTGTGTTGTGGCTGTTTGTAGCAGCCTGCTGCCTTCCAGCCAGGGGACAGACCTGGAGAGGGACAAAAGGTCCCCTTGGGTGACGGTTCCTGTTCAGAGGAGCTGTGCCACATCCACCACCCCAGCAAGCACAAGAGAAAGTTCACACGGCCTTTTCTCCTTGCATTGCCTTCTCCAGAGCCCACTCCAACAGGAATTATTCTTGAATTTGCTCTATTTCTGGGCTCCCCGGTGGCACTTCCCTCCCAAAAGAGGCATGGAAAAGGTGAGAAGTGAAGGAGCCTCTCACAACAGCTGACAGAGCTCCAATGCCACAAAGGTATCAAACACTCAACCCAAACCCAGATCAATCCTTAGAGGAATACACATGTATAATTTCATATGTTGAACAATTAGAAATGAAGAGTAAGCACAGGAAACCTCAGCATGTTATCAACAGTCTTTGAGCAATAATAATAGAAGGTTCATTTCATGGAGGAAATTATTTAATACAAACTATTCACTCGACTCCAAACACAGGACAGCAATATAAGAGGAATATGAAAGTAGCTTTATTTTTACAAAAAAATAATCCTGGGCAGGTTTTCTTTAGGGAAAGCAAAGCTTCCCTCCCATTAGCCCACTTCCTGCAATTCCACAGTGCGATTGTGTGTTGGGAATATACCCAAATTTATTTTTATGCAGATTACAGTGGTCTCATATTTCCCTAATACAGTTTCATAGCTGATTTCCTTTGCCCATGTTAACCCAAAACTGTTTAACATATGCCTCACAACCAGCCATTGTCAGGCTCGGGTTAGCTTAGGGACTCTTCTTTTTCTGTTTTTTTTTGAAGAAGGAAGGTAGGGGTAGTGGTTGTTACAGGAACTTTTTGTCATGCTGTTTCAACTGATGAGCTTTAAAGCTATACAGAGTATTTTCCACATTCCCAGAGTTTTCCACACATGGTCGTTTTTGCCTTGTCCCTTTTCTCCTTTTATTTAGTTACCACCTGGTAGTTGTCCAGTGGTTCAGGTGATTGCAAGGGACGTMTTTATTCTGTTCCTGGTTACAAATAGACGAGGAGTTAAAAATAAAAAGGGTTTTCAGGGGACTGATCCAGAAGCCATGGAGGGGACTTTCGTCTCCTATGGACACAGCACAGCATCTGGTCACTGTGCTGATCCAMGCCATTCCTGGAGGCAGCTCCTCCGCTACRTGAGATCATGGGAGGAGTGGGAGAGTTGAACACAAATAGCAGTGGGATATGTCAAACCTATGACAAACCACCTCTCCTTCAAACCCAACAGCACCACCTCTCTAAGACCAAGTTTGCCACAGGACTATGGCAATAGATCCTACGTGATYTGCTCTCCATCACCTCAGGGGAAGAGCATTAAGAGAGGCTGTTTCAGAGGGAAGAGGAGACAGACAGCAGATCACRCTAAGAAAGGGAAAATTCTAGCCCAGAAGAATGGAGGGACCAGATCAAACAGAGGAAAAAAAAAAAAACAACAACCCTCATGTGCCATCTGCAAGTCCTTTGTGGTCAAGTCATGGAATAGTGGGACACAAAACAGGAGATGAGAGAAAGAGATATTTCTGCATTTGTTCCCCTCCTTCTAGCGCAATGTATATTGGATCAGTTCACCCAGTTTTTCTAACTCAGGGAACAGATGGTGTCATATTTGAATATAAAATGAGTTTTCATTTGCTTTGCCATTAAAAAAAAAAAAAAACAACACAAACAAACAAGAAAAAAAAAAGCTCACCCAAAAATGATGCTATAGGTTTTTTTACAGACCTGTGGTCTCAGTTACAAGCTGAGCTTATTTCAGTTCCCGGATCTAATTTGTGGTCTATTATGGTCCTTTTATGCCTGCAGATGTACAAAATGAAAAAAAGTCCCTTCTACAAATGGAAATACTTTTCTACTTAGACAATGTTCATGTTTTGGGGAAAAGTGAAAAACTGTTTAACCACATTTGGCAGCAAAATTCCAACTGTACAGGCACAGAGTTTGCTGTTGTTGCTCTGTGCTGTGTAGCTTTGAATTCAATTAGAATTCAAACCCACTCCTTCTTAAAGGTTCTGTTATGTTACTGGAAACAGCTTCCGAAATGGATRCTTTTGTCATGGTTCCTCTTGTCCAGGACCTGTGAGAAAGACTAAGAAAACTCAGGAGAGAATCTCTTCACATGGCAATCCCAGGACAAAGATGAAGAAACCAGATTAAACAACACAGGATTTAAGAGATGGATGTCTGTGGCTTCTGTTCTTTTCCAAGGCACGAGTTTCATCCCCGTAGATTAAACCCTCCAGTTGTGTGCCAGTGAGAATTCCTAATGTTGTCATGGGAATTGGTGGAGTTAGACAGCCATAAAAGTAAGCTCATGTAGCAACAGAGGAAGCCAACAGGTCAGATGAACAATCAGGACCTTTTTCTGAGTCTATCTGCAGTCTTTCACTTGCATCACTTTTCCCCTGCTATGACGCTTATAAAAGTTTTGGGCTGCTTGCAGGTGCCAAAATATTCTCAGAATAAATTTGCACTGAATTTGAGACAAGCTGACTGAAGACCTCTCCTGAGTCCCTTATTTTCTCAAATTCCACAATTACGATGTTATTGCAAGTAGAGCCTTTTTTTCCTCTTTAATTTACACTCTGCTGGCTTACATATTACCCTCCAGCACATCTATAAAAGACCTTGGCTGCTGAGGTGGGGCAGGAATTGAGTGGTTTAGGATTTGGTAAAGGGATTAAGGAGTCTTTCATTTCTAGGTCACTAGTTCAAGACTGTCATGACTGTAGGCTGTCTACTGACCTGTGTTAAATATATTGGTGGATGTTGCTTATTCTCTATCAAAAAATCACCACCACATTTGGCATTGATTTGACTTTATAACAGAGTAGGTTTGGTATGCATTAATCAGAAATGGGAGCATGTTGGAAAGCTCAGATCAGGATGTGAAATCTCCCAAGGTTTCAGAATGGATGTGTTTGGGGTTCTGGTTTGACTTCTCCAAGCAAAAAGTCAAGCAGTGAAATGTGGGTTTCAAATTGTCTAGTAATTTAGAGTTGTTAAGAACTAAGTCCTACTTTTAATTTTAGCTCTGCTGTTTTCTTATGAAAAGCAGTTTCTTTCTCTGCTTCCCACCTGTCAAACTGCAGAAAGGCTCACAGTAAAATACCTTTTTTCTTATTTAGCTTCCAGAGATCCCTGAAGACAGAAAGAAAGGAAAACATAGAAATTAGGAGATTAGGAATCTCTCAGTGGTAAAAGTGAACCGTTATCACTTCTGGTATGTTTTGGCTCAACATTAGAAGAAATACTGGAAATTTGAAGCTTTAAGTTAATTCAAATTAAAAGAAGAACTATATTCCCAAACAAATTCCAGTATTAGACTTTCAAATAGGTTTTCTGCAATACCTCAGAAGGGAAGCTCCCCTACTTTCTCTTTTTCTCACACAGACTCACACTCTTCAACAAGCTCTTTGACCTTAATGGGATGCTATTTGCTGATTTGGAGTCTCAGTCCCAGCAGTGAGTTCATAATAAGAGTCAGCTGAAGAAAAGCTCTTTCCCTACCTTCCAACAATTGCACATTTTAAACCATCAAGCTACACATTGCTTCTGCCAGCTCTCAGAAAGATGTCAAATCGAGTAAAAATTCAAAAAGCAGAAAGCTCATTGAAAGTACAAACTCAGACAAAGTGTTAAAATGCAGCATTATCTCTGGTTGGGAGGCAGCTTTCATAAATGGCACTGAAAAACAATCAAATTAGAGGATAAATACAACCTGGAAACAGCAGGAGAAGTTATACCGGACATAAATCTGCTTGTGATACTTTTAATTAAAACTGGATGTGATACAGTGCTCAATTTGATATTTCCTTCATTCCCGTTCCTTATTGGGATTACATTTGTGTATCCTGCTCAGCTGTAGGCCTGCACCATCAAGTCCAAGGGAGTTCAGATGCAGTTAGCCCAAAACAAAGGCTTAAAGGAGGCAGGCAAGCAGAAAATATCGGGGGAAGGGGAAATAAAAAGGGGGGGGGGGGGGGGGAAGAGAAGAGGGAGATTCCCAGTTGCTTTTCTAAGCCTTCACCTCTCACAGCCTCCAGGATGCTGTGGTGACCACATGTTCCATACCTGACCATATTTTGGYTTGGGACCTATTAGCTCTGAGGAATTCATTGCTTTGAAGTTTGAGATTAAGCACGGGCCTGGTGTTGCTGGTTTGCCTGAGCTACTGCCTCCCCCCACAGTGTTTCTGGGTGCTGTCAATAGGTGTTTCTCRTTTTCCTTAATCTCCTCTTGTGACCAAGTGTGTCCAGGAGCTGAGTTTGTTCCTTTTCCCTCGTCTTGTTGTGGTTTTCAGCCCTGGGTGGATGTGACCAGCCTCTGTCCTCACCCTTGAACTCAGCGAGAAAAGGACCAGGTCCCTTCCCGGAGGTGGCAGAGCTCCTCTGCCTGTCTGTAGGATGCTGGATCCTGGGTGTCCATCAGCCYCAGCTGCAATCAGCACACTATCTTCCCGCTTAAATATTTTGCCATGTGTCCGGAATAACTAGATTATCGAACCAGCAGCAGAAGAAGGAAGAAAACTCTTTTCTGGTGTTGTAGCGGGCAAAGATTTCTAACTATTTTCTCTACTGGGAGAACATCAAAGATTCTGCCGTTTTCCAAAAGATTCAGAAACRAAAACAAACCACTCTTTCCCTTCTTTAAACATGTTTGACTCCAAGTTTGCTAGCAGCTAGTATGCTAYGCTGCTGTGAGAGAAAGAAGGTAGAAATTCAGAGATGCTGCCTCACTCTTGAGCTGAATGCTTCAAGCTACAGCTTTTCCTGATCTGCTTCTTCAGAAATCACCATGGCCAGCATTTTCCTTGCTAGCTAGAGAAAGCTTAATTTTCAGCTTCAACAAATGAGGGATCCCCATGGAATTTGCTTAGTATGCAAAATTCCCATTCCACCCAATTATAACTGCAAAAGTAACAGTCGTATGGATAGCTACAATACTTTACATAGTCCTGGTTCTTTATTTTCCAAGGTGAAACAGGCAGGGAGTTTGATGCTGCACCTAGTTTTGCCTACCATAATCTGTACCCCAGCACTAGCACACCTTGGCCTGGCTGAGGCTTTGCCCCGGTGAAAAGGACTGTAGGAATTCAGAAAACTGGATGGAGATATTTGCAGGTGATCGGGGAATGGGAAATTTATCTGTTTTCTCAGAGAATTTGCTGACAGGCCAAATATTTCAAGGTTGTGCGGACTGGAGAGAAAGGAAGACATTTGATTGTTTATGGGAATCCTATTTCCCTTGTCTGGGATGCCTGTGCTTCAAGAAGTGGTATCATCACAAGCTGGGGATATCTGCTTACAACTTTTGAAGGAGATCTTTAGTCATAATCTATCAAAGCTTTAAATGAACATGAAACYAAGGAGACAAAATGAATAACTCACCCTAATGGAATAGCAGATGGTAAGATCTCACAGCACATCGTGGTAGTGTTCCAGCATCCACTATATAATGTTTCTTTTTCTGAGTGAGAATAGTGCTCATTCTTGTTGTTTAATGTCTACAAGGTCTAGTAGAGACTAAATCATGATAAGAACCACAGACGTTTTGGAAAGCCTGAAATTGGATAAGTGTCAGTCACTATCACCTCCATCAACCTTAACTTCCTTAGTCACAATGCAAACAGCTCTACGTAGTTTTATTTCATCATTTACTGAGACGGGGGAAAAAAATATATCCTAAACACTTCTGGACAGCAGCTGTGGGTGGAAAATATATAGGATGGTGAAGCTYGTGAAGTGTGCAAGAAAAATAGTGCTAGTTAAACATGCCTGAAGATTGGGAATCCCAGGGCATTCATGTGCTTCGGCTCAGAAAAGGGAGGGATGCTGCATTTCACAAYAGAAAGTCCTAAAAATAAAATAAAATAAAAATAATTGCTTTGGGGACCCAAGTTAAAATGCAGGTGTTTTGAGGGGAACATAAACATTTTTTCCTAAATGAGGCGTTGAGGGCTGGGAGAAGGGCAGTAAAATTAGTGGAATTACTGCCTGATTTTAACCAGATGATTRCTGCAGTTGGACACCAGTGCGGTTTCATTAGGGACTCTAATTTACAAGCCATTCGCCGCATTCCAGGGGAATGCAGCAACTCCCCCCGCCCCACGCTCCCAAGGAATGCCAGCACTGAGCTTTATGGCAGCAGTGCCTGGCTACACACTTGCTAGCTTTGGGGCTCTTTTCTGCCGCTGTTGCTATTGTTGGTTGTTTTCTTAAGGCCAGCTTGGCTGTAGTGCTGCAGCCAAGCTTTTTGGGGAGGGAGAAAGAGTGTCACAATGTCTTAACCCGGGCAGGTAGTCCCAGGAATCTGTGTAAATCTCCACTGGAGTGGAAAACAGATGGTCCTTCCACTAAAGAGCTGTCCTGATTTATACATAATGTGCAATCAGATATATTACATCATTTTGGCGTTAGATACTAGTATATTCCAGATATAAAATGACCCTTTTCCTGGCCTTCCATTAGATCCTAAATTGTCATTAAACTACAGTCCTGAAAGCCTGAAGCAGGTGAGGTTTTGGCCTCATGTGACCCAGCYCAACATAAATTTGTCTGATCTTTATAGAGGCAAATGGCCTAATGAACACTGTGGATAGAGGAGATTTCCATGCAGCCAGCCCTTGGGATCTGATATTACTTTCAGAGGTATGAGATTTCTGCCTCAACCCACCTGGCAAAGCAGCAATAACTCCTTTTCTCTAACAAATAGCACACAGCCCTCCTACATTCCTCCTCTTCACCCTCTTTAGCCATCTTCTGGACCTAYCCACACAGCATAACTTTCCTGTGTATCTCTGAGTTTTATTCCACTGCCACAGTGCAAGTCACCAAAGCCAAAAGAAGGTAAAATGAATCCTTTCCTTGTTTCGTGTGTTCAGAGCCCTCTTTGTAGAGGATAAGCATCCTTTTGACATATCATTATTTTCTGGTTGGCTCCTATTCCTTCTCACTATTGCTTCTTTCACTGAATTTCACCTTTTCTATCAAGGGCTGCAAAGGTTCCCTATTTTGTCCAATTAACCTCCTTCCCCGTGCTGCTTGCAATTTTCTTTTACGTTTTCAGTACATCTGAGTTTCATTTTCCCCCAATGACTATTCTCTTGGCTAACCCACTCCCCAGTTTTGGTAGGCTCGCTGAGGTCCAGCAGACATGGTTAACGTTTGCCTGCTGTTAATCCTAACCCTCACACCTAAATTATGATTACAAGTAACAAACAGAATCCCAAAGTCAGAGGGGGTTTAGAGTCTGTCACCAAGTAGTTATAATGTGTGAATGTTACAGATTAAGAAAACACACAAATGCAGGGAATGAGGTTTCCTTTCAGTTCTAATATTTATCTCCCATTTTTTGAGGGCAGGCATTCTGGTCTACCACTGTCACTCCACTGCTCTGACAGATCTCACAAGTTCTGCTGGCTTGGCTCAGATATCTATTTCAATGTAAAACCTCCTATTTAAAACCCAAAACAGATTTACTAAATAATGTCCTTCCCCCGAGGCGGGAATGAGCTGGCAGAGCAGGAACTGTGCCRACGAGGAGTAACCTTACATATGAGAGAGGAAAAGAGCAAGTCCCCTTGCATTCATTCATTCTTCAGGATCTTGTGTCCTGCTTGTGAACCTCTAGTGAAATACTGTGCAGGCCTCATCTTGACCAAATTCAAATGCACCTGGCCTGCTTGAGTCATTTAAATTCCATCCATGGATGTGTTCAARGCCAGGCTGGGCAGGGCTTGGAATACCCTGGTCTAGTTGAAGGTGTACCTGCCCATGGCAGGGAGACTGTAACTAGATGAGCTTTAAGGTCCCTTCCAAACTAAACAGTTCTATGACTCAATGAAGTTATTCTTCAGGGGTTTATTCACCTCTGGGGACTTTTTTTCAATTACATAAGGACTGTGTTTGTGCAGGTAAAACTGAACATCTCAGCTCCCTTCCAAAGACACTTTTACGGAGAAGATGTGGTTTTCAGACCGCCTAAGAGCAGTTCTAATTATTCCCTTCAAATATGACTCACTGAGTATTTGGGTAATTTTTTCTGTGCCAAAAAGCATTTGTGAATCAATCCGGCATCCTGTCCATGCCTTTGTTAACCACAAATATTTGCCAACAGCCTATATGATCAATTGGCAGCCTACAGCTGTTTGCAAATGCTTCTCTCAAGGAATATTTGGAGATCACTACTCTGGTCACTACCTGAGTGTGGGGTGATGATGTTAGTCCAGAACTGCCTGAAGCTGCATAAACTGTGTGATGAACTTGTGGCAAGAAGTTAATGATGAAGGAAAAAAACATTTCCTTTTCAGATGCCATTTTAAACTATTTGTGCTACTATGAATATGCACCAATTTGCAAAATGACTCAGTTTTGCAGGTGCCTGAACTGGTACAGCGTCCCAAGCAGTAACCATGTGCTCTCACCAAGGGCAGAAGTAACTTCTTCACTTTCTGAYAGAAATCTAACCTCAACCGGTAGTTGCTTTTAAATGAAGTAATTTCACCACCAGATTTTATTTGCAAAGGCAGATAGGTTTGAGCAGACACCTTCCATTTTTCACTTTGTTACTTCGATAGACTTACTGAAAATCTTTATGAATGAAAAATATTATTATGATAACTTAGTATTGTATCTTTCTGTTCCTCTACAGATCTGAGGTGGCAAAGGCCCTGACACATCTTTCTGAAGTTTATARAGCAGTTATTTAGACCATCAGACTATCAGATGAATCGTCATGAAGTCATTTGATTTCTCTCATTTCATCCTTTCAATGATAACAGACTTCATAACTTTGAAGACCTTTTATTTGCTTGGTTGATGCTGATGCTACACAGTCAGGATTCACTGCCCCATCAGGGCATTTTCAAATGCTTCATGACTCAAGTCTTTTATTCTTCATTGACTTTCACTGGCATTTAGGCTTCTAACTCACCTATTTTATCAGTTTGTAAAACCAAAGAAACTATTCTTTAGGCGTGAAGAATATGCATCTGCTCTCTCTGTTAATCAATTTACAACAGTCTCTCTCTAGCACTAACAAGGAACAATCTGGCATGAATTACTCTCCATTGCTATTCAGAGACCTTTCAGGACTTTACTTCTTGTTTTCTTAAGATCACCTTGTATAATTGAGGGCTGAAATGCAGGGCAATTTCTTCAGATCCCTCCCCAGTCTGCTTATCATCATCTCATGGATATGTGCAGCTTGCAAGGAAAAAAAGTTGAACAAAAGAAGAAGCTGAAATTTTTCTAGCACTGGAGTGAATCCAGGCAACTTCTGAAGATCAATTTGTTAAGTAATCATTCTGACCAAAATTTGAAATGAGAAAATAAATGCTTCATGCAGCTAAAAATAAAACATTTTTTTGCTGTTTTACTGAGGAAAACACTATTCTTTTCCATTATAATTCTTAATATTAATAAAATTCTGTCTCTTTAGGAAAAAAAAAAATTTTTTTCTCCCTTAGAACTCTTTTAAGAATAAATACGTTTGGGGATGTTTGGACAACATGAAAGCTGCAATGAGAATATCTTCTACAGGAGTGACTGAGCTTGAAGGGTTCTTAGAATAAGATCACTTGCTTTATAAAAGTGCTATTGACAGAGAGCTCCAGATAAGGTTAAAAATCAAAGCACCATCACTGATCCACAATATAACACAAATCTTATGTCTCTTCATAATTTGTCTCAGTCTAATTGAAACTAGTGCCCTTTATGGATTTGTTTATTAGATGTATGATTAATAATTAGAGAAGTTGTAACACTAGAATTAATGTATAATGTATGTTTTATAACGTTACAATTAACATCATAAGAAAATTACGTTTGCTTAAGCCACTGAAAAAGTAATGTCCTCACGGACAAAATGCAGAACAGAGCGAGTCAGGTGACTGAGCCAGGAGGTGGATGCTGGTGGGAGGATCTGCTCCACCTCTGCTGAACGGTCCTGGGGAAGCTCCAAGGTGAAGCAGAGCACAGATGTTGCACTGCAGTGCTCTGCAGTCGAGAGGGGATAAATGACTAATAGCTTTCACAAAAGGCCAAACAAACCGTCATAAGCTCCTAAAAGCTTCTAAGATGTGTTTCAGCTTTTTTTTTTCCTGTAATTATCTCACTTCTAGGCTAAACTTAACAGGAAACCCACTTGGTTTTGTAAGAAATACTCTTGTTGTTTAAGAATGCAGATGTTGCTGAGACTCAGAAGGAAGTCAACTTCCATTTGGCCAGCTGTCTCCTAACAAGACATCCACAGACTCTTCATTGTACCCTTAGCACTTAATCCAGACAGACAATGACTTAATGCTAGCTCTTGACACAACTGCACTGTATAGAATAAGGCTGAGGACATCAAAATAATTCTCATTTGAGAGCAAATGCAGCCTGAACCCAAGTTTGGGAGTCTGCTGAGTAAACACTACCAAAGGAGAAATAAACATGTTCTCTTGGCTTGAACTACCATAACTCTCTCAGCTGCAGAAAGAAAATACAACACAAGAGAAAGAGGAATGTTTAGATATAACTTAGAGGACGGAAATTTTCTGTTCATGTTTAGGAGATCTCACAATGTCTGACCACAGCCATGTGTGGTAGCTGAAGTCTACCCCTTACCCAAAAATATGTTCAGGCAGATGGAAAATGAGATTTCTGGGATTTGATTATCAAGAATAAAACCGCAGACCTGGATGAGCTAATGTTGTTCCAGATGCATTATCTTGTAATCTCCATGAAGAGAGAAGGGAATATTGAATCCTCCCTTAAAGAGGTCTTTCAGCAGGCCTAATTTCCCCCTTGCATGAGATGAAACTGCTGCCTAAAACTGGAGGAGATCTCTGCTTGAGTCCCAACCAGAAGTCAGATCTGAAGGAACAGCAAACAGGGGAGGGAATCACAAGTTTCTATTTAAGTGCTACAGCACAAAGATCCCTGGGTCCTTTCTCTGCTCTGTATTGTTCCGAAAATGCACCCAGATTTATGGCCTTTTATTTATTTCATTTTTTGTTTATCCTTATCCCAGACCACCTTTCCTCTTTCCCTAAATTCCTTTTGTCTTGCACCAAACTACATTTCAGAGCCCAGCCCAAACAGAACCCTCCAAAAAACTTTCTGGGGGAGTATCTTMAAAAAAAATTCCTTATTTAGGCACTTAAGCCTTTAGCAGAGTGGGGTTTTTTGAACAAAATTCCCTTCAGAAATACCTGCAGAATGATTGTGGCCCCTTTGAAGCCCCCTTGCTCTCCCTGGGAGGAGCGGCCGGATCGGGTGCGTTACACTGGGCGCTGCCCTGGAGCCCACACTGGGACTTGTGTTCAACCCACAGGCTGCTGAGCTCTCTGATAAGGTGGCTGCTCTCCAAGGAGACATCCAAACCTCCAGGCAGGTCCCACAGCAATTGCAGGGTCAGCTTTTTTGGCCACATACGGTGACCATTAGCTGAAAATATCAGAGAGCAAAGGTCGCTGCAGCGCCCTGGCAGCATTTATACGMTTGAAAAGTACCTGGACGCCCTTGTGTATCCCAGCGCTACTGCTCCTATGTAAAACCAAGGATTTGCTTTTTAAAACAAGGAAATAAGATATGTTTTCTCTCTCTTACACGTCACATACACGCTCTGCCTTCTAAAGAGTTATCTCATATTTAAAATAATGTGATGGGGAACAGAATTCAACACCCAATAAGCTGTAGGGGGAGAAAGCTGTAAAGCAAAGGATGCTCCTACCATTGTTTCTGCATTGTTAAAAGGTGAAAACCTCAGACAACAAGGAAAGGGAAAAAAAAAAAAACAAAACCAAGAAAAAAAAAAGAGACAGTTTTAAGGGCTTTTAAAATATCTAATGCTCCAGGATCTAAATTGGCAAGGAGCCAAGCAGTGTCTTAAAGGGACAAGCACTTTATTATACTTTCTAATTCTTCCAAAGTCTGTCCGTAGGATATATGAGCTGGCTCTAATATGACTACTCTATTCTCATCCTCCAGTGGTATACTCTGGTCTCAGCTCATAAATTGAAAGTGGAAGATCAGTAAATCAGCCTGGACTGTTTCAGAGGGACATTGTGAATTTCCACTCAAATCTTCTGGTTTATCTTAAATATTTCATCTTAATGTCACCTTTAGAAAAAAATCTTTCATTCAAGTAAGTTACAACATCCACTTCTAAACTGATTACACTCCCCCACTGACCTTCTGCAGAAAGGCTCCCACAGCAGTCCAAACACCACGTTGGCAGTTCCCTGCTGCTGCTCAGGAAGGAGAAATTCTGGCATGGTGGAGATCCTTAAAACATTCCCAAGGCATGTTGTGGTGCACAAATAAGGTAGAAGAAGGTCCACACTGCTGTGGCTCTTGGCCAAGGCTCTTTTCCTTTTCTGTGGGGGAGTCTCATGTCCTTTCCACCAGCATGGCCAACACACTGGAATCATGCTCATTTACTGGGCCAAACTATTTTCTGTCAGGTCACAAATTTCGGCAGCCTAAGCAGGGGGAGCTATTTTTTGAGGCAGGAGGGGATGCGGTAGTGAGAAGGATTAAATAAAGACAGACACAGATGAATACTCTCAATGAGTCTCTCAGGTACAGCCTGGCTGAATCTCCTTACAATAATAATAGCAACTTCCTCCCCTGAGGAGGAGCACTTCCCCAAAAGCTTGAAGAAACACCTAGAAGGGAAAGATTTAACTGAAAAATTGTATCGTGAAATGCACTATAAACGTCATTCATTCCAACCAATGCCAGTTGTACTGGGCAATAAACAATGGACCCTGAAAATACAATTTTTCTGTATTCTGTTTTTAAAATAATTGAGGAGTTACCTGAGAAATATGTGCTGATAAAATACCTCAGAAAGCTTGGGTCTGTCCTCTTTCTTACTACACTGACCTTATTCTTTTTTCTTCTGAATGGAGATAATTTTGTTTTTCAGGACTTTAAATGAAGCTGGRAGTTTCCATGGCTGCTTATTTATACAGGGTTATGCACCACAGTTAATTCACCCTGACAAGAATGATGTTGAGCTTTCTTGCCATATGATCTTGTATTTAAGATCCTGTCAGTTTTGAGGACTCTAAATAAACCTTCTTTTAAATATTTAATACCCTTCAGTGATATATGCCTTTAGGCTCTGAGCCTGGTCCAACCATCAAAACTTAGAGTTTTCTATATTTCTCATCACCACAGTCTTCTCATATAAATTAAATTTGCACTCTAAATTCTCTGGTGAATTTCAAGTTGTTTGCTTCTCATTTGCCATTCCCCTATATCTAGAAAGGAATAAAAATCCACTTGAGTTCCTCCTATAGGACTGCTAAGATCTTTGTATAGTAAAGTCACCCCATCCCAAAAATAAATAGCCAGAATATTTTGTAATAATGTCTCTGATGATGTGAATGATGCTCAGGTTCTCTATGTCTTCCTTCTTTTTTATTAGGGACCTACACGTGGAATGTTAAAAGCAAATAAAGAAATGGTGATTTCTCCCTCTCCTTCTTGGCCCAGTGACTTCCTCCCTTTTGTTGTGGTAACTGCAGGAATAAGAAAACCAACAGACTCCCTGACACGGGATGGATGGAGATGGTCATGGAGTGAATAGAAATCACTTCACAATACTGACCCAATGAGGTGTTATGGGAAATGTGGGCATTGATCAGATCAGCCAACAACCTGTTGCTTGGGGACCTCACTCAGGTCACTAAGAGAAGCATAAAGCTCTTGCTTTGAATGAGCCTGGTGGAGGCTTGGACCTCTGCCTCCATGGCTATGCCAACAAGGTTTCCATTTTGGCCACAAGTTCCACTGCAGACCTGAAGAGATTTCCTTCTAAATATATCAAGTAGTCAGTCAGCCTCAAACCAGCTCAGATCCTCATTCAGGCTTCTCAGCACTATGAAGAAAACAGGGGTTGAAGGAGTTGGTAGATCAGAAGTTTTCTCTTATCCTTCCTCTCCCAATCAGCAGCCTCAACCATCAACACATCAAGGCATTTAAAGATAGGGTACTGCCCAGATTTATTTGCTCCTTGGTGCTTWAAGTCCTGCAGAACTTGTCCTTCCCCAGTATCTCCCCATTTGCACTTCTGGATGTGTCACACATGCACACACACCCCTGCTAGAAAATCTGAGAGACACACAACAAAAAGCCTGACCCAAGAATCTCAGGGTGTGCTTCAAATAGGAACCCAGGCGGATGGGAGGCCTGTCACACCCTCCAGCCACTATCAATAGCAAAGGCAAAAGAGCACTAGCGAAAGCCTTCATCAAATGGAAACATAACTAAAACAAACAAAGTGTGTGTCAGGTTCAGTTCAAGAGAGGTTCCTGGAAGCTAACTCATAATAGCTAGGACAGAAATTCCAGCTCTTTGACAGGAATTGTCCCTAACTCCAAGTGTTTAGACTTCACAGAACTCCACAAAATTGCCTTTGAGTGTCAGCAGTGAACACTGTATATTCTTCTAAGACTTCGCAGTACAACTGTCAGCTGTCTGTTTTCTTTCTGCTGCATGTAGAGTTTATACAGACACTCCCAGAGGAGCCTTTAATTGCATGTCATGACAAGTCTCCCAACCTCTTTGCAGCTCTTCCACTTAACACATAGTGTAAACTCACCCAATCTCCCTTCACTTTCCCCTTCCCAGATTTCTCTCCTGGAGCTCTGTGGAGGCCTGTGTTGAAGCTTCATTATGATGGAGTGGACCCAGTGGAGAACTCTATAAAAAGCATCCGACCCATTTATCAGGACAGATCTCTTTAGCAAGTCTGTATAAACCTCACGTGTTGAAGAGCCATAACCTGTGACTCAGAGTCAAAACTAAAACCTGAATAACTAAGAGCAAGAATGGTTTTTTTTTTTCCAATTTCTTATTCCTACAGGGTTGTTTTTTTTTTATTGTGCAAGATTGTCACTAGATTTTACTAACGACAGCACTGGGTGATCCCAGCAGAGAGACACCACCATTATGGAGAGAGCTATGCAAACACAGAGACTGTCCCTGCCCCAGAGTTCTTATAATATAAATAGTAAAGACAGTGGGAGGGAAAAGAGAAGCACAGAGAGGTGAAATGTGTTGCTSGAGAGGACACGACAGCTCAGTAGTCACTACAGAGTATTGCCTCTCAGGGTGAGTGTTTTTGTAAGAGGTCTGGCTTTGCATTTGAAAAAAAAAATGTCAAAGCAATTCTCATGGCAAAGATTGTAAAGTCTGGTTCCACTTGTAAAGGGATTCTGTAGAACATCATGCCCCAGTGTGCCATATTATTCCCTTTTTGTGACTCTCAGAACAAATTTCCTCAATTTTCAAGCCTAAAGAGACTTTTTTTTTTTACTGCTTCTGCCTCAAACCAGTATCCAAAAATTAAGGTGTGATAGTGAAACATTTATATTTAAAGCACTGTATGTTTTCACCAAATTCCTCCCCCACCCATTATGGCCGTGGTTTAACTGCACACTTAAGCACATGTTTAACCACACGAGTAGCTCTACACACATCAGTGAAACTACCTGCACTTAAAATTAAGCACTTGTTTAAGGGCAAGATATAGAGAGACACATAGTGGGATTTTAAAAACCCCTTGAGCATTCAGTGGGAGTTAGGTGCTTAATGTGCTTAAGAGACATTTGAAAATCCCTCTGAGATGGTGTATCTGCAGCTGAATGCCTCTGGAAATCTGTCAGYGATGCTCAGAATGATACAGTGATTGATTGCAGTGACAATTACACCTCTAATGAAGTCCTGATTACACAGAGAATTTGCAACAGATATGTCTAAAATTGGTGCAAGGATCGGCTCCTTTTTCTGAAGCACCACTTAGAGCTCGATCCAAAATAGCTCTCGGGTGATGTGCAACTCCGTGAGCGACACGAACAGCCTCTCTCAGAGGGCTCAGAGGGCCAGTCAGCCGGCTTGTGGTTCATTTGTGTTTATTAATGCCCAGACTTCGTCTATCCAGGTGTATGTCACCCTACATACTGCTCAAAGACCCCACTCCTCCCCATCCTACCTCGCCAAATCCCGTGGCAGAGGAATCTCCACACTCTCTCTCGCTAGTTGATCCTGGGCTTATCCCTAGCAGAGGACCCAAAACACCGAGTCTCCTGCTCTGACAAAATCAGCACTCACCCAGCAACACATCCAAATGCCTGGGGACGCTCAGAAGCTGAACAAACACCTCTAATGAAGYGATATAATTTTTCTAAGCTAATGAGAAGAAGGTGACCTGAGCCCACAGGTATGAGCCCTAATGGACAACAAGCCGAGGAGATAAGCCCCCGCTTTCCACACAAGCTAACAGAGGTCACGCTGGCCAGAGTTTGAATCTTTCTGGCAAGCAGCTCGCTGCAGCTCTACACCTGGCTGGGTTTAATTTGTTATTTATGTCAGCTTTGCATATTTGTAAAGTTCAAGGGTTTATTGCCCTGGCCTGACCTTGCCAAGTCAGAGCTCACATGTGGTTCTCTAGTAGCAATTTCTTTCTAATAAACTTTACTTGAAAGAACATGTGTGATAGATTTTGTTGATGATTAAAAAGAATGGGGCTATGTTCATTGTTAGCCAAGCTGGTTTTGAAGTTTTGTTGGAAGTCACCTCTGTTCTCATTTTTTAAAAAATGTCCCCTTCCCCCTCACCCCTTTATTTTACTGCACACCCTAATTATGTTTCGTGTTGAAGCATGTAGCATTGTTTGTGTCTATACAATAAAGACAATTCCCCCATGTGCTTATTAAGATCATTAAATTAAAGAGCATTGTTCAGAATTGGTCTTTAATCAGAGCATGTACAAGCACCAAAACCCCGGGCACACACGAGAGCAGGAAAATGCAAGTCTCTGATGTACAAACATGTAAAAAGCAACTAATACCTGGCATATTCTTTGCCAGACCCAAATATTATTGCCTCTAATTTGCTTTGTTTTCCCATATTAGCACAGGAAACAAATATTTTCTGTCCCCACAGGCTGTGTAACAGGGTATGATTCTCGCTCCATAGGAAGCAACACCAAATTGCCTTCACTTTCAAAGGGCTGAGAAATTCACTCCCTTATGCTCGGGAACAAATATGCCAGTGGTTCCCTGGGAAGTGGAATTTCTAAAGCGTGATATTTGACCCTTCTGCAGGGTAGGTTCTCCTGTGGCTAAAAGCATGGTTGTGCCTTTGCTGTTTTACCCCACTGCTCCACCGTGAGCAGCTGGGTACCACGAAAGCTCCAGCACTGGAGGTATTTTGGGACCTGGGTAAACTGCAGGCTTTGTGCTTGTGCCCACAAACCTCTGTTTAATCCAGAGCTGCCCATCTTTCTGCCAAGGGTGGTTAACATTGTCCGAGTTTAAGAGTTATTTTTGGTCGGTTGACAGCGATTGCATAAATCTCATTTTCTTATAAAACCCAGCTGAAAGTGTTCCAACACTGTTAGTACATCCCGAAATCCTTACTTCTCCTACTTTATTTTCCCACAACTCGTGATGTTTTCAGCTCAGGTCCCATTTCTGGACAGAGAGCACTGAAGGAAGTTTTCRTCTGTGTATGACAGCAAGTTAGCATGTGCTTTTGTGATTCCTGGAAGAGCACGTATGTGCGAGTACTTCCCTGAATCAACAGTTTTGATTGTAAATCATTTGAGGCAGGATTGTCATTTATTAAATGTGTGCACAATGACCTGCCTGAGATCCCCAACACTACTGTAAAATGACTAAATAAGTAAATAATAGTGACATCCATGCTCTGACAGCAGCTGTGAGACTTTCCATTAAATTAAGAGCTCAAGAGGCAATCGCAACTAATAGTCAAAGCAGGGACCAGGAAACTGAATTTCTGGTTGTCATTCACGGAGCAGGGTCAGGATGCCTAAAGTATCAGTTCCTTGCTCCCTCTGTGAAGAGGACACTGGATTAAGGAATTGTCAGCCTGGCATAAGCCTTTCCTTTCTTTGCTAAGTGGCAAAAGACACCAGTTTGAATTATGCTTAGCGTGGGTTGGCTGGAAAAAGCTGCAGGGCAATCAGCAATGATCAGCCCTCTGCCAACTGATTATAAAAGCTCAGCCTTCAGTCCTGTCTGAGATTTGTTTTCCCACTGCCTGTAAAACAAATCTTGAATCTTATTGCTTGTCATCCTTTTGTATGGGGTRATTTTCAGAAGACCCAGGCAATTTTAGCAAACCGTAACAGCCACACAGGTTTATATGTATATATATAAAACTTCAAATGTTTCTTTTTCTCTTTTCTTTAGCTTCTCTGTTCCTTTGACACCASTCCTATCTCTATGTCCATACACAGTCCTATCATCATATTCATTGCCCTCACCTTTCCCATCTCTTTTTTTTTTTTATTTCAAATTCTTCCTCCCTGCAACTTTCACATCTTTTTAGCTCTATGTGTCCTTTCCTGGCCCAACTAACACCAYACATTTTTGTCCACATAATATCTGTTTCTCCTCTTACAAAACTTGTTTATAGAGCTCTCACTTAAAATGCAAAAGATAGTTTGGCAAGAGTACATTTTTGCAAGGAATAACAAAATTAAGGARATCCAAAGCCAGCTACAAAACCCCGTGTAGGCAAAGAGGTGCAACCAAGAGTACCGCAAAATTGGAGTTTCCAAAACAAACTGGAAAAGTTTCATCAAAGTCCCAGCCCTTATTCTTAATTGGACACCCTGGTGTTTGAAGGGGCTTGGTGGAAAATAAAACAAATGTGCCTATTGTTCTTAGAATAAGTATTACAATAATAATCATTCTTTAAGCATCAGTAGTGCCTTTCATCTAAGGACCATAAAGCACAGTGCCAACATGAATGAAAAGCCTCTCGGTGTTCCTATAAACAAGGTAGACATTTTAGACCCATTTTTAACAAAAGACTGAGGCCTAGGTAAGATAACAGCAATTTTGTTTTAACATTTGCTGTTGGTTACTCAATTCTAGGTGTATTTAGGCCCTGCAGTCTTACTTGATTTTCACAAGTGATAAACATCCCTGGTTTCGATGGCTCTTATCCCGTAGCAACTCTCAAACTCAAGTCCTGCTTTAGCTGCTTTAAAAGTATGTGCTTATATCCTGCTGTCTCCACATCTCTGCCGGAATCAGACCACACATTTGTGCAAGCACTGGAGGAATTTAAGGCTCCTAGACCCTTCATCTACACATGATTTTCACAGTATAGCCAATGTCCTGTGAAGACCTAGGCATAGTCKTCTCTTTCAGCATGAGCAATCCTATTCAATACCATACCGAACACAGTGAATACAGTTGATTCAGCGGGCTGAGATTTGTACAGGATTGGGTCTCACATATTTCCTTTCTAGTCTTTAGAAGCTCTCAGATGGCTACACATACTCACCCAAGGGTTTAAAATATGAAATGTAGCTAAATCCCCACAAACCCTTGTTTTATCAACCTTTGCTAACTCTGCGGTGATTGGTTAAGAAATTTGTAAGCAGCATTTTCCATGCATTGGCTTAATCAGAAGCTTTCAGCCTCACTCCCAGCCAATCCAAGTGCTAAACACAACACTGCCCAATTTATTTTTTAACAAGGTTCTCTACTATTGAAACCAGTATGAAGTGCAATTATGGGCTTAACATTCAACTGTTAAATTATCCTCCCAACATCTTTCCAGGCCACTCTCTCAGCTCTTCAGAAGAATATTTTATTGGAAAGGGTAAATGTATAAAAATCTACTGTTAAAACACTCAACAAATCTCCCCTGTCAGGCCAGTAAACTGTAGTCCACCCACTCTGATCTGAGATTGCTGTTTCTCTGCTCCCCCTTCCCCACCTCCCTTTTCTTTGTTTAAAATATGCTGACCACACAGTGACCTCTCGTAACCCATTGGTCGAAAATTACAACCAGCCACACAAACAAGCAGCTCGAGGTCAGAAAGAGCAGGGTCTGCTAAAAGTTAGTAATCATACATTAATTCCCTGACATAATTAATCAAAATGAACCACCGTTATCTTGCGCGGAACCTTTAACCTATTACAAAGGGGTCAATTTGCAAACCACTTGAGCATGGGAGTTTGGTACAAATAGCATACTCCCTTCATCTGGGATGCCCTAAGTAGGCAAAAATGCCTTTGAAGTCCCAAATCTACTAGATTTAGATATAATTTCATCAATCAAGTTAAAAGGCTGCCTTCTCTCCAAAAAGGATTTCATGTAGATCTGTCATCTAGCTCTGTTCAGTGGGTGACTGAAAATCCATTTGTTAGGCTCTTTTTGTCAGGATGGAGTAGGCTGCAGTTGGCTCTACATGTCAAAATAGCTGAAAGTTTATCAAATTGAAGGCTAAGAGGCATGATTTGTGTTAGAACCTGCGCTGGTCTGGTGAAGGAAGCAGTAAATCTCAGCTTTGTTATGCCAATCAGCTCCAATTCTGGAACTTAATTGTGTTTTCATTTGATATGACTATAATTACATCTATATAGTGCATGCAGCTATTCACAGGGAATCAGAAACAGCACTTCACACATTTGTACAGCCACCAGGACCGTGCTGCCTTATGATCCTTTATGCTCTCACCCAAGCAAAGTCCCTGTGAAATAGAAGGATCTCCATCTTGCTTAAGCCCCAGAGAAACTTAACCCTGATCTGTCAAGGGATTTTAGTGCTCAGTTCCTTTTCAGATCTTAAATTCCTGCTGAAATCAGCATGAATCAGGCATCTCGACAGGAATCAGGAGACTAAACACTTTTAGGATTTGGGTTTAAACAGCATGCCCAAGGTCACACGGGAGGAACTTGCAGCAGAGAGGGGAGCAGAATCCAGGTCTCTGAAGTCCACTGAATCAACATTCCTCCATCAGCTTTAGGATCCCTACAGACCATGGGGTCTCCCTTGAGTGTTTTCTAATCCACTTTCAGATGCACCAATACAAACACTCATCTGTGTGTATATCTAATGTATTTATTTATTGCATGCAAGAACAGATGAGCTGTAGAGTTTTAGAAGGATATCATCTTAGCAGTGATATCATATGTCACACAGGTGAACCTCAAGGGGTTTACGATGTTACCCAAAACCCCAAAATAGAATTAATTTTAAGCCATTCGCTGAATCTCATTTTCTGTGCCATATAATATATGAGCACAACAAAGGTGTCAAATATATTTTAAATTACTTTATATAAGCATTAGTGCAACAACTGCATTTGGAAAGTATCACACCTACTTAAAAAGTTTCTGGGAAATGTAAAACAAAGTCATTGTTAAGGTCAGCGTTTTAGCAGAGGTCACTTGAACTACAATTCCCAATATGCACATGGAGTTGACATGTCTGGCTTTTAAAACAAAATCACAATTCATCATCTGAACGTCAGATCTGTGGCTTATGAGTTCCTGGTGTCTGAATGATTATGACACTTATAAAGTATATTTTATTATTACAGCCCACTCATTGCCACTCTCCATATGTGAAGTGATGGATATTTTAAATGTAATTCTACTTATTTATATTTATATCTTACTAGTGACAGGTAAAAAGCATCAACAAATCACTGCAATTTTTAACTAGTCAGAGAYAAGATTTATTTTTAGTATAGTTAGCATGCACACTGTGGTTATTAGGAAGAATGATTCCCACTCAGAGAATCATTGTTTAGTCATGTTTAATTAAAATAAACAATAAAAAAAATAAAAAAGCAACCTCAAAACATTCAGAAATGTCACAGAAAGGTAAAAGGGACAATGGTAGAGACATATCAAGATAAGTCTTTGTGTACAAAGAGAGCAGGCTGTGGTCACCTCTCTGCCTTGGCTGCTGCAAAGGCTGGGCTGATGTGGTCTCCAGCCAAGAGCCAGGAACTGCCAGCAACAACTTCCAGTGCTGGAACTGACCTCTGGAAATCAAGAGGCTAAAACTGTGTCTAACAAGAAGAGATGAGATTGCCTGCAAAAAGCTGCTTCTTCAGATTTTTGCCTTTTCTAGTATCACTTCCCAGGCTGGCCGGACAATGTGCCAGACAAAAGGCTGGAGTTGTTCAACGTGGAGATGAGAAGGTTGTGGGCAGACAYTGTGGCCTTCCAGTACTTAAAAGAAAGGGAAAAAAAAGGGAGAGTGACTTTTTACACGGACAAGGAGGTGATAGGATAAGGGGGAATGGTTTTCATCTTTAAATCAGATGTTAGGAAGATTTTCATCTTTAAATCAGATGTCAGGAAGAAGTTCTTTACTCAGAGGGTTGTGAGACACAGGAACAGGTTGTCCAGAGAAGCTGTGGATGTTCCATCCCTGGGAGAGGGTTAGGACTAGATGATCTTTCAACTCCCTTCTACACCAAACTCTCCCTGRGATTCTATGAAAGTGGGGGATGCTGTGGTTGCGCAGCTCCTCTCCTTGCAGGTCTAAAAACCACGGCTCAGCACCCAAAGTCGTGCTGAGTCTGCTTCATCCTTCTCATATCAAAGACCCTTTTGCACCTTAGTTTGGCAGCTGCTCCTGGTCACAGCTCAGTGCATTCCTCTCAAAAAGAGCAATGCTGGACATGCACTGCAGGGTGGGATCCAGGGCCAAGGCRGGAATGCTGAGCAGCTTTGTGCCCTGGGGTAGTACAGCTCTAGGATGCTGACAAACTGTTGGCTRTGCAATCACAGGTCTCTCATAAGAAAACTGGGAAAAAATAAAATTTCTTTTCCCAAGAATATTGGTTCTTTGCTCCATGGCCAGCCCACAAGTGCATGGCTCACATTAGACAGTTCACAGGGAAATTTTGTGGATTAACAGAAAACTCTGAGGCTTATCTCCACTCACTATTCCAAGTCACCACATGCTCTAGTACAAACTACTGAAACCCTCACTTAGCATGTGTGTAAAATGAATATAGCTATAATTAATGACCTCCAGGGTCTCTGGTAAAACCATTTAACATTTGGCAGGCACTTTGTGGGCTTTTGGGTCAAAAACAATAAGTGCAAGGTAGCATTATGAGGAGTTTCATCCTCAAGTTATAATAATATGTAATAGCAGGATCTTTGAGTTACAAATAAAATCACATTGCAGAAATGTTTAACATAGAAAATGTGGCTTGACACATCACACATGCAAATGTGTGTAACATAGAGATGTATCTGGACCTGGGCTTTTACACCTGACCGTGCATAGGTAACTTCTGCTGTTGTTAACAGGTGGGAAACAAGTGTGAAAACACCAATTTCAGCAACTCACTGACAATGGCAGGTTGCTCTGAGACAGGACTTACCTTGAGCTTATTCAGTGATGTAACTCAAAGGACAAAGAGGTTTCTGGTTGCTCATTCTGCAAAACCCTCCGAAGTGCAAAGGCTTGTGAGTCACACCCCAGAGCATCTGCAAGGAAAAACACATCACATTTTCCAGGCCACCAAAACCCCTGCTCAAAGTGGGAAACTCGCATATGTTCGATCCATTCCCTCTCCCACACCCCCTGTCTCAACTCCTATGGGATAGGGAGTTTATTAGTTAATGCTTGAGCTTAAATCTTCAGCTGAGGAAGCGATGAACATCTAAGTCTCTCCTCCCTTCTTGCTCAGAGATGAAAGTTTCTTTGCTGGTCTGTTCATTCCAACCTCCCCCTTCCTGGAAGAGATGAATCCCTGCTGAAGAAATCTGAAACCTCTGGCCACCCAGCATATCCTTCAGAAATAAAAGCATCTTCTCTGAGAAAATGCATGCATGGAATGGAACACAATGCAAGGCAAGCTCTGCTTGCATAGAGCTGTAGGAAATGAAAGGTAAAAGCCAAAAAAGCCAAACGGAGTTGTGTTAAGATAACAACAGGACATTGTTTTGATCCCAGGAGATCCTGTGGTTTTTCTTTTTAATAGTGTCACTTAGAGTAACTTATAAGGGAGGCAGGGAAGGTGACACAATTTTATAACTCTGCAGGGGCTTCACACCATGGGACAAGATTCCTATTGTACTGAGGAGTATTGGGAAGAAAAGGGGGAAAAGAAAAAAAAGAGCTTGCAAAGCAGATCTAAAATTACACCTATTCTCAAGGAAGATACAAATCTAGGCCAGAAGGATTGCTCATTACAATGAACTCCTAGGAACTTTTCTAGCAAATGCTTCACAGGTATTTATCAACCTAGCTGAGGGCAGGTGAGTGGGAGCAGGAAAAAAAATCAGCCTGCTTCCTCCCCACAAAACCCTCAGCCTAGTTTCTGCAATAGATCATGGTTTGTTTTCCATTTCGCCAGTCCAAAATTTGTCCAAGAAAAGCCCAGATAATGGGAAGGGTATGGCAGGGACACGATAGAAAGACAGGAAATCTCAGATGTAACTAATTCTCATGACTTTCCCACACAAGATCATGTTCAGGCAAACACAAAAACAACCTTTTAGCTAACAAGGACAAAGTAAAAACAGCAGAGAGGCTTTGCAAGGGCTGTCTGTGCATTACACTCAGGACTGGATCACCCCCAAGGTGCAGCCCCTGTACACTTCCACTCTCGATCCAGATCCCTGCACTTCACATTGTTTACTGCAATCAGTCTCTGCTTGATGTATTTTTCACTTGACCAACTGCCTTCACCCAGCTGCAGCCCACATGGATGCAGGACACTTCTGAAGTTGTTTCTCTGTTTCACAAATACAAAATCGTGTAGTCAACAGTGTCTTTTCAGACCTTCTTCCATCAGTCCCATCACTTGCAGCAGAAGGGACACAATCCATAGAACCAATGAGCTCTGGACCACGTGAGGTAGCTGGTGTACCCCACACAGGTACAGAAAAGAATTCCAGAGCCTGGCACTAACAAATCAATTGCAAATTTCAAGCCACAAAGTTGGCGCAACTGCCCTCTTACAAGAAAAAATCATGAACAGTTAAACCCAAAATAACAGAAAACAGGCAGATTCAAAGGGAGAAACAAAATCCAACAAAACTGTGTGGGCATCTGTGATTTTTAAACTATAATATAAATCCATGACAATAATTACAGTGGGAYGGCCCCCATGTCCCACTATTATTACTTTGAGAGAAGGTCTTCAAAGATCCTTATCTGAGCTAATTTCAGCTATTGGGTACAGAACTTCTTTTATTCCCTTCCCACTCTGCATCACACAATGCTCTTTTTGGTGCTTCCGTTCACACAGCGGGCACTGATCCCTGCTAGGAGAGGTGTCAAAACTTCTAATAAAATGACTGCTCACGCAGAAAGTCTCACAGCTGAAATTTTGGAGTCGTACAAACTCCCACACAAAGCAGGGCTGTCAGATCAGATTGCAAGGTGTCAGTTTACCCAATTCAAACCTGAGGTTCTATGAAAAAAATGCACAACAAGCCCCCCCCCACACGCACACACACAAATGGAAAATGTCAATCAAAAGTAATTAATAGTTTTCTTCCTCTTTCGCACTCCAAAGAACGCCATGAGACAATATTCCGTGAGCTCAAGTGACTGATGAATAACACTCATTCAAAAATCGCATGCATGGTAAAAYATTCACAGTTGTCGTCAGTGGTACCTGAAGACTCGTATTCCAGACTATCCCAAATTCCTCCGCAGTTTCTGGGCTGAAATGTGCTGCGCAATGTAAGGTTTGGGAGGTGACAGAAGGCGTCGGTACAGATGGGGAGGACAGATGTGGGGTTAAGCCAGATGTGAGGGAAAGAGCTTGGGGGCAGATTTGAGCCTTCAGCACCTTCCATTTACCTCAAGCAACTGCGAATGATCTCATTTCCCAAGTCATCTGGGGCAAAATATGGCTTTGTGTAGAGGAGCCAACACCTATGGGAACTTATAAAAAATAATCTCATTGAGCTTGACTAAGACCCGAAGAGCTTTAAACCGAGCTCCTTCAAGCTGAAAGACAAAGTTCTTCCTTTACCAGCAATATCTGGATGAAAGAGCAGTAGTACAGGTTGCTGGCTCTCCATCTTGACATCAGACAGTGCACCACGTGCTGGGGGGCTAGTTTATACTTTATTTTCAAWATTTAGTTTATACTTTATTTTCAAAATTTAGGTATGGATTTACTCACATACAGATTTGCTCACAGGATATAGAGGGACTAAAAAGGTTGTAGCCCCATACCCTTTGTTTCCCATTTAGTCCACTAATTCCTATGCTATGGTTAAATCTATCCATACTCTAATCTCAGCTGTCCCCTCAACAGAGCCATGGATGGAAATATATTAGTAGACAAGCAACTATGAATGTAAGAAAGAAAAAAATCCTCCCATTTCCTTCACATTCCTTGCTCTGGGGAGGAATAGCCCTGCTTTGGTGCAGCTTTCTCTCCCCCARCCTGGGATTGTAGGACACAGACACCCTTGGCTGTCAAAGTTGTCCCTCTAGCTGCACATCACCCTTGCACGTGAGTTCTCCCTAACTCCCTTCACTCAAACTGATCTGACTTAGCCAAGAGAGCCTGTTAAAACTGTTTTGCAATTTTTTCTTGCCATTCCCCATTCAGTTCCCTATGTAAAGGCATGATCCTGCAAAGATTTGTGTTTAAGCACYCAAGAAATCTCCTTAAAGTCAATTGAATGGCAAAGAGAGGTTTCTCAACACAACATGCTGGAGCCCTTGCCTGGTTATGGGCGCTAAATGACTCCACATCATTCCCTTTCACCACATAACACCTGTGTGGTTTTATGGACAGGTGCCACATATACGTTTTGGATTTTTCCCAAACTTCATTTTTTTTTTCCCTCCACACATTTTAACCTATTGGCTAGAATACTCTTCATACATCCTTAATCTACTCCGAAAGGCAAGAAGTATGGGATGCAGGTAGCTCCTCCCAGCCTACTTGCAGGCAATCTAGTGGCAAGAGGACCACTGCTCTGGATATCTTTAAAGCACCAGGTCTGTTAGTTGTTGCTGCTGTGGTAACCCCATAAAAGCTCTTTTCTTTTGTTCTCTTCTTGAGACTGGTTCCTAGTACCCTTCAGACATTTTATTGATCTTTCTCCCCCTCTAGCTCATACATGCTAATTGTACCTCTGTAGCAAAACAATCTTATTATCATGTTAATTAGTGGGAGGGTTGTTGAGGGTTTCCAGTTCATTACCTGCTAATTTCAAGATAAATGAATCCACAGGTTACTAAGTAAATAAGGTCACCTATCAAGTACTTGTAAACGTGTTTGTAAACAAGGAGGGGAGATGGGGAGCGAGAGAAAGGGAAGTATGTTCAGCGTGGATGGTGGGAAGTAGCTTTGGATGCGGATTTGGCATCCCATGCTGGGGTGACTCCATTTCCCTTGAACTCATTTGTAATGGAAAGCGAATGTTTGCTGTCCACCTGGTTCCCCAGTGGGACGTTTCCTCCTGCAACTACTTTGTGAGCTCAAAGGGCTCTTTGTGAGCAGATTACTCACTCGGAGGTTTGGTTGATTGTTGCTGCCTTTTGTGGTGAGAGCCAGGAGTGAGGACATGCACTAGGAAATGCAGCACCAAAGGGGGAAGAAAAAAGCGTGGTAGTGTGAGTCACAGAAACCTCCCCCTCCACATGGCTCAGGGTTATTCATATTGCCTTTATACACGGGGCACCAGCACAAAGGAATTCAATGGGAGAGGGGAAATAAACAGTCAGATCCTCTGCTGGGGTAAAGTGACATGTGGCTTTGAAATCTGTGCCTTTACGCCACACCCCAAATCTCCAGGAAAATTACTCTCCRAGTGGGGCAAGTGGATGAAAGGACCACGTAGGAAAGCATATCTGAAGCATGGGGATTGCAGAGGTAATGTATCAGGGGTCAAAATGGAAAGTGATACCAAACAGGGTCCCCTGGGCTCTGTCCTCGGACCGTGTTCGTTAAAGTCTGTGAAATAATATGTGTATTAACTGCTCACAGCACACAGGGCTGGGGAGGGCAGCAAGCTCACTGAAAAGCAGAGATATTCAAAGAGTTGTTGATAAATTGTGGGGGGAAAAATAAGGTACCGATCCCTACGGGCAATTTCAGAGTCCAAGCCCGAGCAGGAATGAGGTATGTGAATACAGAGTCAAGGAAAAGGGTGATTCCTCATTAAAGGATGTGAAAAGTTGAGCAGATCTCAAGTTAAAGGGAAGGGAACACTGTTATGATGTTGTGGACAAAGGAAAAGCGACATTAGCACATGGAAGTAGGAGTTTTGCCTGCCACACTCCTGGGTCATGTCCAGCCCATGGAGCTCTGGCTGGGGACAGGTTTAGAGGAAGAGCAGAGCTGCAGTCTGTGAAAAAAGAGACYAAATGGACTGTTTTAACTGAGGGATCCAGCAGATTCCCACTCAAAACCACCTCGAGTCCTTCTTATTTTGCATCTAGGTGAGAATTCACCAGCTAACCCCTTTTTCTGTCAGTGGTGATCCTGGATATCCTGGATTCAGCTTTCTGTTTAATCCATGCCTGAGTCTGTTTCAGAGGCTTGGGATGCTTTACAGAACCTCGAAGGGTGGTCCAGTGGGTTAGACCTGGAGGAACACCAGAGCTGGAAAAATWGCAGTGACTAATTCATCTGCCCCATCCCACCCTTTTCTCCGAGGGAGATACCTGAAAACACTGCTTCAGTTAGTCAGATTTTATTCAAATTCCATTTAAGACATAATCTTGTGGTAAATTTCCTTTTTTTCTCTAGTTGCTTTTAAAATTTGTTATTTGTGCCAGGAGCTCTGCCATTTGAGTCACCTGATCTTCTTCCACCAGCTGGGTGAGCATATASCAATTGTATCATCAGCTTCCAAGGGTGAATGATCATGAAAAACAAATTTAAAGTTGCTTTTTGCAAGCATGCAGGATAGAAATAACCATATGACTGTTTGCTAAAAACAAGTGCAAAGGCACCACAAAAACAGTCCAGGCAAATCCATTTAGTCTTCTTTTTTTTCCTCCCCTCCATTTTATTTGGAGAGCTGTGGATTTTTCTATTTTACACAAATTAGAAAGTAGAAATAGCCCTTCTTTTTTTTTGTATAGTGGTTCATATCAAATGCCTGTGAAACACAGCAAGCCCTTCTTTGAACTCTGAATTGCTTGTGCATTTATTTGGATACCAGAAACTCGGGAATTTTAAATTTCAAGAACAGCAATTATGAGGAATATTCAGCATGATCTTATTATTGTAGCTAAGCAGCTAAAATATATGCATGAAACATAATCAAAGAGGGTTCTATATATGTGTTTATTACATTTTCACCTGCTTCACACAGGATCAGAACAGACTTTGAGAAGAGATGCCTTCTGTGTTCGTTTTTTTAGTGTGCTCGGGAATTTTGGGGTTGTTTTTCTGTGGTTAACTGCATAATTAATCCAATGTTTATTAAGATAGACTGAAATGCTTGTATCATCTGGTTTTGGCTTCCCTTTCAGAACACCTTTAAAGTTTCAGACTGTGTAAAATGTAGATACTCCAGAGGCATCTGGTTTAGCAGTCCAACTGGCTTCTGAAACACTGAATTCTCCCTTCTTCTTATTTTTAATTAAGATAATAAATTGGTCTTAAATTATCCCTGAAATCAGACCAGTGTTGATTACAATGGGTTTCATGCTGTGACAGCTCAAGATGATGTTATTTTTATTCCTTTTCAACGAGATCTTAATCTCTCCCTGCGTGTAAACAAATTGTCACAGTAACCTTGTTCTTTAATCTCCCAGCTGAAGACCTTTAAAGCATTGGGAGATAACAGATCTAACCGAGATTTCATCAGCTTTCAGGCTTTTACAGATATGCCGCATGCCTCTCCCACTGCTGCAGCCTGTAAATGTTGAAGGAGAGAAGAGCACATTACACTCAAAAGCTTTCCTTAAACGTTTGAAAATAGAATCCGCCCAGCAACGCGCCATGCGGGGCTGGGAGCCACAGACGGGATCGGGAAGGAGGCGCAGCAAGCCAAATTGCTACCTGTTGTAGCCAGAGCAGAACTTTCCCACTGCCTGCCCCGCGTCRCTCTGGCTTACACCAGCCAACCTTGCTAAAAAAGGTCAGCGCGTCTTAATGCTCAGAGGAACATTGTATGTCAGGAAGGAGCACCAGCTTGCATTTCTTAATCTTCTCCCAGCAAAGGAAAGCAATTTCAAGGGGCAGTTAATAAAAAGAGGAGCAAAAATACCAGAGGTAACTTGCTCTTTTTTTGTTTTTTTAACTCCCTCCACCTGCTTTGCAAATATGAACTAATTTATCTTCCAGAGCAACAGATACATAATTATACCCAGTCAGCTCTTACAAATGGGGTAAAAGAGGCAACAGGCAGCAAAGTTATTTGCCKAAGGCCCTGCAGCCTGTCTCCCAGGCAGTGAGCAATTGCCCACCCTGGGGAATCCAAATCTCCAGCCTTGCTGCTCTCCCCTGAGTGCTTTGGAGCAAACTCCCAGGATYAGCCAGCCTTGACAACTGGTTTTCTGCCAGGTTCCCAAAGCTCTTCCTTCCACTGGCACATGGCTGGGATAGTGCTGTCAGCTCCACCTGTGAACACTTCTTTAAAAAATAATGTCAACAATCTGTATGTCAGGCTATTTCAGTGCATTCAGATGAGCATTTTTCATGTTTGAGGCCATGTAAGCATCATTATTCATAGTGGTAGGACTGGGAATACTCAATAGCATCCATAAACCTGGTGTGCATTTCCTTACAGGTGAACATTATTTGTGAGTAGACATATGGGTACATTTTCCAAACACTGTACAGGAGCCACTGCACACACACACACACAAAAAAATCTGTTCCTGTTAAAATAGCTTTTGCCCAGGCATCTATTGATGTTTGGAAAATGTGCTMCATTTATTTACTGGCATGCCAGTTATTTGTCTATATAACAATGTTTTCTGTCAAGTCAAAAAATTTACTGTTCCTGCAGTTTAAATTCTTTCATTGAAAATTCAGCCAAAACTATTCTGACAGAAAGGCTTCTCTGCAAACAAGAAGATATCTGCATCGGGTTTGCAATAATATTGTCCCAGATTTACTACTGACTTTCATTTGTTTTAATACGCTTCCACATCAAATTTAAAAGCACTTCATATATTTCAGAGTATTTTAAAGTTCGAACGGATATGTGTTAACAACACACAAGTACCAAATAAATATATATACATAAATAGATGTATAATGTAAATTGGGTTTTATTTATTAACATTACCATCAACTGAGAACTATTTTTTTATTTCTGGATGTTTGGCTTCCTGAGAAATCTGAGTAAATTAGCAGCTTTCTGAAGGAAAACAGGCAAAACTCAGGTGAAGAACCTTAAGTTGATGAGGCATATTACACCCAAAAATTGCTTGTCAGGAACAACAAAATGATTCAACAGTAATTGTGAAAAATAATCATGTTTCTCCATGTAAAATTATTATGCAAATGTCCCTCAGGTTTGCCAAACTTATAACCAAGAGAAGAAAGAGCCACAAAAAAATTAATCTGAGGATACAAAAAGCTGCACTCAATACATTTTAAACACCCACTTTTTGTTGAGTAATTTTTTTTTTTATTCTGAAATTCCTTCAACTTTATTTTTATCAGCTTCTGCAATTGAAAATGTAGGTAAATGGGTATAATCACCTCAGGAATGCTTCCAGAAAATCACTTACATGTAGTTTTCTGAAAATATTTTAAGTAGACAATAGAAAATATTTACTTATGGATTTGACAGGAAGCTGATAAAATGACCACATACAGAGTGGATTTTGAGAATAATTACTAGCTGAAGTTTCAAAGTGAAGAGCAGTAAGCACTGCTTGCAACAGGAATGGGAGAATTATTACTCTCTATATTTATATTTCACAATTTCAGTAAGTTAAAAAAAAAAATTAAATCTGCAATCTTTGCCGTGGCTGAGAGAGGTGTGATTGCTCTAGAGGCACATTGTCCCTGTGACTGTGTACTTCTGAGCACATGCCAAACTCAACTACTGAGTGTCCCTGTTATCTGCACTCTCTCCAGGGAAAAGAGAAGGGACAGCCAAAAGCAAAGCCTTCTCCATGTGAAGCCGGGGCAGGAGTCTGGCCTTTGACAGCTCTGAGAGAAGACTATCCAGTTATCCCATTGCAGTAGAGCAAACTACACCTCCCTCAGCTGCTCCACTGTGGGTAATTCCTACCTGTCCCAGGCACATGTGGAAGAGTATTTGGGATACTTGTGTTATCACATCAGTTTGCCTCATCACTTCTATCCTTACCACACCCACAGGTTGCAGTCTAAGATAATAAAAACACAGTTTTTCCCTCTACTCTGAAAGTATTCCCAAGTCACTAGACATCCATYCTTTCTCCTTTTAATCTTTCCAGAAAGAAGACCTCCCTGGTAAAACATCATTAAAAATGAACAGTGGTTTTAAGAGCTAAAGGGAAGGCTTTAAATGTAAATACCAGTGAGAGTCTTTTTCAGTTCCTGCAGCTGCAGTTCAAGTCTATACACTTAGTACCAACTATTTCTTATCCTAGCACAGGCTAGCAAAATACCACAGCCTGAGCAAAGCATAACTTGTCTTGCAACTTCTGTAGGAGTGAAGATCAATTTTCTCCCTGAGCAACAGACTAATTCATCAGCAGAGACCAAGACGTGGCAAGAACAAATAGCAGAGAGCAGAGAAGAGAAGCAGAGAGAAAGGAAGGGAAGAGACTGGAGGGAAAATGAAGACAAAGTAATTTGCTAACTAATGTGACCCGATGGAGCCCCCAATTCTGTGTCCCCTGGAAGGGAAGAGGCTACACCTGTGTGCAGCACCACGTTACTATTTGCATAGCACAAGCTCCAGAGGTAGAGTAAGTGCCTAGCAGAGACTGGCTGTGGTGCCAGGCACTGGGATCTGTCATTCACTAAACCCTTGGCATTGCTTTGCCTTCGTCATATAAACACATCCCTCGCTCTCATCAGTGTATTTTGAGCCTTCTGAAATGAGGAGAGCCGGATATCTCCATCCACCATGCTGAACTGACTTTCCCCGTGGTGCTGCCAGCACAATTTTAAAGCAGATAGTGTAGATGATTACTTAAGTGAATTTACACATGATGGCAAATAACTATGCTTAATAAAACTGAGAGAGCCTTAATGATTTCATTTTGGTGATTTAATTTATAAAAGGAAAGCTTAATCATTTAATAGCATCATTAAGAAAACACCACAGGAAGTTTAGAAATAAAGAATCATCCATATCTCCTGAGAAATGAGTTTTCTTCTAACATTCCGCTCATGACAAAATAAAACGGAAAGCTTACAGCTTCTTAAATAATTGCACTTGAAATATAAGCAATCCCTGAAGAATCCGTTCAGCCTCATCTTCTGCAGCACAGAAGAATTGCATTTCTGTGCACCACAGTGTGAAAGAGGCTTCACAAGTAAAAGGCACCACCAGTGATGGGATCGCTTGTATTTTTTTTCGTTTAAAGACTGTCTTGCGCACAAAACGCAAATGCCAGGGCAATTAAAAATAAGTGTTTGTTTCAAAAGCAGTGGTTTAAAATAAAATCATATTCTGCCACCACACTTGGCAATGGAAGCGTCCCCAGCACGGCGCGTGTGTCTGTGCATACGTGTGCACACACGAGCGTTCCCGAGTTCCACGTGGAAATCTCCAAGGACTGGATTAACCAAGAGTTTGCATTGGGGTAATGGAAAATATGACCTCATTAGCACTAGGTTTGTCATTTGCTCCATAATACAAAAGTAAATTACAATGTATTAATGCAGTTAGTGTTGTTTTTAATGTGCACTGGGATACAATAAAAGTTTTTATGGGGGAAGTGTGATGGCATGTTTTCACTATGGCATTAGCACTGGTCTTCTGATAGGGCGGCCAGTCATATTACCCAGTGGAACACTCCTATAATGATGTAGTAAAATTTGACTCTGATATAGTAAAATCTGTTTATGGTAAAGCTGCTTTTTCACACAATTGGGCTGGGGCAGGGAGCAGATTGGACAGAGCTAAAAGAATACTTCTCTAACTCTCTTTTCATAGGAAGTGCTCAAAACCAAACAGATAGTCCTAGGCTTCAGGCCTGTCCAAAGGAATTACCATGCCATTCTCTCTGTTTTCCTTTGCCCAGCTCTTTCTCTTCGTCAATTCATCCGTAGGTTTGTGATCCAGCAGCTGCCATAAATTAGTGCCCACATCTTGGTGAAGGAGCCTAAACAGGAGCATTGAAATTTAACACACTTTTAATAGGCTTGTCGTGGAGTTTTGCATGTACAACCCAGCCCATGTAAAACAACCTCAGGCACATTTGTGGCTTTGGAGCAGGAAGGTGAYGGTGGAGAGCAGGGGGTGGGGGGAATCCTGTCCCTGCTGAGCACAGAGCTTGCTTGTGTGTGCAGCAGCGCTGGCAACCTGCACCCTCCTGCCCCTGCTCCTTTATTGTGTTACCAAGAACAGGTTTGTGCTGCTAATGAAGGTTTGCAGGTGCTGCGTTTAAGCCATGATTTTTTCTTTCTAACTGGACAAAGAAAGTTTCGTGCATTTGAGCTCATTTTCACTGGTTTCCTTAGGTCCTGGCCAGCAATGACCAGCTCGTTGTCATGCTCCAACCAGACTGCAAATAACACCACTCRTGGTTGTCTATCCAGCTCCCCACACCAACAGACCAGGGTCCACAACTCCTTGATTTCCAAACTTGTGTTTCTCAGCTTGTTTCCAAGCCGAGGCTGAGTCTGGGTTTCTGTGGCAGTAGCTCTGTACAGGCTGAGTCTGGGCTAAGGCACCATGCTGCACCRTGTCTGATGGCTGCTGTGCCTTCAGAGCCCTATAAAGTTCCTTGATGATGTGACATGGACAGCAGTTGCTGTCCAGAGTGGAAATTATCATGGAGGGAAAAAAGGGCTCATTGCAACAAGAGTGGTCCTGTCCCTCAACTGTTCCCATCCCTCCCTGAAAAAGCAGCAGGAGATCTAAGCCAGCAGCCCAGTTCCCATCCATTCCCTCTCTGCTCTTTCTCCTTTCACCTCAATGAGATCCAACCTTTCATTTCTGGGGAAACTAACTAGGATTTGTCTTTTGCTTCTGGGGTGCCTTGAACCAGCTTGAATATCYGTTTGTAGGGATAGACGAAAATAAGGGCTAGAGAGGAAAATTTGCTAGGATAAAGCTGTGAGAGGCATTCATTAAAATAAAAAGATATCCATAAAGTCCTGAATAAGCCTTTGTAATGAATGGACCCAACTAGCCTGTGCCTGTGGCTCTCTCGCTAGACTAGTGACAGTAGTTGAAAGTTATTTATTTGTTTGTAATATACTTTTCCACTGAAACACTTTAGTAATAAAGAGACATGAGGGGAGACACATTAGAAAGTGTGCCATACATCAAAATGAAAAGTACCACATAAGCTACATGATAAACGTAGGATAAAATGTACTTTGTTTTCCACAAGACAAAGCAATAAGGAAAATGCTGCGTCTGGAGTAATTCTGAGCTTGGAACTTCCGCTGGTTATTTATTTTTATTAAGCAAATATACAACCCTGTAAATGTACCTGGTGCTAACTAAACAAGAACAGTACACAATCCCAGGTCTGAGAAGTTCACAGCCCCATGGTGGAGAAGACAAAACAAAAAACCAACCATTCAGGGAAGCATTGAGATGTTTTTGGTGAAAACAAGCAGAATTCATAAAAGGAGAAAATAATGCGGCTCTTGAAACTCCACATAGTCATTAACAGGTATAAACATATCTCCTCTCCTTCCCATTTATTGATTTATTCCCCGGTGGCATATTGTCTAAATCCTGCRCGGCGAGTCCCGCGGCAAGGACAGCCTTTGTGTTATTTGTACAGTGCTTAGCACCGCTGGGCCCCGATCTTTCACGGGGTCTTTTCTATTTCTTTTTCCAGCCTAGCTAATATAATGAGCACATCTGAAGACGAGAGTGAGGGAAGAAAAGCATCTGCAAGACAAGAGTCAACAAAATCCGCGAGTGACACCGAGGGATTCTGATTGTGAAGTAAGAGAGGAGGAACAGAGAGTTAAAGCGGGGGCAGACACTGGTTACCTGCTTTTCTTACTTATTTACTTAAGAGCTCTTGCAGTTTTGCTTGAAAATGCACAAGGAGACAAGAAAAAAAAAGTTATTTTGACTTACAAAAGCGTGGAAAGGTCATTAGGAAGACTTGAGAACCAATAAAGCTCTTTAAATCCTTCCTACTTGTAATGCATAGAGCAAAGCTTACAGGAAAGCTGCAGCTAAGAAAATTACAAATGGTAATGCTATTATTTGGCATATAGTTGCCAAAGGCATTCAATATAAAGATTTTACAGAGGTGTCAACTGATATATAGCAAACACACAAACAGTCTGCAGCTCTGTAACATATGCAAGGAGAGCCGAGACTAAATATTAAGCATATGAATTATATATTCTTGCAATGCGAGGCTGAGAAAATGCTTGCTGTGCACCATAGTTAAAATGAGCAATAAATACCAGGGTTAATGCTGGCAATGTCTTGTTGGGGAAGGTTTCTCTAAGCCCCCCTCTCCCAAGTTTGGGTTTCAAACCATTTTCTGCTGTGTTGGATAATGAAGTGATTAGACTGCTCCTTTCCGAGACTGTTACATATTTAAAACAGGTTCCACCGCTGCCTCATTTTAAACATCAGAACCTGTTTTGGGCGCCAGAAATGTGAAACATGAACATCAATAGCTTTCCCCTGCCAAGATAAGAGCTTGCTGCAGAGGCCAAACATATGTCTCTCCTTCTTTCCCTGAGGAGGTTTCTGGATAAGGAAGAGGTGTGTCAGTACCTGAGCTGCTTGAAATGACTCAGACACATATGGGCCTTGTGTAAACGTCTCTTTGCTCTTTCTCTGTGGGGCAGTAAGAGATTTTGGTCTCAAAGTTATTGCCATCTGGGTTGGAAAGGCAGGCTGGGTCTGCCTGAGAGTGGCGTCCCCATTAAAAGCGGCTTTAACTGCCAGGGTCTGACCTCCTTGGTAGGTGCAAGACCTTGAGGCAGCAATGCGGGCTGCTTTGCTTCTTTGGGAAGAGTCATCCCAAGGCTTTCACTTTGAAAGGAGCAGCAGGACTGTCGTGATAAAACACACCGTTCTTCATTGGCACCAGCAACATTCAGGTGAGGGAGCAAGTGTGACGTGCTGCTGTGTTCCAAAGAAAAGCTCTCACAGCGGGCCAGGAAAATCAGGCTCTTGCCTTGCACACCAGTGGAGGCAATGCCTTTGCCACCTCTGAGGTGCTGGAAGCGCTGCCGTGCCCGATGCTCGGGGTGAGTGCCCGCACAGACACATCGTGCCAGCGGGACAAGGCACGGCTTTGTATTCAGCAACCTTGCCCAAAAGGCAAATTAGTTCTTGCAGCTCAAGTTTAATGAACAAAAAGTGCTCGTAGTAACCAGACTCTTGCCTTCCTCAAACAAGGTGGGGTAGTGTCAGGGCAAACTCAGCTGGGGACCCGGAGAAAGATTTTCCTTGTGTTTTGCTCTGCTTGACCGACCCTGTGCAACCGAATGCAGATCTGAGCCACTCTGGCTGCCTTCCCTGCTGTCTGTGCAGGGAAGAGAGACACCTGAGACAGCCTCTCTGCCGGTGGACTGGGATGTGTGCCCTCCCACAGTGACTACCACTGTGTTTTCCTCCTCTCGGGCGCAGAAAGCATCGGTTTCATGTCGTGCCCTCACAAGACAAGAGTGACATAACTTAGCAGCTCCCCACCCCAGGCTGCTGGCTCCCAGCCCTGGGACACTATCTAGAGACAGAATTGCAACCCTGAGCTGGTGTTTCCCAGCCAAGCCAGCAGCTGAGATTTCTCCTGATCTGTTCCAGTTTACCACAGTGTATGGGGAGCTCTGCCCTTTCCAGAGCCGTCTCTGCATTCGAGGCACTTGCTCATGCCTTGAGAGCACAGCCCAAAAAACCACAAGAAAATATAAATCAGGCAAGCCCAAGAATTCTGTCTGAGTGTAAAAAGTCTCAGTATTTAATTTTTTACTTCTTCAAACGTATGTCATCAAAATCAGCACTTCATCAGGCCACCCTTGCTGTAGGCACTCATGGGGACTCACACCTGGGCTGAGGGATGGTGGACACGAAGCCGCAGGGCAACTTCACCATTTCTTTAACATTCAAAAAGCCTTAGGCATGGTCTGGCCATGTGTATACAGCAAATCCCTCCCCAGGCACTAAAATACAGCAGCCTTTAAAGTGGAAACAGCAGTAAAAGACTGTGGACCTGGATAGACACAGCAAACAGCCCCTGAAACACAGGGAGTTTTGGACAGGGAAAATGATGGTTCCTTCATGGGATTTTGGCTCTGGTGAAGAGCCAGGGCTCCTAAATCTTCGGAGTCAGCACCATCCAATTTTTAAGCAGTTAGGCAGTGACAAATAAATGCACCATTTAACTGCCTCTTATTGAAATTAATAGAAATGAATCATCTTGGCAWTTTTGAAAAATCTTTCTGAAGCAGCTTAGGTGCCTAAATATCTTTAGCAGCATAGACCTAAGCAACTTTTCAAGTACTAGTTAGCTGCTGCTTCCTAATGTGTCTCATAGCACTAAATCACACAGAATAAATGGGGTTTTTAATGAATGTGAGAGGATGGGGCTTCAGCTGCCAAATTCCTCTTAGCCTTGAGCAAAGAGTGGCAGTAGCTGTGAAGCTGGTCCTCCCTCAGCCAGCTGAAAGTCGGGCAAAAATGTTGCACCCTAATTCTCCCAGCCTGTTCATAGCACACACATCAGTTTTATTGCAGTGCTGCTCTTATGGCTCTTAATTCACGAGGTTTCTGGTACTTTTTTCATTTTTTCCTGGGATCCTGGGCATGAAACAGCCCCAGCTGCTCCCAAGGGAGGTCAAACSAATGTCCGACATCCTCTCTCCCGTACCACAGCAGCACACAGCAAAACACAGCCTGGCCTCTAAAACCCTGCCAGACAGGGTCCTTCTTCACACAGGCCTCACATTCATCCCCTAAGCTCCTGATGAACTTGAAACAGCCATCAAAAATCCAAACTCCTGCAAGTACAGCCATCGGAAGGAGATGGAGAAGGGCTGCTGGAGTGAGAAAGAGCAGCTAAATCTCTGCTGTGGTCATAAGTTTGTTCTCAGTCAAAGTCATTAGACCATTGGAGTTGCCGTGAGAAGAGGAGTGAAGGGAAGGCATTTGGGAATGCTTTGCATCCTTTTGTGTTTGATTTTGGATGGTTTGGGAGGCACAGCACATTCAGATCCCAATGTCATTGTTTAAGGGGTTGTTTGTTTTCATTCCTCTCCTCCCTACACTGAAAATTAAATTTGGCACACAGAGACCAGGCACTGATGACTCTTCAGGGATAGGTTTTTATTACATTTAGGAGACATTCAAAATAGTTTTTGACATTATTTTATTCTAGGAATTATAACTGAAACCCCAAGGGATGGAGACACGCAAAGCCCACAGTAAAGCAGTGGGAGATGCTGATTGCCCGAGGCTCCTTTGAAATCCCAGATTATGTTATGGATGTAGTCACAGAATTGAAAGGGATCCATTTGCCATGATTTAACCAGTTGCTGCCTGCCAGATGAGGCATGGGAACCACTGTTACGGTCTAAGTAAATGTGTTGACTCCCAAGTTGTGCTGCTCCCAGAACACACACACGTGCTGTGGCTCTGTCTGTGGGAGGTTGCTGGTGGAGCAGTCATTCAAYCATCTCAGCCATGTGCTGTCTCTCCTGGAAAGGACATTTCTTCTATCAGGCAGCACTCCTGAGCTTCAAGCACGTGGTGGCCTCAGTGTCTGCTGSAGCTCCTGCGTGTACAGCTCACAATGCTGAAAGCAAGAGGCACAGGGCACATAAAACAAACCAATGGGTGAAGGGCAGAAGGCAGTAAAAGTAGAATGAATAATAGGTAAATAACCCATTTTTTACAGCTGCTGGATGCCCACAGTGGTGATTCTTTCCTAAATCTGAGGAAGAATCGCTCCACTATGGACATACAAATGTATTGTAGGACTGCTCATTCAAACTCATCCCAGTTTTATTTTGGGGAGCAACATCATTGCCTCTTTTTGCTCATGGTTGCAACTCTCCTATGCAAAAAAAAAAAATAAAATTTCCATATGTAAAATCTTTAAAAAACTGAAACATGAATTTATATTCTTTGAGAAACTTGCTTTGTTTAATCTACCATTTGGAAAATCTAAACCAAACTCTCCGTATTTTTGGATCAGAAACTTCATCTGGCTACTTGAATTAAACTGGCCAGCTACATCTTTTCCACAGCTCTGTATTCAGTTAATAATAGTAGTACTTTGAAGTTAGCCAATTCCTTTCCTCTAACAGTCTCACAGTGCTTTTGAAATGGATCTAGATGTTATTATTCCCATGTATTGGCTCAGAACAAACTGTGAAGTAAATGATTTGCTGAAGGCTACAGAATAAACTAGTGGCAGAGCCTAAGTTTTCCATGTCCTAGTCTATTCCTACAGGCCAGTGAGATCCAATTTTGGGGTCCTAAAATGCTATATATTCCCTTAAGAGGGCATTTTAATGCTATTCGCACTGGAATTGAACTGGAGGCATCCCCACCTGATAGGGCCATATAGTAGATGTGTGTCCCACATCATGTGAGGTAGTAACTGCTGTGGGACTCAGGGGGGGAAAAAAAGAAACAAAAACCTGCAGGAATTGACCTGATTATCACAAAATCTGGCCAACTCCTCACTCCCTGCCGAAATCAAAATATCAGCCAGAAAAGAGGGCTGCAGAGAGCAGGCTCTGAGTGGGATAAATTGTTGTGATGGGCTGGAAGCTATAGATATGACACTTCTGTTCTTACTAATACACCTGCCATCATTCACTGTGTTCATTATCACAATGCTTCTTGTATTTTTATTCATCAGCGAGAGCAAAATGACCGAGCCTCTTGATGCCTTTGTCTGCGAAACACCTTTGTCTGCTGTTTTTGTATCACCTTTGCCATCGCAGCTATAACAAATCACCTTGTTAATGTTACAGTGCTTGTTCTCGTGGCCCAGGGTGATCCCGTGTAGACTGGTGGGCAATGCGCACATAACTATAATCCGCCGCATTTTCATGCAATTAGTATGCGGCAGAATTGTCCTCGGATACTCACAGACGTACAAAAAGATTAAATAAAACCCATTTAATGTCATGAATTGTCCTGTTAGGAGTTAATGAGGTCTGGTAGGTTGCCAAAGTCCAACGCACAGAATGCTCAGGCGGGCCAGGAGGGGGAAAGGGAGGAGTCGCTGGGTTCAGCCAGATAGACCTTGAAGTGCAACAGCTGTGCCTTGTCTTTGAGGAGAGGATCAAGTAGAGAATATGAGATAGGCAAACGTTGGCTTAAACTTTCTTCTCTCTTTGATTGTCCTTGGACATCTGCCTCATCTCCTGTCAAGAATGTTTGGCAGCTGTGAGCCCAGAATAACAGTGCCGCTCAGCCAGGGCGCTATCACAGGCGTCTAATACTTTAAGCCAACTACTCTGTGCTGTGTGCCTCGCCCGATCCTGAACTATGCTAATGCCTTGAGCTAACTGGGCTTTCTAACAGCCCGGGAAAGACACAGGAGTGGGCTCTGCGGTTTATTTTCCTCACGTGCTAATTGGCTTTAATTGTTGGCCAATTGGATTTCAAGTTCAGAAAAGGGTGCCCCAGACAAAAGGAAAAGTGTTAACTTAAGACCGTGGGAGAGACGGGCCATTCTGTTCAGTTTCTAATGTAGCAGACTTTATGCAGATGCATAAGTCTCAGGGCAATGGCTGTCCTAGAAAGATTTCTCAAGCATAGCCAATGTGGTTTCCTATRAAATATATGCTTCCATACAGGCTGAATGTCATTAATGTTCAGCTATTTCCTGGAGTGTAAATTCCCATCTTTCACAACCAAAGTGTTTGTGCTCATGTTGCCTCAATAATAGAGGGGTAGGCAAGAGGAATACCAGATTGATTCTGATATTTAAACTTGTTTAGGGAGTGGCTTTAGAAGCACTCCTGCAAAATCCAGCTTTCATTTGTCTCCACAGTCATGGCAAAATAGTAGGAAGAAGGGGTTCCATCCTTATGTACCTCAACACTTGTCCAACAGAAGAAAGCCCTCTCTGAACAAGAGGGCCCTCAGGTTCTGCWCCCATTTCTCCTCTGATCAGCACATCACACCATAAGATTCATTCTCTGGTGACACCGGTTTTATGACCACTGCATTTCCATTTGTTTCAAACGAGTTCATGGGAAGAGAATTAGGCCATGTAAATACAGCTGTGAGATCAACCAGCCTAAATTATTTCCRTGTCATCTTTAATGTAAGTGTCCTCCCAACATCCCTGGTAGGGTAGTGCTATTATCCATCTTTTCCTGAAGGCACAGAGGGGCAAATCCTCAGAGGTGGTGGGATCATAAATACCTATGAAAATATGTGCTAGAGAGACTAAAGGCCAGCTTTTCAAAACTAAATTAATAGGATTTGGGCACTTAACATCCTTAAGCACTTAAAAGAWCTTGCTGAAGAACTACTGAAAACCTGATCAGAAGTGATTTGCCTAGGCCATATCAGATGCTTTTTGCAGAGAAGGAATCTGTGTCCTAAAATCCTGATAGGAATTTAGTGCCATTAGGACCCAGCCGAGCTCCTGAGCAAAACATGGAACAAATCCTCATCATTATCACTACATAAAACATCTAGAAACAGGAACGGATTATGGCATTGTGAAGACCTGCTGATCTGCATTGAAGTTTTCTGCCACCATTTAATTTTCTGGTTATCTGAAGTGTATCCCGTACACAAAGCTCAGCTCAAACCATTTTCACTTGCCCATCCAGATGAAGGCAGAATGATGCTGTTACACAGAGGCAGCAAGTTGTTTCTAAAGCTATGCAGCATCCATTACCAGATGCTGATTAATCAGGCTTCAACCTTTCTCTTTGACATGATGTTTCAAAYTGTTAGAGATAATTCTGTAGTAAAGGCCCAGATTTTTTCTATTACTTCTGGTTAATTAATACTATCCAGACAGTACAAAAAGATGATGTTTGTCCCTAAGAAGCTACAGTACAATTTTCACCAGGGAGGGATTTTAACAAAGGTTGGGAATTTTGGAGATGGTCTTGGTARAATAACATATGACATTCCAATTTACAAGTAGTTGAAGGGCTAGAGCTAATGACACTACATTTGTCAGACTGCCTAATTTAGATCAGTAAATTGAGGTTAATGCACATCTCTAACAAGAATTAAGAAAAGCAACTTCTCTRTGGAAGATCCATGCATTTTTTGTGCAAGTTACACTTGTGTAAGAATAGGTAATAAAGGCTTTTAGGCACATGATTATTCTTATGCAAAACTTAATTAAGTTTTCTCTGTCCTTTGAATTCTAGGATAGTCAATATGTCTCCTCTGTTCTTGTGTCTTGGAATTCCAGGAGTGTCTTTATCGTAGGAAATGCAAGATTGTACTTGAGAACCCTTGGGTCTCAATCTCTGGTGTTGTGGTTCAGTGTTCTGAAAAGCTCAGTATACGTATTTCCTACTCAGGTACATTTTACTCCCTCACTCCAGATGGGATCAGAGCTGAAAATGCCAGGCCAGCACACAAAAACCTTCTAGTGGTAGTTCCAGCTGGGACGAGAAGTAGARGTCTTATAAATCTCCTGACTCACTGTCCTAACAGAGGCAGAGGTAATTTGGATAACTTCAGACAGTGGGCTGYTTTTTCCAAATCAGGTCTGAGCTGTGAACATCTTGAGTTCTTCCCTTGTAAAAAAGGTTTTCAACAACAACAATAAAAAAAAGGGATTTCAGTTCCACCCTATCTCCTTACCCTATGTAAACTGCCATAACAAAAGCAAAAACAGAASAACTATGCAGGGGAGTGACAAATTCACCAAATTCCTCTTCGTTGAAACTAATGCCTAGTGATAATATCATGCTCTTCTCCATGAAACACGATATTCTCTCCTGGTTTACAAAACATCAGGGGGTAACATGCTTGCAAAAACTTCCAGCCACATTTATTCTGACTTGAAGCATCTGTCTTTAGGGGCCAGACCTGAGATCAGTCTCCTTGGGAGTTCAGAGACACCATGGGATTAGCACGAAGGGGCTTCACCGGCTCCTTCGCAGGCCCATGCGAAACACTAGGTCAACACTGCTGCCCACAGGGATGCTGCCTGTAGGAACAAGCTGCCCAAAACAAACTCTTTGCTTCTCTTTTAATCCATATCTTTCTCCAAAATCATCTCAACATCTACAACATGAGGAAAAAGTGGTTGATAGCAGCCCAGGAGATGGGACTATCATAACCTGCTTCCCCTGCCCACTTATTTTCCCTTGGGRTGGCCCCAGTTGGGCTGCCTTTGCGTCCTACGCTGCCAGAGATCATCCAGCCATCCCTGAGGAAAGCTGGCCACTAGACACCTTCTGCAGCTAGTCATCACATCCCTGGGGTTTGTCACGAGGGCGAGCTGCGGGCTGACGCCAGTCACCTGCTCTCCAGGCAGTGAAGTGTGCTGCTCCCCAGGGCTCCGCGGCTCCCGGGAAGCCGCAAGTGGCTGCGAGTGGCAGATGCTAACAGACGCCAGAGAGAGCCTGGATCGCCAGCCTCRCCTCTCCCTGACAAATTGCACCTTCCCCGCCAACATTTCAGCGTGTAACTTATCTCCCCATCGCAGGGCTGGCCTCCCCTCCTCGCAGGGGCAGCGTCCTTCCAGGTGGATTATTTTCCACTCAAAGACTGATGCCTGCAACAGCAATCTTGAAAGTCTCCTGCTATCTGCTTCTCACTCTTCACAAGACAAGACAAGACCACCCAGAGATTCGCCTGGAGAAATATTACACCAGCCTGTGGGCCGGCGTGCCTGAAATTGGCCCGGGGAGCACATCGACACCAGTTACCCAGCTTAGGGAACACAAGGGGATTAATAACTTGGACAGTGTGCGGGATAAAACCAAACTCAGAAACAATTCCCCACCCAAACCCCATCAGAATTTTAATCTTTACAGACTTTTAGCTCCATAGCCCAATAAATCCTTTCCATAGTGACTCATTGTTACCCTGATCTTCCTTATAAAACACACGGTGCAAACAGTGTAACATTTTCCTTTCTTATTGCTCTCCTTTGTAAAACCATYTCTCCTTGTATCTCGCTGCCATTTGCCTGTTAGTCATGGGCTTCACTCCTGAATGAGCCACTTAAGAAATGTTACACTGATGTCAAATTGATACATGTCTTGTGAATGCTTTATACTTTCTCTTTATTTAATGTGAAAGGACAGTGTTCGGTACCGATCAAAAATTGGGGATGAAKTTTCGGACAAAATGCAGTTTTTCTACTAAAAAAATTAACTTTAGGAGAAATTAGAATATAAGAATTCAACCAAGGCCACAAATATTTCACATTTCAGATTTTTCTTTTATTTTGTCCCTCTTGAAAAAATTTAAACTCCTCATAGAGGAAATTGTTTACATTTCTTAAGATGCCCTCAAAACACATTTTCAAAATAACTCTGTTGCCAGGTCTTGTAAGCTGCACTGCAAATCATTGGGTTTTGCCTGTAAACTCCAGCCTGGTAAAGTGTTTTCCCAGATATTTCAAATTTGAGACCCAGAGTGAYAAGATTTTACTCAAGTTCTGAGAAGGCAGAGTGGCAACAACAGGGAGGAAGAACAAAAAGAATATTGTTATCTATCTCAGGCTGCTCCCTTCCCTTCCACAGGATAGCAACAGGAATAGCAACATCCACAGAGGACTTCATGAAGCCCCTTTCTCCAGTACACAAATTGCCTTTTCAGGATCAATGTGACATTTATGGTGAGGTCATGGCAAGTGAATTTCAAATTCATTCAAGTTTCTAATTTTTTAATTGGGTGAGAACATGAAGACATCATTATAAATCCCCAGGAGCAAAGCAGGGGAGACACTGAGGTCCTTGTTGAAGGAGTGCAGGAAGGTGTGCAGCCCAGAGCACACGGCCAGCCTTATGAACTACCGTGTCATTCCCCACAAGCTTAAAGCAGTCAGCTCACATTTTGAAATTCAGCCTTCAACACATAACAGAGTCCTTGACCACCCTCCTATAGAAAACAAAATCCTGCTTATTTTGGCAGATGTTCATTTTTCCTTTCAAGSAGGCCATTCTATCTCCTTTCTGGCTGTTTAGGGTCTTTTCCCTAAGTACAACGTTATTGTGGGTTTAGCCTGAGACGTGAGTCAATCCCCTCCTTTAAAGCAAACTGATTTCTTCACTTCTTTCYCTGTGATATCTATTTTGGAGGCTCTCAACTCCCTGGTGGGCCAGTGGGACATCCCGCAGCCTCTTTATGGCTGGTGGTCTGCGGGAGGGAATAGGATTACATCTCTCAGCAGCCAATGGTGCTGCCTGTAGGTTCAATAAACAGGCTTAAAAAAAAAAGACACACACACACACAGCATGTCCTTCTTACTCTGCTTTGCGTGGTGTGACTGAACCTGCAGAGCCAGTGGGAGCGAGTTCTATAGCGATAACGGTAACCATTGACTTTCCCTTTCCTGATTTCACCTCYTTCATTATGTTGGAGAGCTTTGTTCCAGACTAGGAGATTATGCAACGGGCTGAGGAGGAGATGTGACTTCAGTGAGATATAGCACACAAAAAAGTGTGACAAATTGCAATGACAGGGGCTCCGATGGTAGCTTGTGATGGAGTGAAATTAAATCCCTAACCCAACAATGCGGCATTATGCTATATTCTATAGGCACCCTTGTTGAGGGTAGATTGAGAGAAAAAGAGATGGGCAAAAAGAAAGATGCACACATACTTTCCCCATCCTATGTTCCCAGCTAGCCCTTTCCCCCAGAGTTAGCTTGGGGGTAAACAAAAAAAAAAAGTCCTTAATGCTTGGGCCCAGATGTAAGAGATGTGTGACACAGGGAGAAGTGGAACGGATTGAAGGGATGCCCAGCGAACACCCACAGCTTGCAGTGCCATCCCCTGCTCTGTCCCCCCGGGAGAYGGGGCTGGGACAGCCTGTCTCCATACCTCCACACACAGCATCCCAAGTAATTTGCCCTCCTTCCTAATTAAAGTGCTCCCTGAGGAGCGCTGGAGGAGGAGGATGTGTGTACACCTTTGTACTCAGCTGCTCCAAACTTCCTTGGGCGATACTGCAGGGTGATCCTGATGGCTTTTTTCATGCTAAATAACTGACCTAGACGCCCTTACTGCCCCATTCATCTCTTCTACATAAACAAACTATTCATTCCCTAAGGAATAGGTGCATCTGTTCGCTCAGGCCCAGTCCTGAGGGAAGCCAACAAGAGATTTGACACTATTTAAGGAAGAAGGAGCACAACATGCTGTTAGAGTGTCTTTGCTGTCCCGGGGCCATCCAGGTGTTAAATCACTCAGTGGCCTCCGAAGGGTCCAGAGCCAAACACTGAAACAAAAGGCAAGGATGGGGAAGGAGAGTGCCAGATATCACAGCTCGCACTCCTTGAGTTTCTCTTTTGCTTGCTGAGGTTTTCGGGAGCTGTGTATTGACGAGAAGGAAAATGAAGTTGACTGTAGGAGGCTTGGAGCACTCAACACTCCTGCAAACTTTATGAGCTGGTCAGCATTACTAATGTTCTCAGAGTAACACTCTTGTGGGATTCCTGAGCTTAGTTTTCACTGGAAAGAAACAATAGTTTTAGCTGTGAAATGTTTTACATTCAACTTCCACCTCTCCCCCCCTCTTCAGTGGAGTTGCCATGAGCCCAGACTTTAAAAACATTTCAGACTTAAAAGGTTAAGATTTAAGTGCTGCTGATTTTATCTGGGCTTTTAACTAACATAGGCAGGTGGATTAGAGATATGTGTACAATCTCCACTCTAGACACTTGGGTAAATATGCACAAGTGCTGAGTGAGCCAAGGAAGGAATCTGATGTTATTGTCTATTAATTTGAAAGCAGAGATTAAAGAAAGTGCAGAAATCAGTAGTGTAAATATCAAAAAGGATTTCCATTTATATGTAAGAACATTACTCTAGCAGTCTGGCTATTTCAAATAACATGAAAGCTTTTTTTCTGAGGAAAAAGAATTGTGAATTTGTTTAAATTTACATATTTTCCTCTCTCTTTGTTTGCAGGAATGGTCGCCATGCTCGCAGCTAGGAAGCAGTTTGCTCAACAGGGCTGGGTTTTGTTCAGAGCCTGCATTTGGCTGGAAGACCTAAAAACAGCAAAAGAATTCCATAAAGTTACATGACARGCAACCAGGCTGGGATTTCCTCCTCCTCACCTTCCTTTTTCRCGATAATATTTGTGACTATTTTTTCCTCTTTTATTTTCACTGAAAATCAGCTTGAAAACTGCTTCTGATTTTCTACTAACGTTTTTGTTACTCAGAAATATTCATGAAAACTTGGCAGAAATAATATGCAGGTGATGGGGCATTCCAAGSCATCTTGGCTGTGGCTATTGATCGRGGCAGTGATGTGACTGCTCACCCAGCTCCTATGGATCACTTCTGCCTCTTCCTTAGATGCCTACCAATTTTTTAATTAATTATGATAATAAACAGTGAACATTCTCAAAGCAAATTAAGTGCTTGCACTTTCTCCTATAAAAGAACAACCAAAAAAAATTGTATCTGCTCTGTTAATACAGTCTATGATTTTAATCCTGGAAGCAYCAATATTTTCTCTAGAATTGGAATTAAGTTGTGTCTGCATGTGATTGGTGCTCTCTAAAAGCCTACTTCGGGCTAAAATATCAAGAAATTCTCTACTTTTATGAAAGCTTTACAAATTCCTGGAGGTCATCTGAATACTCAAAAATAATGCATAATGTGACCCCATGAATCAAATAGGCCAAGCTCAGCACTTTTTATTAGCAGAAATATTCATGAATCTTTTATCCTCCTCCTTAGTCCACCAGCTCTTATTTTCACCCTGTTCTCTCCTTAATGCAACATTTCACAGGAACGCCAAGAAARAGGAACCCAGCTTCAGGTTTAATTGCTAATATTTCTAAATTTAGTCAGCATAAAATCCATCTGAGGCTCCAAAGATTTTCCTTGTAATCTGCAGAACCTGAGTTTGAATCTAGCCCAAGAGAGCACCACAGCAAATAAATACCATCTGATCTCCACAGAAATCTGACAAGAGTTCAACTGTTTTCCACCTTGCTACAAGTATATCAGAGCTGATTTCCCAATGCAATGCTGCAAGGGAAAAAAGTCAATTAAAATGCAACTGTCCCAATTTCAGTGAAAGTTACCGATCAGCAGGAATCTCTATACATGTGGTTATTATTTTTTTTTCTTTTGAATTAAGCAGGCCAGTATATTCTGTGATATTATGTTCTTATGCTGGCTGGCTTTCTGACTCATGTAACTCYGGACAAACGGCAGTGATTGTGAGCCAAACGACCCCAGTTTTCCACACAACAATATGGGAACTGCTGGACTCAGTTCATTCCTCCCATCTTTCTCGCCTGCTTCTGTGACCATTGGAGATACCACAGCGAAACTCTGCAATATTTGGCTGAAGGCACATGGATGGGACTGCCAGTTTTGTTATATTCCAGAACTTTCCCTATCAGTGTAGCCTAAAGGGGATTAGGMTAGACAGAAAGGAACCAATTCTGGATGCTGGAAACCATCCAGATTTGGTTATCATTCCATTCTTTACTTTGGTCCACGTAGGTGTCTTATGGAAGACTTCAAGTTTTAGCAACCAAAGGAAAAGGGAAACATTTCCAGTTTTCTTTCTGCAGTATCACAGGCCTGACTCTGTAGGTTATCAGCCTCAGCAAGTTGTCCCAACTCTTGCTAGCATTATGGAAATGTAGACATTATCTGATTGAAGACTGGATTTGCACATTTTTGTGCAGCAGCTATTAGCTTTAAATAGAAAGTTTTCAATATTTCAGTGAGAAAGCCTCAGTTCCAACAATGATTCTGTTTGGAGTGGTTTTTGCTCAAGATTACAAATTTTTGTTTGTCAGATCATTTTGCAACTAACATTTGGAAAATTTTAACATGGAAAAAAGTTCTGGTTTCCACTTAGTTCTAATGTTAAACGTCCATAAAACACAAAGGAATCTCCTCAGTGAAGCACTTAAAGTATCAGGTCCTCCTAATCCAGTAAAATTAATTATCATGTATAAGTAAATAGGAATTGTTTTTAATTCATTTACAGATGTAGGGTGATTAGGCCTGCAAATTAGTTTGCTCCAATACTGAATATTGAGACTGCATCAATAATTACTGAATAAAAAGCTGAGCTCTGGGGTTTGGGCTCCCCTGAACAGTTTGGATGAAGAGTTCACTCACATTATGTCACAGATAAGAGCTCTGCACAACATTTGGCTCGGGTTCAGTTACTTTGAGTGGAAGGCCGGGRTAGACCTTCAGTTCATCTGCTCCAACTCTCTTTCTAGCCCACACAATTATGGTTCGCTCACATATTTCTAAGCTGAGCCTGGTGACATTAATTAAATGGGAACATTTCAGAAATCAAGAGACACAATTGTTGCCTGCTCCAGGCAGAGAGCACGAGGGAGAAGCGAACCCAGYCCTTGCCGTGGCAAAGAGCTGACAAAGGTGAGTCCAGCCGGGACTTGTCTCCTGTAGTTTTACATGTCTATGAGGTAGATGCCTCCATCTGATCCCATCGTGCTCATASCCTGCTGCAGTCAGCAAAAAGGGCATTTCTAGTGCACAATTCATCTGCTCTGCCTACTTCAGGCTGAGACTGAGTGCCCCCTTTTCACTGAAGGGAGACCACCTTGGCTGTGACCCAGGTATCTGAGAGCCATGCAGAAACACCCTCACCTTTTCATGACCACACCGCAAGCCCTACAAAAAGGGCAGCTCTCAGGCCATTAAAGATCCCTGTGGGTTTAACCAAGCAAAGTTTCAGACTATCCTTCCCTCCTGATGCAGGAGAGCAATACAGGTTGGTATTTCTAGTTTGGGTTTGCATCTAGTACAAAGGAGAGCTGTCTGTCATGCAACATTATCTTCAAGGTTAAGATGAAGCTGACTGCATTCTCTTGCTTTATGAAAGCGAGAATTGGTATTATTGTCCTTTCACTCTCATGAGAGACACTTAATTTGAAAAGAGGCCTTGAATTTTGTTAAACATTATCAGTTCCTATTTTATTCTAGATTGATATGTAGATTGGGCAATGCCTGACACTCAAAATTAAACATGAATAACACAAAATAAGAATAAATTAAAAGATTGCAAGATGTCCTGGCTACTCTAGCTTTTGTCGTAATATTCCTAATATTACATGACTAGAGGTGTTGGTTAGGAGAATTCGGTTTGATACCTATGGAAACRTGCTATGGAGGAAAATAAACTATAGAAAATGCAAATTTAGGAATTAAAAGTCCTACAAACCATTTTCTCAKACTTATCTAGCCAGGATTAGAAAACACAGACTAGTGCAGTGCAATCTTTTCCAACATTTCATCTCAGCCATCGTGTTTCAACTCTCTCCTGAAAGAATAGCCTCTAGGAAGAGGCTGAGTGCAAAATTCACAGCACATAAATTAGCCTCCTTCTCCAGCTAGTGGGTTATTGAGAGGAGATTGGAATTGCTTTGTTACTCAAATGTATTTGACATACTCTTTTGCCATTTTTTTAAACTCTCTTGGCTACTCAATGTTTTGCCCTGAATAGTTGTGATCCCTATTTAAAGGTGAATTGCTTTCCTTAAATCTAATAAATGAGCAACTTGGTGTGTGTGAGCAAATGTAGCAGTTTTCAGAAGAACTTGCACCCACACTGGTGATATTGCCSTTTGAGAGCCAGAGCATGAGCAATCACACAAAATTAATGGAAAATTGGAACAAAAGAGGGGCAGGCAGGGTGAAAACGAATTCTTTAGAAAATCTGAATGTCTGTGGATTACTTAAGCTTAACTCTACACCTTCATACAGGCACAACACATCCTGTAGCCCACTGGAGACTCTCAACACGTTACACATTCAGCATGCAAGACACATTAAGAAACTCGATATTAGGTTCCCACTGATTTCTGAGCGACTGGATGTGCAGTTGACTGTCTGCCTTTTCCCTTTTCCCAGCACGCCTGGATACCTAGTTTTGCTGTCATCAGTCCAAACACATGCTCTATTTTCCCCTCTTTCTAAGCAAAATCCTTACTCCCTCTCCCCCTCTCCATACATTACTCTTTCCTGTCTCTCATTTCTCCAAAGCAGTGGTGCCTGCCAGGAATCAGAGGGATTCAGTGTGTGTATAGAGAGCAACCTGGGAAAGGGGCACTTAGGACAGAATTGCCCATTTTGGGCCCAAACCATGAGGTTTTCAGACCCTGTGTTAGCCCTGTGAAAAAACAGGAATTAGGAGGAGCTGCAGAAAGCATCTTGTGTGTGTCAGTCTGTGTGTGTGTGTGTGTGTGTGCATGCACTAAACTGGAGTTAGGCTGGTGATTAAATGGTCTTTAAATCAAAGCTGATAGATAAATAAGGGAACTATTCCAAAACCAAGGGGGTTAAAAAACACTCCACATGCACCTGCTGGAGACGCTGTGCTGCTGGCTCTACATTTCARCTCTAACCTGTATTTGATATGGTGTTGTTGCAGCTGTGGGTTGGGGTGGTTTATTTAAGTGGCTCCAAATGCTTGTCAGTGTGGCAACCAGCTGAATACATAAAACAGGCTCTCCAAACCCTTTATGGCCCAGGGTCAGAGTAAATGGAATAATAAAATCCAAATGCTTTTGTCTCATTTTCCATCACCCAAGCCTTCCGCATAAATCTACAGCTTTGCAATGACCTTCGCATTCAGTGTCGGGGATGAGGCCGCAGGTCTGAGATACATTTGGTCTTCATCTTAGGTCTTTAAAAGCTTTTTCCAATTAATTTTAACTGACTTCCATAAGGATCAAGTACAGTTTCCTCCTCCCAGCCCCCTCGCTCCACATCCCACCCCCTTTTTCTCCTGCCCGGCATCTTCAACCAGTCAATTGGGGGAACACTAGAGAATAAGACTATTGATCATATTAAATGTGGTAGCACCAACAGCAGAGACATTTACAAAATGAGTGATTTAGCAAATAGGAAGTGAGAGATTTCTTTAAAGAGTTTTAATTTGACRTCTCCCTCACTGCTGGGTGTCTGGTTTTCTTTATTTCTCTGGTGCCACATTATCCCTGTTCAGATGTCATCGTGGGGACCCACAGTCCCCTSTACACATGTTTACAGAGTGTGGGTCACTATGAAACTAAAATATACATGTTTGGGTTTGCTGAATCAAAAATCACCTTGTCTGGCATTAACTGCTGGGGGTTACTCCTTGCCCCCTCCCCATCTGATCTAAATTAGATGTAAAGTCACTTCTGGGTGCTCCAATTACAGTGAAGAGCAATTCAAACTTCTGTCAAAAAGGAATCCTCGGGACACCCCTGAACGTTCTGACTTTAAGAACCCGTGGATTGCCCCCTCCAAATTCCCAACCAGGTTTTTAACAACCAGCTAATAAACTGGTGCCTAAAAAAGTGCTCGTTCCTAGGTTTGCACTTAGTAAAGCTGGGCCAGGCTTTGAGAGCTGTAGCGAGCGTTAGGGGACACATTCACAGCCCAGAGTTTCCATGTTTATTGTGGCTCCGTTGACTTCTGTACAGCTGAGCAGGCCTACAGGATTGGAAGGCTCGGCCCACACTGTGCAGATGTGGTCCATAAAACCAACAGTCAGGCACCTCGCTACTGGGGGCTTGGGCTCAATTAACTTTAGGAAAAACAAGGCACAACAATATCCAGAAGACAGGTACTTCCCTGTGGCCTGCCCAAAGGAAAACAACTAAATGGCATCTCCAAGGAAAATCCACATTTCTTGAGGTTTCCTGTCCAAAATTGTAAACATTTTAAAAATAGAGGATGTTCTGGTCATGTTGTCACAGCACTGAAAGTCCTGTCTCAATAATCAAACCAAGCACTCCTACCTGATGCATTATGAGATTTATCCATCACTAATGCAAACTTCTCTTTCAGCTCAGACAGGAACATCAGCAAAGTTTTAACACACAAGATTTAAAGTAATAAAATCCTCCAGTCTCCACCACATGATAATGTATGGTGAGATGAGATTGTGTTGTTAATGACAATGTGAATCAGTAACCATTGAAGTTCAYGGAGTTTTGCCCCACGATGTGTTGATAAAATACAACTTTTAGGCTGGAATCAGCTTCCTCATTTTCTTCCTGCTCGGTGAAACTGTGCATCAAAGCAACAAATAGGCTGGTGGCTAACAGAAGTAGAACCACTTGGTTTCCTGTGGCATCAAAGACTGTCCTTGGAGTCTCTGACACCCAAGAAGCTGGAAATATCAGCTGAAGCTTTGGCTGTGAGCAGAGCATTGGCAGTGGTTCTCTGAGGTGAACTCTCTGGCAGATCTYTACYGACCACAAGTTATGCTYCTTYCCTCAGTGGGTGCATTATCAGAGCYTCTCATCTCTGTCTACCTGTTTTTATCAAACTTGCATGATTTAAAAAGTTTTSTCTTTAAAATCTGTCTGGAATTTCCTGACAGATTTAAAATTACCAAGAAAGGACAGRCAGAGGAGCAGAAATGCCCATCCAACTATGTAGGCAATGGGAGATSAGGTAAAAGTCGCTCCTGTGAGAAACCAGGCTAAGAATGAAAGTTGTACAACACATTTTTTTCTCCTCCAAAAATAAGAAGGGGGGAAATCATACACCTGACCATGGAACTTAGATAAGGAAGRTCAGAACCATTCCTTCTTGGAGACTATGGGATTAAATGCATACTACTAAAGGTTCACTTCTGTATCCTGAAAACAGGATCTTTATGTTAATTAATATGAATATGTGGATTTGAGACCCCAATTTTTTCGTCCCAAGTCATGTTAAGTGAGCCCACAAATGTCCGGTTTTGTATTTGCTATGCATGAAAAGTATTTATGGCCTTATCAAAAAGTCATGAATAGATAAGGAAGGAAGGAAGGAAGGAAGGAAGGAAGGAAGGAAGGAAGGAAGGAAGGAAGGAAAGAAAAAGAAAGAGAAAGAAAGAAAGAAAGAAAGAAAGAAAGAAAGAAAGAAAGAAAGAAAGAAAGAAAAAGAAAAGAAAGAGAAGAAAGAGCGAGCGAGCAAACAGAGCAAGTGTTTATCCACTTAATTAACTTAGATGTCTTCCAGCATGGCTCAGGGCATTAGCACCCCCCAGCAGGGCACACGGGTGCCAGGGTGCGTGGCTGGGAGCAGGGCAGGCAGCAGGACATAACTGTGAATTTTCTCCCTGAGCAACACCATTACAGAAACAACTGCAAATAACTTTGTGCTGATCCCCAGYGATGCATTCAGCAGCCCCTAATCTTCCAAACGTCTGCCTATGTGGTGGTATGAAAGCTGTGGCATTCCTTCAGCCCTCACCTATGGAGACACATCTGGGCTTTTCTATTGATTCTTTATTTATGGGTTCCTGTTTGAAAAGCGAGTTAAATGAAGATCACTAATACAAGCCTGAGGATTCAAAAAGAKACTGAAACACTGTCAGAACGTACAAACAAAAGACGCACTACACTTATTTCCACCTGGAGTTTTTAAAAGTGCTTTTTGGGCAGGCACGTTTATAAGACAAGGAAACTGAGGCCTGAGGTGAAACAATTTGACCATGCCATGTAGGAGGGGTAGAAACTGAACTCGAATCTCCTGCCTCWGTTCTCCACACGAGCTCCAGGAGCCTCCATGCCTTGGTTTCACATGTGAAACTCTAAAAGCTTTAATTGAGAGGCTGCATTTCCCCTGGAGTGGAATCAAATGAAACAAGCTAGACACTCAAGTAGGCTTACTGGTTTAATTTAAAAGCGAGGGGGACTGGTAGCAGGGAGCTCCCGGTCAGGGGTCATTTGTTGTGGAATATACTTCTCACCTTTGTGTTCCTCAGCACTGGGCTCTGGCAAACTTAATGACGTTTGGCATCTCCACCTGCTCTATCAGTTTATTCTTGAATTAGACAGCTCAGCCTGGACTGGCTTGAGAGCTTATTTGGGGCTTGAGATTTATTAGTTTTAGGGGGTTTTTTAAAGAAATCTTTGGCTTTTAATGTTGGATTAGTAGTAATAGTAGTAGCAGTAGGAGGAGGAAGACCCCACAAAGCATAAGGAGGGAAAAACAAATGTAATGGATGATGTAGTTTGCCTGGAGGAGTGGCGTTAATTTGGACCACTCAGCTTTACCCTGGCATCTGCTTTGTGATTATACAAAACCASGAATTTCACAAGATCTTGATCCAGGACATGAAGCTGACATCATTCCTGTTTAAGACTGAGGATTTCAGACCAAACATCTGTTTGAAACTTGAGATGAAATTCACATGATTTAGACACAAAGCCATGAGTCAATTAGATGTCCAGCATGCATGGTCAATATCCTTGGCTCGGATCCCCTGAAAAATTAGCACATAAGTAATTTTATACACAGGAGAAGGCCCAGTACATTCAATGGGATTACTCTGGGTTRTTAAGCTTTTTCCCAGGGCGGGGTTCTCAGCTGGAACCAAACCTCAAACCACACCAAGCTCATAGAGTTCTCGTACAGTCATTTTGCACTTCTGAAACAAGTATAATTTTCTCTTCAGGGCTCTGCCATCACCACTCAGCAGCAGGGATACTCCTGATGGACATTTTGGACTCCTTCAGAAGCAAAGATGGACTGAGAGGTGCCAAATATCCSACTCTGTTTAAATCCCACACAGCCCCTTAATAAAAGCCACAATAAGGGACACCCAAACATGTCACTGTTGAAGCTGAACTGTTTCCAAAATGAATGTGTTTTTTTCCCCAAAAGCCTTTAAATATTGTCGATATATGTAATATATATCTCTCTCCATGGCATCAAAGGCTTTTCACAGAGCGATTTCTTCCCCTCTGCCCCTTCTGGTATCAGGAGAGGAAGTCCCATTTGGTTTCCAGAGGGTGATCTGATCATCTCCATGAGCTATGGGGATGTTTGGAGAGGAGGACCGCCCTCTTAAATTACAAATTCTTGTCAGACTCAGTGGGTGAGAGACCCACGTGCCCTCATCTGGTCACAGAGCACAGCACACTGGCACATTAGCTTCTGAAGCTGCCTTTTCAGTGCTGACCTTTATATTAATGCTAATAGGGTTTGGAGAAATAAAATGTAAATTTGTCTCTAAATGGATTAGTCTAGGCTGGGGGTGGGAAAGAAGGGTGCAGGAGGGGGTATTGCTTGGAGCATTCGCACTAAAATTAAAACATTTATGTTCCAACACTTAATTTTATTAGTGGCACATTGAAGTTGYCTGAATGCGTAATACATCTCTCAGGTCCACTCTGCTCTCACTCAGGCTCTAAGTGTGTGTGCATGCACACACTGCCTCTGCAGTTATACACTGCATTTACCTCATCCATGGCCTTTTCCTCTCACATTTTGTCCACAGGGTTGTTTGGTTGGTTGTCGTACCCCAAATTCACCAGGGAAGGAAATAAACAGTCTTCAGCTCTGCCCTGGAACCCTAAAACTGCAATCTGGGCTCAAAATAWACCCTGGGGTTTATGTTTTTGTGTATCTGCACCATGGTGTGGGTGCCCACTTCTTCACATCAGTGGTGTGTATACACACAGGAATTGGGTAATAAGGTTAATTGGTGCTTACCRGTGCTTTATGTAAGAAGAGATCTCCAAAAAGGTGAGTAAGCAGCACTATTTGCACTTYTTACGTAGGGAAATTGAGCCATAATTGGAATAGTGATACCTGGTTGCAATGTCTGGGAAGGAAAAGTGAAAAGGGCAATATTAACCCAAAAAAGCACRGTTTAACGTTTGTTAAAACATTAAAGCACCTTCTTGCTCTGCTTGATCCTCGAGAGTTGACTCTCCACAAGCAAACATGGGAGGGCTGGGAGTTCATTTAGATATTGGTGATAAATCCCTTTTCAGTAGGAAAAGTCTGGGGCCYTCTCACAGGGTGCAATTTGTTTTCTTTCTTTTTACGAAACAATTATCAGTGGGAACTACACAGTTTCATCAAAATCAAAACATTTTCATAGGAATRGATCAGCTGTGGCCAAAAAACTTGGTGAGGAGAAGTTATGAGATCCCACTTCACCAACATCAAAACGTTTCTGCTAATTTCACTTCAATGTTTACATTAAAATATGAATTTTCATATTCTGTGTTTATATACTTTTCTTAAATTGGCACCTAACTGGTTTTTAATGCTTTAACACCGCGTGCATTTTTCAGAGCACCTTTTTTTTTCATTTTTTGGCTCGGAAAACGTAAAAATCTCATCTATTCGTTCTGACAGGGACCCGGGTTTTCCGAAATGTCAGCATTTCTCTGGAAAAGAACCTCTGGGTCGCAGCCAGGTCTGAGTCCTCCTTATTGTAAATGAGGCCGTATTCATTAGACATCCAGCCATGGCACACTTATCTCACACAAACATAGATCTCCTGCATCGCGGCCCGGGCCGACGCAGGGATCGGAATTGGCACACGGGGCTGACAGGGATTCATTCCTAATGAAACACTTCTACGCAAAAGTGATTAAGCCAGCAGCGTGCCAGAGAAACGACTCTAAAATCTGTTGTTTTCAGGGAAGATCTGATCTCTGGAGTTGTGTTTAAAGCCGCTCGTAGGGTTCCATGTGCTGGGAGATTCCTATAGATTGACACAAAGCATTTTTCTCTGTATATGAAGTCCTGTAGGATTTTTCCATAGCTAGGTAACCCCCAGGTTAAATTAATCAAGTGATTCAGCACAGAAACAGGCAAAAGGGCTGAGGGAGAGGGAGGAGGAAGGAGAGCAGCAGTGATTTGGGCTCCTTGTGGCTGCCGAAGCTGAGGCTGGTAGCTGTGCATTAGATACGGCTCCAAACATGATGCAGATGTGGAGCACTGAGGTACTGTATACACACACAGGGTCCTGTAAGGTGAAAAAAGGGGGGGAAAAGAGCAGATCATTCAGTAGTTGAAAAGTATCTGATTGCCTAATGTAAACTGTGATTAGTGGCTCGGTGCCTGGACAGTGAGTACTTCTCAGGCCCCCAAATACAGTCCCCAAATCAGCGTGTGTGCTGCCAATCTGTCAGGCAGCCCAGCTGTAACACTTTCTGGCATTGCAATGTCTTCAGCTGGTTTGTGTCAGAGCCGGCCAGCGCGGGGGGGGGGGGGGGGGGTTTGGGAGGTTTTCCAGAAGTTGGCTATTGAGTGTCTGTCTGCCTGGATCAAGGGTGTTGCCAGTTTGACATCCCAGCGAGGGGCCAGCACATCTGGCTGCAGAGCCATTAGGAAAAGGGAAAGGTGGGGGGTGCAGGGAGGGGGCAGCCCTGCAGGTTTCAGAGCTGGGAGATACCCCCAACAGCAGTAAAGGCCACCGGCCTGAAAACACAGGACTTCTGGAGAAAGCTGAGACCACTGCATGGAGAAAGGTTTTGAAGTGCTCAGAGCACAGCCTAAAATTCACAAGTGGCATTAAACTCCCGAATCAAATTGGGTCTCAAAGCCCTAAGCATGCAGACCTCTCACTGAGCCTTTTCCTCCCTGTTACAAATTGATATTTTATTAGCTCAAAGCCAGATGCTTCCCCTTAAAACAGATTAATCTCCAGTTCATCATACCACCAGAGACCGAGCGAGGCGAGGGGTAGCAGTGGTGCCAAACATGTGTGAAGTGAACAAGACCCCCAGGTACTGCAGGAGGAGAAAGGAAGAGAGGAAACAAATCTTTTTCTTTTCTCTTTTTTTTTTTTTAATAAAACACCAGTCTGTTTTATGTGATACCTTCAATTTTCTTCAGTGCAGATGGGGTGGCCCACAATCCACACAGTAACCCTGACAGCCACACGTCCTCCTGTGGCACCACAGAGGTGGTTACTGCTGCACAAGCCACAGCAATCCCAAAGGACAAAGCTGTTCCCATCCAAGGGGCAAGGCAAGGATGCAACGGGCTGTAGCAGAGAAGAAGAGGGCCYGGAAAAGGATTCTTTAAGAGGATCTTGAATCAAGGGTTAATTGTTTCCAAATGACCACTGTGTGGGAGACTATTATGGGATGGGACCCATTCAGGATTGGTTTAAAGGGGCTGGTTAGGTACCTTAAAAGAGGGCTAAGCAGCAGCAGCTGTTTTACATTTAAAGTGACTGAAGTGAGTAGTGAATTACTGTGGGAGACAAATGAGCCCATGACATGATTGGACCTGGGACAGCTCTCCCAAGTGGCCACTTGTTTCATGAGAACTCCCACCCCCAGGCTCTGCATTTGAGTATCAAAGGCACAAATAGCACCAATTAATTCAGATTAGCCCAAGAGAGAGCAAGCAGCCAGGTTAGCTGCCTCTTTCTGGATGCAAGAACCCTTGCTGCTGTCACCTCTCCTGTTTTTGGGGTGCCTGGGTTCTTGTCCTGTTATTCCAGATTGTTTTTCGAGGAACTAACGGCGAGCATCAGCGTTAAGCCAGAAGAAAGGAAGGCAGGAGGAGTTGCCTTGGTGTAAGCTATTYCCTAGCAATAAGAGTCAGTAACGAGGCCGTGCTGTGGGAATTGTGCTTTCTGCCCAGGACTTCAGCGACACAGCTCACTTCAGGGTATCCTAATAAGTACACAATCAGATTCCAATTTTCTTGGGGATAAGGAAAATATAAGATAGATCAGAATTAGGAGTCTACATTTGGGATAAGCTGTCTGGACTATGTTTTACYAGTTACATTTCAAACTAAAATCCAATTTCCAGCAGCTTTGCCAGACACGCAGAACTAACCACCAACCCTTTTCTCCTTTTTTGTTTTTCTTTATTATTATTCCGTATCACCCTCACTTTGTAATACAAGAACCTTTATTCTCACTACCAACATGCAGCTGCAAAGCGCCCAGAGCCATGTGAGCACCCACTTTGGGACTGAACGTTCAGCTCGGGGACTTCCTGGCGGTACCAAGGGTTTGCCTTCCCAGAACCGAGAGGAAGAAACAGTCCTGTGTGCTATTTACCAACCTGCATTAGTCAAAATACTGCGTTTTAAAGCCTCTTAAGTTGTTATACATCATCATATAAGTCATCACAAAATAGTGAGTATGAATTCCTAAGAATTATGTTGACATGGAAATTGTCAGCAGAAGTGCTGGAAATTTACATCTCCTCATATATCTGTGCTCCTATCCTCCATAGAAATTAACATATTATAACACTAATATTTCAAGGTAATGTTTTCTCATGAGGATGCCATATTTTATCAGTTAATATCATCTTCGTAAAAACTATTCAATTACAGTATCAAGCAACGTGTGATTAATACTAATATCACTAATGTAATGGCAACTTTGTAAGGTGTCATCATAGCTGTTCAGGCAGCTGGAAATGGCAGGAGGAGAAAAAAAAATCATTCTTTTTAATTAGAAAAAGTTCAATATCCATGAAAATGAATGGCCAGTGATATCTGGAGTGTTGTCCTACCCTACCTAGAGAGTGGAAGTTGGGCCACAGATCTTAGTGGGACAASGATTACACTCCCCAGTCTTCATGCTGATGTGTTCAGCCTTGAGCTTCATCCCTTGTATCCCTACATTATTAAATGTAAGCATGGGAGGGACTCAAGTCTTTTACCCAAGCAGCAAGAAAACCACTCCTGAAATTTATATTTCATTATTATTACTTCAGAGGTGCTGTTGAAAGGTCCTTGGACGCTCGTTTCCCTCTGCTTTTACCTACAGCCAGAAGTGCACACTGCAGGAGTGAGGGACCCGGGGCAGAAAACTGTATTAGTACAAGGATTATCAAGGTGTGAGGAAACCTGAGCTGGAACCACAGTCTTTCCTAAGGAAACACACTAGGTTTTTTCAAACAGCAATAACCCTGCTTTGTCCCTCTGGATCCTGAGTCCTGTGAAGGACAGGGGCTCTCAAGAGGAAGGATCTTACAGGAGCTCCCAAAAGGCACAGCAATGAAGAAAATGGCAGGATATCATCAACTGTTCACAAAGCTAAAGCTTCCAGAATGGAGAATGCCTGTAACACACCATTGCAGATAGAACAGCTCCCCTTCTCCCTTAACCTGCAGATTTGTTGCCAGAGCTGAGTAGTTCTGTAATGAATAATTTATTCCAAATCATTTCCTTCTTCAGGATTTGTCAGAAGGGGATCATGAATTTTTTTAATGTGTGTGTTGTACATACAACTGACACTGTCCAAGGGAGTCACAGGAAAGGCGTGGGACTTGTATCTCGCACGAGCCAAGTTTTCCAAGCTTTCTCCCAGCCTCTTGCCCAAGGGTGAATTTCGATCTATTCATATAGTTGTGCCATATCATCCTGTGAATCCTTTTGGGTCTGCAGCTCATCCACATGCATATTCACAATTTCAAATTCAAGCTGTCTTGACAAGATGCTTAGGTCACATGGGCCATATCTGTTCCCAAATTTGAAATGGGTGGTTTGGAATCAGCTTCCCAAGCCTGCCCCCACATCCAAAATCCTCTTCTCACAGAAAAATCTCTACCACACTCCTGAAGTTCACTCTTCCAGCCATGCTCCTGCTCATGTACATCTAGGAGAGGATTCATGGGAAGTGCTGAAAAACCTGGCCCAAGTRAATTGGTTTGAATGTTAGGATAGTACAAAACCCAGTTTTGGCAGCCTTCCCCTAATTTATTTCACCAATTTAGGCAGATTTTACAAAGGCAGCTAAGCACAAAATGAAGAGGGGACTCTAACAATTCTGAATCGTAAACACATTTTGAGCAGATTGTGCAAAGCAATTCAACTAAAATTAGATTATGAAAAGTACACTAAGTAAAACTGTATTATGKAAATGTTATGAAATTAATTAATCTAAGAAGCAGCGTTGCCACCAGCATGTGCTGGCCCTGTAAACTCCTGAGTGTATTTGTTCCACTCTCAGCCTTCATTCCAGCTGAAGTTAACACAAGTCAGAGATGTGACATTTCTAGGTCTGTGACCCCAGTGAATATTGTGACCTATCACAGTTTTTCATTTGATCCTTAATTTGAGCTTGGTCAGTGACACTTGCATCCACTAAGGATTGCTCTGGTGACCACAGAGTGACAGGTAGTTACAACCACTACAGCRTTTCTTTAATGGGTTTAGTTACCAGTGTGGGTTGTTACTCAGCTAAACCAATAAATAATGTATTTTCAATTAATAGACAAGTCTTAGAAGGATTTGTACAATACGTAGGACTAAATGAAAAAACACATTATAATTATATGGTAATTTGTTAAAATGATCATTAATACTTCTGATGTTAATTATCTAATGGCAGAAAATTACTGAGGGTAAAAGTAATTTGCCCTTTGTAATTGCTTATTAGGTTGTAGGATAATCATTTTGTTTTCTTTGCATAGCACTATTTATTGCCTTTTTCTTCTGACAGTAGTTGAAGTGTATGTGAGGTCAGAAGTTATTGGATACTTTTCTGAAGAAACAAGACCACATTTTTGGTTGAAGATCAACAGAGGACATCAACCATGATTGCTACATACAGCCTTCACTTTTGAAAAAAATTGGAAAGAACACAAAACATAGTGAAAATTATACTTTTGGTTATAGACTATCTGCACATAATTATATAAAACAACCATTTACAAGTGGTTACTACAAATAGCAGGGAACCACACGTAATGCACTTGTGCTGCTGGTTCTGCCAGAGATTTGCTGCATGACTTTGGGTTAGACACATGACTTTGGGTGAGATACATGACATTATCTGCAGTTCATCACAGCTGCGTACGTGACTTCCGAAAAAGAGCTTCTGTGCCAAAAATTACTATGGATTTCACCTCTGTTCATTTTTCCTGCCTCAAGGGTGAGTRAATGATTCCTCAAATACAAAGGCTCTGCTTCACCTCTTCCCTCATGTTAATCAAGAGTAGATTTTAAAGGCATTTTTTTTCTGAGAAACGTGTTCACATAATATGTGTTAAACTCTCTGAATAACTTATTGGGAGGCATGGGGAAAAAAAGTCAGAATCTTTTGGTTTAATGTTCTCGAAACAAATAATTTCATTTTTTTGATTTCAGAAGGATATTTTTAGAAYGAAGTCTAACTTACTGACATTTTAAAAGTTTGAAATAATAATAACTTTCAAGTAAATGAATCATTTCATGTAATGCAAGTTTTTCTCCCCCAGATTTAATTTCAGCCAGCAAACTGAAATTTCACTTCAATTTCTTTTCCTTCTAATTTTCAAAGAGCAAACAGAAAAAGAAAAAGAAATTTAAAAAAAATCAGGAAAAAAATCAGTTAGCTTGCTCTTTTGCATGTATTGAGTATTCCTTAAAAAGCATTGACATTTAAAAATGCATCCCCAGATGGTTTCTCACAAACCACACAGAATCAGAGGTGAAGAGGGCAGGGCAGAACCCAATGTAGRGAGGAATCTGAAACAGTGGGATTTGGGGGTAAAGGAAGCAAATGGGGGAGGAATTAGCGGCAATGGGACTACTGGGAAAGAGGGGGCCCCAGAGTAAACTTCCCCTCACATAACTTACATATGCCCATAAACCACACTGCTGACGAAATCGCAGTTTTTATAGATAATCCGTGGGTGATACGTAGGAAAATATGGTATTCATCAAATTCCGATCAGAAACGATCCCGCTGAAATCCATGGGATTGCACAGGCATAAGCCAGATGTGAAGGAAGGAAGGAAGGAAGGGTCAGAATCAGGCCCAGTGCACATGCACACAAGGCTGCCAAGCATAGAGTGTTTTGATATCAGCTTGGGAAAGGATCCTCCATTCAAACCTGGAGCTCAAGCTGACTTAATAACGAGACCTGTAAATATGGAAGTTGTCATCAGCAGAGCTCAGTTAGCGTGTTCCCAGGTGAAAACTGATGTCTTGGGAGGGTTGGGGATGAACCTTCATCCAGCAAAGCATCACACGTTTGCCATCATGACAGCAGATTTTCTTGCAGAATGATGCCCAAATGCAAGTGATTACATGGGGTGTAGTGAGAAGCAATAGGGCCATTCACACATAATCACAGAGTAGATGTAGCAGGGATGGGTGTCAGCCAGCCTCCCGGATCCAAGCGCGTTTGGATGGGAGGGAAGTTCAGATCTTGATCCAAACTTTGTTGTTCAGACCTGCCTCTCGCTGTCAGGAGGTGGCTTCCGGCCAGCTCCATCTTCCACGAGTGATCTCACTTCACCGAACAACAGGTGGGATGTCCATTTAACTTAACCGGCGGGAAAAAAAAAATCCTCCTCCTGAAGTGGATGCTATTTTTGGTGGTCTTTAACAGGCGCGCGAGGGGAATAGGAAGATAATTAGCCCTTTTACGCCGCTTGTCCCCATACACCTCCGATTTCAGGCTTGCTCCCTTTCTCCGTGGCCATTCCCCCGCTCACTGTTCAGGGGGATGTTGACAGTCTCCTTTCTGGATGCTCAGCCTTCTGGAAGGCTTTGCTCTCTGCAGGCGGAGCTGTCTGGCACACAGCCACCGACAGCGAGCTGGAGTTTGCTCTGAAGTCCCAGTGCAATCATGCACTGTCTGCTGCCTGCTGCTCCACGGTGCTGCAGGAGCTTAAAAAAGACTCCTYCGGTCCTGTCAAAGAGACAACCGAATTATTAAAGCAGCAGCTACTCAGGTGTTCGGGAGGACTGTGGGAACCAGGGGCAGAAACGGATGAGAATCAAGGAATGATCTGCCCCTCATGCTGAAATGCAGTGGAGTAGGAGGGATGTGGGTGGATGTTGCAGGAGGAAAAAGGCCAAATATTGCTGTCTGAATGGTGTCACTAAAATATTTCAGTGGGTTCTGGTCCTTTATATTCCTTGCTACGGTGGCTTCGGACTGTCCAAGTTTTAAAAATGTCCACTCCTAGCCTGTGTTTAGCCTCTCTCTTTCCCACAGACCCAGGAARATGTGGTAATCCTTGGAGAGATCCACATTAAATTAAAACAGCGTGCAAGAATCAGTTTTTCCCAGTTCTACCCCGTGAGATGGAAGCAATGGCAGCATCCATAAACAGCAGCTTGAAAATCATCTGACACCTATGGATCCCCAAGGCTCTCTGGTGAGGTACGGAGCCTCATGTGAGAGCCAAGTTAATGTGTGACTCTTGTTAATGGCAGAGTGAGGAGAAGGACAAAGGTCTCTTGGCCGTGTGCCTGTCCCACCTCTCCCCCCCCTGTTTCTCTATAACTCAAAACTTAATAATATTTGCTTGTTATTAAGCATTAACATCTTAACCTTAGCAGCCTCATTCCCCACTCACTCCTGAGTGCTGCTATACTGTATTATATCCCTATACTAATTCTATATTTTTTGAAATACCATCAATTTCAAGTGATTGTCGTTTTGACTAACCAGTTTCTGAACTCARGCTTTCTATGCAGAAGACAGTCAACCTTCCTCTTTCCAGAAGTCAAACCCGAAACTAAGAACCAAAACCACAAACCAGCCCTGAAATCCTTGGCTTACTCCACCCCTAGGCATGTCGTTGCCTAGAAAAGGCTTAGTCACAGCAATTTCTAGATTGCTAAACTTCCTACTGTCTCAATTCTTGGCTAAGGCACCAGGATTCTTGTGTTAACAACTTATGGAGCACTGCTCTGTCTACATGGGAGCATCCTCTTTAGGGTGGTGACAGAACCATACACTCAGCTGCCTCTTCTTGGGGAGGTGGAGAGGGCTCTTTTCACGACTGCTCTTYACAAATGCTTTCCTCCAACCCTCACAGGTTCCGCAGCCCCCCTGCACTGCCCTGCCTGACTCTGAGCATCCTATTAACCCAGCAGCTTGGCTTAAAAAAACAGCAAGTCAGCATTTTGCTTGCAAGATGTATTATTTTATTAATAAGAAATATAAACTCTTGCGAGCCTGCAGTAGGAAAGAGGGGAGAGAAAGCCGACTAAGCCAACAAGAAGCACTTTTTCCCCGTCTCCAGGCAAGCTTGCTAGGACACAGGGCAACATATCCTGCATTATCCAGCAGCCTCCTGAATGAATCCTTTCCTCCCTGTGACAGAACTCAAACTGCTCCAGCCTCACTCTCCTCCTGACAGACCTTCTAATTATCTCAGCTGTTTACAGCGCTCAGGCCCTCTGCTACCAATTTCTCCATTATTCTGACAGTCAACAAACTAGACCTATTAGAGCACAGCACAATTCTTGCCCAAGGCAGGAACTTTGTGAGACCACAAATCGTCTCGGTATTAAAAGTCGGTGCATAAGAACTGCCCTCAGCTTTAGCGCTAAATTGCTGGTTTGGAGACATTCATTGCTGTATATTGTATTTCCACTATATTCCGCTTTAATAGACTTCGTGCTGAAGTGTGTAAGAAGAGTTTTAAAGCCCGAGGTGGCGAGTAGACTTCTTTTTTTTACTTTTTTTTTTTTCCCATTTTATATGTTTTTCCATCTTTTTTGTTTGTCACCTTATATTGCAAGGTTGGTTCACATACATAAAACAACACTGCAGTCATGCAAGAATATCTAACAGTTAGTGGGAGGCACAGATTTTACCATTAGAAGTCCAACAGCAAGGCTTGGGCAATACAAGATTTGTTATTCTTTGATTTGTACAGGGCCTCAGATTTAAGATTATTTMTTTTGTGCTTCGGAATATTTTATTTTCCTATTTGGAAAAGCTAACCTGCTTTTGTTCTTCTAATCTTCTGCTATCAAAGTAGTTARGGCCAAGTAAGAATAATAGTTAGAGAGGGAGATTACAGTTTCTATTAATAATTTGCATCCATTTGTTTAAGCAATGTTTATTCAAGGTTCTGAAAGCTCTTAGAAAATTATGTTTATTAATTAGTGTACACAACACCCTAGAAAGTATTTATGTATGGCCTATCTCCAGATTTCTTTTAGCTTGAGTTAGCACAGACCCAGGGATTTATTTTGGCTAAACACATAGGGACCATCTGATTCAGGTATCTGAAACCTGGACTAATATTCAATATTATCTTAAATTCAAGGTGTCTGCAGGTACATACTGGGTTCCAATCTCTCAGGTTACCTACCGAGGTGTAGAAATAATTCCACATGTCCAAGATACACATTATTATCAAGCTGATATTAATGACTTATCCCACCAATTAGCCCAAACTGCAAAAGCTCCAACTTTATTTTCCTGAGCCATTCAATTGATTCTAACTCAGTTAGGGATATTCTCACAGTAAATTTCATTCAGCCTTCTATTTGCCAAGCAAAAGCACTTACATTTATGAAAAATTAAAGCTTTTAAATTGAAAAAATCTTTTAAAGACCAAACCAAAGAGAAAATACATAAATGTACATACACACATTTTCATCTCAATGGTGTGTTGGAGAGAACGTGTGCTTTCACTGAACTATGTTACCTCTGCCTGCTGGAATGCTGGAATATAAAATGACTTGTTATATTAGATTCTACTGAATTTAAATTCTTCCTTCGAGGCATTTATAGAGAAATAAAATATTTTTCAATGAAGACTCTTAGAAAAGTGACRTTTCTTTCAGCAAAAACTTCCTGAAGACAACTTCCAGTTTGGTGACACAGGGCTGGGTGAGTTGTGATTACCTAGTCTATCACATGAGATCGTGTACTGGACATGRACATCATGGAACAACAGAGGAAAAGCCTTAGCACAGGATTTGTGGTAAAGACCATTGCATTCCTGTGAGATCAGTGCCAGTACTGAGGCAAATCTAACTCAAAAGCTGACCACTTAATAGCTTTAAAGTGTTCAAAGTTCTTAAGTTCTTCCAAACACGGTTTTGAAAGAGAAATGTGTCTGTGTTGCGCCGTGGTTTCACATTTCATCTTGCAGGATGTACTAATTTGGGCTAAATACTTCTGTGACTTAGTAAAACAAAACTTAAACCAAATTGTCAGGCCACATTGCTCTAAACACAGATAACTTCAGGAGAACTGTGGGAGATTTGAAGTTTTGCTACTGAGATTAGGAGCAGCTCTAATGATTTCCACAGAACTTGCATGAAATGGAAATTAGCAGAGTCTAGAGTCATTTGTCATCCTTTTAAATCTGTTTCCAAAACTTGATTTCCTGTTCAGAAGAAGGGCATGTTCCTGGGTCAAAGCCAAGCTGAAAGCAATCGGACCCTAGATGGCACTTCTAATTGGCTTTGGATCAGATTCTCCAACTGGATTTCTGCCTGCCAGAGGACTTTTTCTCTGCACAGAGGACTCATGTCCACAGTCTTAACCATGTCCAAGTAACTCTAAGGTAACAAAGGTGTTTTTCTCTACCCTGACAGAAAAAACGACTCTCTGCTCTCAGAATCAAGAGGGAATCAGAATACAAAATGAAGATGGTCAGAACTCCTTGGACCATGGTGAATGGAACTGGTGTCACATAAATAGAGTTTCCCCACACTGGTGGGAAATAAATAGAATCATTGAACTTACACATGAAAGCAAGAAAAATTGCTTATTATTAGTGTTAGGGGGATCTGTATGTAAATAAATATATTAAAATATATTTGAAATAGTGTATCAGATGTTGTGCTTTTATGCTTGCTTATTTTTTAATCTGAAAGAAACCCATGTTGACAGGGCATACAAATCTTTTTTTAAGTTGACCTTAATAAATGAATTTACTGGTAACTATTTTCAAAGTATGCCTTAAGTAAATAACACATGAAGTAACTGAAAGAGAATTTCAAGCTTGCAACCACAACTATTTGTAGTGTAGACCTAAGTCTAAGCTTTGGGTTCATCCAATTATGGTATCAAACCGTTGCCATATATACGATCAGCCCCAAGCGTGTGGGATGGCAGTCAACACATCAGCCAGAATATTTGTAGGCAAGTCATTATGCACTGCAATCTTTTCAGCTCTCAAAAAACTAAGCAAGAATTGTTTGCAAATCTTGGCAAAACAGGCAAGCTGCTTAGTAACACCGTTTGGATATTGAGGATATAATGAGCCTTCCTCTGAGACCATGCAGAGCACCCGGGAAGTGTTGGAGGCTGTTTCAGACATAGCCTGTCTTAACTGTTGTTCAAGCCTCCGTGGCACTTTTCACAGCTAAAATATGAATTTTGGTGACCTAGCCAGAAGTGTATTCAGAAAATTGTAGTTTTTCTATCTAAAATTGCTGCTCCAAAATATAACTGCAAAATATGTTAATTCTTCCCTATTTCATGCCCTAGACTACTGAGGGACAGTTTTGGCTTTATGGTTTCTGGTCTGGACCCCTCTCTAGCTCCAAAATTAATTAAACCAAACCAGTGRGATAGACTTAAATTCATATTGGCTTCTGGAAAGAAAAAAAGTAACCCTTGTCTATTATGGGAGGCTGGCAGCAACAGATTACAGATTTAGCAAGCCTTGTTCCTGGTCGTTTCTACAGCTTTCATTAAAAAGATATGCACGCTAATCGTGGAAATGGGAGGCAACCTAGAAAAAAGATGTATTATTATGAGAGGCTGGGACATTGTATTCGTGCATACAGCAGGGAAAACTATATTGAAATGAGTGCTAAAAACAGCCCAAGAGCGATGTGGGGAACGACGAGGAGGAAAATCCAGAGCCGGAGCATCGTAAGGGGAGCAGCGGAGTTGGAGTCAGAGATGCAGAAAGGAGAACAGGTGAGGGTCAGAAAGATAGAAAGGAGAGAGAGCAGCACTGGGAGAAGACATGAGAAATTAGATCAGAATCTAAAAGCACTCAGGAGAGCAGGGAAAAAGGCAGAAATTAGAACAGGAGCTAAGAGGAGAGCCGAAGAGGCAATAAAAACTCAAGGAGGAGAAAGAAAAACTGCAAGATGAAGAGAGGAGGACAGGAAAAAAAGGGCAGGAGATAAATATGAGGCAACATAAAAGGGCCTTGATCTCCAGTTTGTTAAGATGACGTGATCTGTGGTGTGAAAGAAAAGAAATCCTTTGCATTTTTTGAAATGGCCACGAAGAGAGGACCAGGCTACATCTCAGAAATCAATATCACATTTTATGCCTGCTGCACCCTTCACGAAGAATCAAGACAACATTGATTCAAGTAAGTAATATTTCATTGAAAACTGATCTTTGATTGCRTAGCTGCAAGGGACTGGCTCTGCAAGTCCCTGGGTGGTGTCTGTGCCGAACAGGTGTCATTTTCGGGACTGTGTCGGGAGTGAGGYGGTTTCATTCCCGGTCCGCGGAACACGTGGAGAGCAGAGGACACGTCACTTTAGTCTTTGAGAGCAGATGATGCTGCATCAGAAGGGCTGGCCTGCTCTCTAGGGTCATTAGTCTGTGTCTGTTAGCGTGTGGTGAGCAGCCTGGAAGGTTTGCTTTGTGGCTGAATTCATTTCAAGCGGTGAAACGATTATTTTAAGATAATTAGAAAAGCCTTAGACCGATATTTTAAATCTGCTTTCCTGATCAATTGTAGCAGTGTTAGAGCTGGTGTGCAGTCATGAGGCACAGGACCATCTCCCTGGACTGCAAGGCCAGGCTCTTGTAATGGAATTAACTGTTTCCAAGACTTTTATTCCCAGTGTTTGAGAGTGTAAAGCCTCCCCTTGGTTTTATTTCCCTGGCCACTAATTCCCTTGGGAAAAGAAAGTCACTGTTTGTTTTGCTAGCAGATCTTGATGTGTTTCAGCCTCATTATACCATGGAGAGTGACAGTGAAGCAATTTATAGCAAAACCTGTGTTGGAATTCCCTTTTGGAAAATTGCTTTCTTATCTCAATAAAATCAAAACATGTGGGTAAAAGGCTATGCTAATGGGAGAGGGGGGCACAGAAGATTTTTAAACATAAACCTCAATGTATCTCATTGCAAACCAGCTTGTCCCAATCAGAATATTTATCCATTTGAATTAACCTGGAGCTTTAATGCTGTATGAACTTCCCACCGAGCCACGTCACAGCCAGTTATGGGTGTCACACAACTCAGGGACGCTGCACGAGATTTACTTCTGCCAYTTCTCTTGGTTCTTTGGGACAAATGTAACCTCAAGGTTCTCACTTACAGATCCAGGTGGTAACTTACCACCAGGGAAAACTGCAGCGCAGGATTTTGTTGTTACAAAATGGAGTGATTGAGACCTTCTTAGAGAAGCCAAACCGGGCAATTCTGTTTCAACAASGTCAAAATATTTTGTTTCAATTGAAAATGCATGAACAAAATATTTCCAAACCTTTTCAAACTGCCATTRAGGAAGCAAGGACTCCACATCCCAAATGGAAATGAAGGCAAGTGTTGAGATGCAGACTGTGGCTCCATAAATTGGTTCTTGTGTTATCTCGGTCCTCCATTGGTGCAGTACCTCGTTACTGCAGGAGTACAAAAACTGTGAACTCATTTTGAGTATTAAGGGAATCAAAACCCAAACTGTAGAAGCTGATAGGTGAGGTCTGTGAACCTGCTCTTGAGGATAAGCCTGCATTCAAAGGAGTATGGTGGTCCTACCTCCAACAAAGCTGGTCTATTGGAAATTCAATGGAGTCTTGGTCTTTGCAGGCAACCTCARCCCTGATTTTGGGAAGCAAAATACTTTCAAGCAAGGCTGAGGCAGTGTGTTATGGTATGGCCACCTGMATTACTGATAGTTTAAGCTCTGAACATTTATCACCATGGTCAAGAGAGAAAAGTGATATTGGAGACCACGTTRTTGTGAATGGGACAGTTTGGCTCTGGTGGGCTGAGTGATGATAATGGGGAAGGCTCACCATAGTTAGGTGGAGATGCTCAGCCAGGGCCTTAGGAAAGCAAAGCTCCTCATGTTTGTGCAATTTCAGTCAGCAAAGGCTGAAAAGAGATTCCAGTGGAGCAGTCCTGGAGTCTCAGTAGCCAACAGTGGCCATTCTGAGGAAAACTGGCTTCTCAGCAGCAGGGAACCCTGAACCACCACCTCCTTGTGACATACTTTTTCTCCCAGGCCTAGAATATCCTAGGACTTTTCAAGTTTGTGTATGGTCAGGAGCTGGTCTATCAGAGTGCAGTGTCTCTCTAAATAAATCACCTCAAAGGACAGGTAATTCCCTTTTCCAGTAGAATCTTGAGCTTCACACAATTTCTGTCAAACTAAAGACAGGGTGATAGTAATATATACGCGTATTTACAAATAGTGCGKTTTTTTCCTCATATATGCATGCCCCCTACATCCTTCCACTCTTCCCTCACAAAGGTAAAAAAAGAAACATTTTGGGTGTTTTCCTGGTATTCAGTGAAAGTGCACCTACTCGGATGTAGATACAATGACTGAGTTCAAATTTCACAGTAACACTGGAATAGAAGCAGAACAAAATACAGAAATATCCAGGCTATTGTGGTTTTCTGACACATATAACTCCAAGCCATCTAACTTGCTCCAGAATTTGAGGATTCTTCAGCAAGCGGAATTGGTAGCTCTTAAAAAATGAATAACAATGTCAAGTCAGATCCTTTGAGCATAGTTACTAGACAATGTCAAAAACTAATGTACAGTTATTGTTCAATAATCATTCACAAAACAGTTGCAGAACTATTTTGAAARCAAGCGAATTAGGAAAACACTTTGCAGTTTCAAAAACAATGCAAAGGACTGGTGGCCTAAGAAAATATCAGGTAAAAGTATACTGCATATRTATATTCCTGCACGTGTTGTGTATACATTAAAGAGACAAAAAATTAACAATTGCAAAATACATTCAACAAATAATGGGGAAAAATGCAATGGCTATTTGTCATGAATATAGGGTACTGATGAAAAGTGTTCATCATATTTCTGACTTCCCTAAGCCTGATACAAATGTGGAAAAAGTGGCATGACCCATTGAGCTGACATTAAAAGCTTTAAATTGAATTAAATTGGCAGAAACCTTCAAAAATTGTCTTGGGAGGGGAAAAAAAATTCATGACAGAGCATAACAGATGTATGAAATTAAGAGCATTTAGGATACATAATCTTTGCTGTATGATGGGAAATGTTTCTAATTGCACTCACAGGGTGCCTTTAAGATGTGTTTTTATTTAAGAAGAGTTCTTTATGATCTGTTATGGATTTTCAGCAGAAATATATAAGCGAAAGAATAAAATGCATATTAAGATGTATGTTTTTTGCAGCAATCAACTCATTTGTTGTCATTGTTCAGTGTGTCATTGTTCAGTGAAGCAAACTGTAAAGGCAAAGAAACTGAGYCTATGGGAGTGGAATGAAAAGAAATAATCTTATTGGATAATGAGGAACCTGTACTGTACTGATGGACACATACTCAAGTGCTCATGGGTGGTCTTGTAACTCACATCAGCATTGGACTGTATGGATTTCCAGGTACATCTGCACCTTACTTCATGTAAATGTTGCTGCTCTTCTTTTCCTGGCTACTGGATGCTAATTAAATCCAGTAATTGAGATGCAATAGGAAATATTGTACATGGATTTCAGCATTATTAAMAATATCTGTGCTGCAAGGCACCCCCAAACAGCATTCAAAGTCCTGCTCCCCACATGGTGAAAACTGGACAAAAATGCAATGGAATTTCTCTTCTTGCATATTGCAGAATCTCAGTTCTTGCTATGTCATTGACTCCCACAGATTTAATACATATTGAATCAAATTTCAATAAGGAGTTTCTTCTAAAATTACAACACTTCCCTTTCGTGTTCACCAAGAGGTCCACAAATGGGGTTTTTTTAACTATGAATATGGTGTTCCAGGTTTTTTTGCTGCTTTTGATGCTTCCAATGGGAGCCATCAGTTTAAGGCCAAATATATCCACCCAGTCAATGCTGCTGASTTGCAACATTGAGTTTAGAACTTTCCAGTTTCTTTCCACCACATACCTTATCTGATTTCCAATATGATAGGACTTCTTTGGAAAGGGAAAATGTCATACTTACACGTGCACATAAAAATAAACCAAATATTACAAGGCATCTACCCAAAGTGGAATATAGACAGAGAATGAATTCTTTTGTCGCTARTAGGGATTAGAATCAAACTGAAGGAAGAATTCTATGTGGCAATTCTCTATTTCTAGAATGTTTGCCATCTCTAACCATTGTAGAGAGCAATAAGATTTCTACAACTGAGCCTCTTTTTCTCCAGCTGAACAACCCCAGGTCCCTCAGCTGGTCCTCACAAAACCTGCACCAGCTCCCTTGTTTTTCTCTGATCACACTCCAGCACCTCAGTCCATATAACCAAGTATTTCAGAGTATTTCAGTTTGTACACAGGACTTGCACATGGGATCACTGTGAGTGAGCTGCTGGGCACCGGAATTTGACATTATGTATTGGAATTGCTTTTTGGAAAAGGATACTGATAATTTCTACTTGTATATCTCTCTGTATGTTGAAAACATCCTGTGAACACTTCTCCGTTGTCTTTTCTTGGTATGTAGAATCCTTGTCTTAGAAGTGAAAAAAATCTAGACTSTGGTGATTTTCTGGTGACTTCAGAGATTTACTCCTTATCACAGATCTTGAGTTGGGAGTTACAGCTGTAAAAGCCATGTCAATCCATTTAAAGTAAATATTCAAAACCACACGGCATCTGCTGGTCTTAGATGGAAATGGAATAAACTCTTTCTTTGTCGTAACCGCAAGAAAATCAAATGTTTACTAATATCAGAACTGGTTCAGCCYCTTAATAGTGAAAACTGACAAGAAATAGATTATTATCTCTGACACAAATTTGAGCAGGAAAAGGATTCTTTGCAATGAAAACAAATGCTAATGGAATAAAAATGACCCGAGTTGTCCAATGGATGTCAAACCTAGTGGAGTCCAGGATGACTTAGAACCATTCAGTTTGCATCAGATGAAACAAATTGGCTGAATGAAATAACCTCTCATTCAGTTCTATATTTTTGTCACCAGCAGTAAAAATAAATAAATAAAACAGTACAAAACCACTTTCCTAACTTTCTCCAAATGAAATCATTCAACTATGTGAGCGTGTTTCAGGTCCATTGCTCAAACTCAGAAAAGGGAAAATGAATCAATTATAAAAAAAAAAGAAATTACAGCAACTAATTCCAAATTAGGATTATTCTGCTGCAGTCACATAACCTGCATTGTAAAGTCTGTGTTTTAATTTCTCTCCTAGACCACGTCCACAACTAAAAGGAATATGTAATGAGTAAATAACCCACCAAATATTGTACATGTGAAAGATGAGGAAGACAAACTTTTTTTTGAGTGAAAAATCGGTTTCTAAAGCAATAACAGAAAGAAACTGCTAAAAACCCAGTCGGAAAATGGAACAGTTAAACAGAAGAAAGGCTGCTAGCTGGGAACAGAGATCTGATTGGTAATTCTATCAAAGAATGCACATAGCTCTGAGCTGGGCTGAGAGGAGCCGTCAGGAAAAACAGAGGAAGAGGAAAGTCACGGGCCAGAAAAATCATCCCAGAGTGTTGCAAATGGCCCAGAGGCTGTAGGTTGTGGAATGTAGTATTAGTTTAGAACTTAATGGCTTCATGAAGGCTCCACRTGCAGGTAATGCATTAGACCCAGGAGATCTAGGCCCAAACTTTCCTTTTATCAAGACTTGCCCAGAATTGCTTTGCATTTAAAATGATTTAAGGGTACAGTTTTTCAAACTGGATATTCATTTAAAAAAAAAAAAAAAAAGGAAGAAGATGACAGGACTGACTGTTTTCAGTTAAATAGTTTTAGATTTGAAATTATGTGATCTGTTGGGGGAAAAAGTTCTATGTAGTATAATTATATATAATATGAACATTAGTGAAAATAGTTGTTTTGCCCTGATAAAACATGAATGAATCAGTGTTAACATGTAGCAAATTAAATCCTTCTCGTTTCTTGAAAAAATCSCTTTCAAAGCTGTTATTTCTATAAGTCATTAACTTCTGGGTTAGGCTGTGTGTTAAAGTGCCAAAAAAACTCATTGAAAAGGATATATTTCATTCAAAACAWGTAAATTTAGGAGGTAAAAAAAGAAAAATAAAGAAAGCACAGAACTCTACCTTTAGCCTGAAGAAATCTTTGGATTTGGAAATCCCTTTAGATTGGAAACCCTTTAGTTAAAAAATATACATTGATGTTTTTTACCCAACATGTTGCTTTTTAGAAAAGAGCAGAGAAACCCACTGAGAATATTTCCATGATCTACTTCATTGGGCTCAGAAAACCCTCTGAATATGTGAAGAATTATAGAATCGTGGAACCACAGAATGGTTTGGGTTGGAAGGGACCTTTRAAGATCATCTCATTCYGCACCCTGCCAYGAGCAGGGACACCTTCCACTACACCAGGTTGCTCCAAATCCCATCCAACCTGTCCTTGAACACTTCCAGGGATGGGRCAGCCACAGCTTCTCTGGGCAACACATCTAAACTTTTATTTGCACYGAATGTTCTGGTGAGACTCAGTGCTGGCAACGAGCCCAGCGGTTCCAGGGGTCCAAGCTCCCCTGCAAGTGTCGTCAGCCCCGTGGTGTTGCTGGAAACTGAGGCACAGAGGCTGTGGGATGTGTGGGGACAATACCAGAGCCACGRTTTCAAGAGCAGGGACATCTCACAGTCACCACTTCCAGCACAAATATCTGAATCTTGATTATCCATTGAGGTCAGTGGGATTCTCCCTTGCAATGCAATCCTGCTGCCTCTGGAGCAAGTAGCRAAGAGCCCAGATTTCTGGAGAAGAGTCTCAGACCACAAGTCAAGAGATAATGTATTCTTCCTAAGCGTATAAACAGGCAGCAACCACTGAAATGGATAGTTTAGTGTATTACAAAGTATTTATTTTTATCAGACTTTTTGTGTTACTGAAGTGCAGAGAGAATTCTTTCATTAACCATTTCCCCAGATCACACAGGCATACATTTGACACTAATGTAAAGTGCAGTGTGTTACTTGGTATGTCTCCCTTTAAAACACAAAGTGCTCACCTCCTGTGGAGTAGTCTCCTGGGGRGCTGGCAGCTAATGAAGCCAAAAAATATCGGGGTTCATTAGGCATGCAAGCATTCTGGTAAAATCAAAGATCACTCTGGAACCCCCTTGAACATATTATAGTTACCATTAAAATCATCATCATAGGATTTGATGTTAGTAAAACATATTGCTTAGGCTATAAAACATTCTAAACTAGTATCCCAAATGTCTTGCCTCAAGCAAGCACTTAAATTAAAGTTTCAGACAGCTGGCACTAGAATCAAAATAACAGTTTTGTACAAAGAGATTGGATAAACATGATTATTGTTTTCATAATTTATTTTGTCAACGTGCAGTATTGTGCCTTGATCCCTCCATTGTGCTTGGGCACAATTTCTTTCACTTTTCAACAGGTAACTATATTTCACTGCAGGTTTGTTTTTTTTTTTTTTTTACAGAAAGCAATCCTAATTGATCTGCTGCTCTTGAATAATCTAATCCCTAATTAGTTGAGCCTGAACGTTGAGAAAGGCAGCATTGTGTGCTTTAATTAATTTCCATAATCTGGAATTTCTGTTTGCTTGCCTCATAAGATCTTTTGGTTTGCAAGGAGAGGGTAGCAGAACAATATCACTACTTAGCGTATGAAAAAGGGGGCAGTGTTCTGGATATTTGATACAGCATGATTGCAACAGCTACAAACACATAGTTCTTAATTAAGACTAAACCCATTTCCTGTTTACCTCGAGTAACAATTTTAAGAAGATGTTCTTCCCACATTTATTCCAGTTCAGCTGCTCCCTGCCTCCTAAGTGCAGTGAAGATGATGTGCTCTCCTTTAATTTCAGTTTAGTCCAGACATCCCAACCAAGTAGCTGCTGAAATGTAGAGAAATAAGGTGCCAGAAATGTGCTGCAACAATCTCTTAAGCAAATACACGTTTTCATAGACATATCCCAAAACATTTTACATTTCAAAGCCTCTTTCAAAGACAAAATGTGGCTTCTTGAACAAATCTCAGTGATTTCTGCATTCTTTTACCCAGGTGGTGAGCCAAGAAAAGGTCTTCCCCCAAAATGCAAACCTCCATCCAACACTGACACACACAATTAGAAAAGAAGAACCAGATTCTTAAGAGGATTCTTAAGAGAAGCTCCTGATTTGCAGACACAGGGAAGTGCTCGGACATTGCTGGAGAGTGCAAAGCACTTTTATGATTCACAGTRCTCTTTTGTACTGTTTCATAGCCAGTTCTTAAATGCTTCTCAAAGCTAAAAAATATTCTCATTTTGGTAAACAGTGTTCTTGCAGACCCCWTTGAATATTATCACTACAGATTTTTCACTCAAATGGGAAATTAAACGATGACATAGTCGGGAGTTGAGCTCTTCTGCCTCAGTTTACACAACTGCATATTGGATATATAAAAATATATTTTATGTATACAGCATTCTATATATATTTTATATATATCTGCCTCATAGGGATGTTACAGAGTTTATGAAGAGCTGAAAATGACTTCGAGTCATTCTGCTGAAAGTATTTCAYGGACAACATGCAAATCGCTCTGAAATATAAATTAGGAATTACCCCCCATTGAATTTACTAGGATCAGTGTAAATTTATTGCACATGTGGGAGTGAGAGCAAAACTCTTCTCTGTTTATGCAAACTAATTGTATGGTGTTTGCTAGCGTGAAAAATGGTCAGTCATTCTCACATTTGTGAAAAAGATTTATCAAGCCAACACAGACCAAACAGGTGCTGCTCAAGGTTGCCCTTTGCTTTCCACACCTGCAGTAAAATAAACTTTGCTTCTCTGATGGGAAGTCCACATGGAAGTTTGACCACCAGGGCACCAAAGGATATAGCCAACCCTTCAGCTCTGGAAGGCCACCCATTGACCATCACCTGGGGCCTCGGAGGGGCCTTGCCTGCACTCAGGTCTCCAGAGGTCAGTGTGCTAAGACACTGCATCAGTGCATGCAAAACTTTGGACACTGATCAAGGAAAGAGTGGGATGTTGAAAAATCTAAGAAAATTGCCTGTGCTGGTGTTCAGCCCTTTTCTTCCCTTCTTTGGACATGTCTCTCTTGCTTTTAATTAAGCTCTCAGATTCATAGCTTGGAGATCTTTAATAACYACTGAAAGTGCTTGCGAGGCAAATTTTTCACTTTTAAGAAGGATCCTTAAAATAAATGTTACCTTCTAATTTATAGGTAAACTTAACCCAGTTTTACCTTTGCAGTAATATATTGCATGGCCATTTGTGTGCAACAGACTGGTGACATGAAAGATTTTAACTTTTACTAAATGGTGAAAATGTTGGATCACACACCTCCGACACACTGTAAGCATAGTGCCTGCTGATGAATTAATCTAATTAACAAAGGTGAAGGTTTATAATTGGGGTTAACTAGAATTTAACTGGTCATTGTTCATACCCCCCACTGCATGGTCCCCTAAGTAACTCACTCTGGTAGCCCTCCATRGTCCCTCGACCCCAGCATCAAGCTCAGGGATCAACCAGCTTCAAGGAAAAGTAGATACAATCATATTTCCAAGACTGTAATAACAGCAGAATTTAATGGTGTGATATTTTTATACTGTTTGGGAAAGAGACCCTATTTTTTCTTACTCATAAGCCCAGAGTATTTTTAAATAGTTCAAGTCCCTGTAGTACTTCACAGTTTGCAGTGCAGTTTAAAAAGTAATACATCTTTTCTTAGATGTACCCCAGATTCTGCCTTTTAATAGACATGATAATGAGATTCTGTGTCTTCATTTCCCAGTGTGCAGAAAGCTCAAATAAATCTTTGATTGTTCACAACCCTGGAGAAGGCTCCCAAGCCCAGGAATGTAATGATGTTTCTCTAAACAATCATTGCTAATGAAATTTAAGTGTATTTAAAATATATAGATGTGTGTGTGTTTATATATTAGTAGTATCAAAATTGGGCTTTATTCATTTTGCTTTGTAAATCTGAATCTGATTGCAGTAAACTGAGCTCTCAAGAGATTCATTTCTAGGAGAAGGAATGTCCTGAGTTATTTCTGTGACCTGCAAGACASACATTGAGCTTCTGCCTTTGAGTCAACTCCCTCTAATAAGGAAATCAAGGGATGTTTGAAAGACCCATTCAGTGACTTCTTCATAAGATTAGRGACCATGTCCCCAGATCACTGCTGAAGGCATCATGCAGGTGACTGCAATCAAATTGCTATAATAACTTTGAAAGAACASGGTGTCCAAGTAACTTGAAGGAACAGTAAAGGGCAAAACAGGCAGAGGGGACACGAGGATCCATCATAAACATTTAAAAGGGGGATGCTTCAGAATCAAAACAGTGATGTTTTTAACAATTTTTAATATCTGACCAGTACTTTCATGTCTTTAGAAGGAGACTCAGTAAAAAAAGCCCTTCCATATCAGCATSCTTTTTAAGGAGTATGTGTAAAATGATCCACAGACTGACACCTCTCTGTGTCCAGCTATTGGCCATTTCCTCATGCCAGGGTGTTACACAGATACTCAGATTTGTGCAGAGTCCCTTGCACCCGTGAGACTGCTAATGGGAATTCCTTCGCAGCAAAACTGTCAATCATCAGCCTGAAGAAAACAGTCCAGAGACAATATTGAGACGATATGGCACTCAAGACCAAGCTGTGGCAGCTTGGTAGCCTATTACAAAATCCAAGCTTGGCATGGTTCGGTGAAATGTTGCTCAATGTCAGCCAAAAGCATGAATAAACCTGGGATTGGCTTTGCGCGCTCTGGACACCGCTAAACCTCTTTGTCCAAAGGCATGAAGTACTGTGGTTTCCTTTGGGTACTGTCAGACTTGTGAGTAATTGAATTCCAAAATAAAACCCAAAGGGAASCAGTTTATAAGAAGTTGAAGAGCCATCAGCTTTCACCTGTTGAGTCGTTGCYCTGCATGTTTGGATGCAGATTGTTGAATACAATTATCCATGTTCAACAAAGACACACATAACGTATTTTTCCTCAGGAARAATGCCAGTGACTTATACCTTCCGTAGTTGTTGAATTTGTTTTGAAGGGAATTCATTCTGAATGCATCCCTTCTTTTATTCCAGGTCCCAAATTTGTCAACACAGCTCCCAGTTTATTTTTATTCCCYTTATATTTGTATGTATCCCAGCCGTTTTAGTGTTACAAATGATCATTCACATTCCTAATTTTTACCAAAACCTGGTGGTCTTCGGAAATACTGCGGGAAAAGCACTTTGATTGTAATGCCCTCCATTTCATAAAGAAGCCTGTTAGGGCTTTGGATATCACTGACTTCTAAAGGTTACAGCAGAGAGAGGCTTACAGAAGAGAGCACCTCACAAAGCCATAGATAGGATAGAAMTCTCTCTCCTAAGTAGAAGAGCCACTTGAGTGTGGAGAGTAGGAGAACAAAGTAATAGGAGAGCTGCCACAGCTTTCTCTTCCCCTGAGATTTATGCAAATCCCACAAAGTACCCACCTGGGACACTCTACCTGCTCTTGAATTCTCGGAGGATTTCTGGTGGAGATTAGGAGCCCAAAATAATTAATTAGCYTCATTCCCGTTCAGATTTCACCTTTTTTTTCCCCCCTCTCCTTTCCACCTTTGGCCATAATCTTTAAAAATCTTGCCAACAAACATCTCCCTGATTGGGAAAGAATTCCGCCTGCCCTGGAGTTTTAAGCATATGTTCTATGGTAGCACTGGTATTCTCTCATGAATAATTTCCTTTCTAACAAAAAAAACCCCTTTTTTTTCCTGACTACAGGATGGAGTGCTTGGTTCTGATGTGAAAAAGAAAGAATTAGACTCATAGGGGTGGTAGGCGAGCATTAGCCTCCAGTACACTTTATYTATGATGAAGTTGGGTTTGGCCCCCAGTGCAATCTTTTGGGTAATTTTGGCATAAATTKTGTCTCCTACTTAAACTGTGGCAGATACCATCAGAGAAGCGGATATCTACAAAAGACAAGACTCAATAGGATCACATCAAGGTCAATTTTACTGCAAAATTGATAAAGAGTGGGGTCACCTATTATCCAGAAAATTTAATAGCRACGTGATGCATTCCTCCATCTTGGTGAAGATTTCTCTCAATTCTCAGTTTTTGTCTCCATATGCCCTGAAAGCAAATCAGAGAAAGACAAGAAGAAATGAGAAAAGGGGAAAAAAAACCACCTCAGATACACCAAGACAGCAAAGTCAAGACCTGGCTCTATCTGGCAAACAGCTGCAGCCCCTTTTTAATTAACAGCATATTCCTGACTTGGTTCAGCCTGTATGGATGGAAAGGTGTTTCCCAAGGAAAGCAGAGTAAGGACAGCACAGGGAAAAAGGGGTGGGAAAAAAAGAGAGGGRGAGGGAAAAGGTGAGTTCAGGAGGGCAATGAGGTGGGGGTTAACAACGCTGCTGAAGATCAAGGGCTGAAGTGCTGAGATGCTGCCAGACTTGAAAACTTTAATTTACTGTCACTGTTAGCCCCCTTTGAGGTTTATGGTGGTATTTATACACACAGCATCAATCACATGAAACAAGGAGGGGATTTATAGTTTGTTTTAAAGACTGTAAATGCAATGTAATGCAAATAGCATGCCTCATGGGCATTTACATTTAATGGGAAAATTACAGATGCAAAAGATTGGTAGAACAAATTTTAAATTGACTTTATTACATCTAGTGCTTTTCAGAGAATACTATTAAAAAAAAGCGAGGAGATATGGTAATGGAGTTCTACAGTGTAGCTTGACAGCTTAAATTCCACTTAACTGACTTTGCTTGCATCTTTCTGTTTACATTACTTCTTCCAATAAGTTTGGTTGGCAAAATCTCTGGATCATAAACTGATTAGAAGATTTGATTCTGTTTTGTTTCCTTTTTGGGTTTGGAATATTTAATGTGTAAAGCTGATTGTATCTCGATAACTGTTTTTAACTAAGGTTCATCATCAGAATTGCTTCATCTAGACACAGTCAGGAGCAGCTCTTTGAATCTATTATCGCCTTAATATGTGACCATACATGCATTCTCCTTAATTTGTATAATCTTCTGGTATCTCCCCCATATCTCTACAGATACAATAGGAAAAGATTACTTTGCTCTCTGAGGGAGTGAACATTCAGAACTTATCACAGCTATTTGTGGAAAGCCCATTCTTTCTCAAAACAGGTTTATTTCCYAGTACTCCCACGTGGCTCTCTGAACACTTCTTTTGGAATGAGGATTGTTTGCTGGTGGGGTTGAAGGTTGTTATCATCTGTTGTTGACTTATGGTAGATCCATCTGAAAGGTGTTGGTGGGCCTCAAACTCACCTTCAGCAGACCAGATGAAGCCCTGGTTRAAGCAGGTGCAGCTCTACTTGCTTCAGGGGAGCTGTGCCCCATTAAATGAGGGTTGATTTGTTTTTAACACCCTATAATAATTGCTGTATTCCCCTCCCATACAGGGAAAATAATTTAAGGTGKTTTTTTAAGCCCATTCATATTGAGCAAACATTGAAGCACACATGTTGGTTTCCAGTCTGTTTTAAAGCCACCAGCACAGCAGCCTCTCTGTGTGCTGAAATCTGCACCTATCTGGCAGGAGCCTTGCACCCTTTGTTTCTTTAGACTTCCAAACTTCTGCTATCAACATGCCATCGCTGAAACATCTTTCCTGCTCATCTCACTGTATTTTGGTCACAGTATAAGCAAATGATGCCCTGAGCTTTGCAGGACATAAAGCACCAGTGTGGTCAAAGATTACTAGATTTCAGCCAATTAGGATTGTGTCTTCCCAAGATTTCAAATCTTCCTGAAATGCCATCCTCCTTCTTTGCTTCCATTCATCACAATGCATACACCCTTGGACASACCCTTCTAACTTGTTATCATCAAAAAGCCAGGAAGGAGATGGTTTGCCACTCATTAGTGATTCAACAAGGTCTACTGAACTCAGTGGAATAGCTATCACCATGCACAAATATCCCTCCAGAACCTTCTGCTGTGTCCCTGTTTGCAGAACCTGTAGGTCTCCCTTTCATCTAYCAGGATCCACCGTGAGAGTAGACTAATTACAAACTATGTGGCATCCTGGTGCATTTATTAGCGTGGAACTGAGTCRGCCCCGTGTTTATTCTTCGCCCAGTCCTGAAAGATACATTCTCCAGGTGTTGTCACCCATAACAAACACATAATGGCAGAGAGCAGCCTATATGAACATTTGAGCTGATACAAACACATGCTGTTTAAGCAGTTCACCTGAGACGGAGTGCCTCGCTGCTGTGACTCTTGTTTGAGGCTGTAATCCCCTGTGATGACATTCTCCGGTGCAGAAGCAGTACGTTAGCACCRCGCTCGGCAATGGCACGATGATGAGGAAACCATGGACTCGGGAAGCGAGAGCAGAAGGGAAACAAACTTTCGCACTCGGGAATCGTTAATGAAGTAAACACACGTCAACCCCGACAGGTAACTCACGGAGCCACCTGCCAGTCCTGGTGCAGACTGAACCAACACGTAGGAAAAACACAAACCTGCGTGTGAGCAAAATTTAGGGTAATTCTAAAGTTAGATGATGCCGTGATAGCCATGTAAATAGTGCCTGGGCAGACGCAACAGCTTCTGAACAGAGCAGGAAAAGGCCTCTTTTCCTCCTATGCGGAAGGCTGTGCTTCTGTTTTATATCTGTTTCTGATGATCCATAAAGAAACTAAATTTACTGCAAGGGTGAACATCACAATGCAGAATCCTATTCCTAAACACCACTGAATGTTGTTACCTTACCTTTAGGCACTGTAAGTATCACTGTTTTCAATAAACCACTCACCAATTTTAACTGTACTGGGAAGAACTTGGAGTGTTGAAACTGATATTGTGCTTCTTGGGAACACACACACGTGTCCGTGTAACGATGGGTAAATCCATGTGTTCATGTGTGATTAGTTATCAGACTTGTACAAAACTAGTGCATTGTTTCTCGTTGGGAAAGACTATCTAGACCAACACACACAAATCACATTGTTTGGATCTGTTTCACAACCCACAGATGACACGTCACCACAAAATTTATGGAAAYGGCAAATTAAATCCCCCCAGCCCCAAAAACCCTCTTTCCATGAGAATGAACATTTCTTCTGAAGCTAAAAAATGACACTGACAAAATTTCTACCAGGATGGAACAAAATAATTAAATAGTAAGACCCTTAAGTTTCAAGTACTTTTTCTCAGTAAACATTTTCCACATCTCCAGAAACAAACACTGTTCAGAGTCTAGCCCAAGCTTCTGAAAGACACTGATTACACAGCAGAACTCTAGGACTGTCGTGAATTTAAAGACAAATACTGTCCAGATAGCACCTACCAGCTGCCAGTTACTGCATGGTAGGATATTCCCTCACCTTCTGTTTTAGTTTTATGAAAGATTGTTTTCTTTTAAAATGGCAGGTCCCCTCCATTCCTTCTCCTCTGCTCACAGTGAGACATGTCATCTGATACTAATTTGTACTTGCTTTGTGTTTTGACTTAATTTGATTAATAACTATATCCTTTAATGGCAGTGTGACTTAACAATATGCTATTATGTTGGTGCACTGCACTCCGGCATCGAGGAGCAATCCGTCTGCATCACAGCAGCGTTTTGAAACTAATTCAAAGAGGCATTATTCTGTACCTCTTTACCACAGGGTAGAGGTCTGCTCTTCCACTGGAATTGCCAGGCTAGAGCTGGAGGCCAAATCTGTGTTGAATTTGTCCAAAGACTTTTCTTAGTGCTCACATTCCAGCCTGAATATCTATGGAATTGTTTTACCCCTTTTTTCACCCTCGTATTATTGATTGTGCTTTGTGTCTTTTTTTTGTTTCCTTTATGCCTTTTTTTTTTATGTTCTCTTATGGATTCATATTTTAGATATTTTAAAGAATTTTAATAGTACCATACTTCAGGCAATGAAAAAAATATATCCGAATTGTAAGAGTTTATCAGGGAGTTTACAAACACRCACCCAAAAAAAATTCTATTAAAAAGAAAGGAAAGAAAGAGAGAAACAAGCAAGCAAGAAAGAATTTATCACACCCAAAATTACAAGTATAACTGAACTTTATGGTGTTTTAAGAGATAACACATGTTTTCTGTTGTATAGGATGAAACTAGTAAATAAGGTTTAGCATGCCTGCAGGGAYACAGGGAAATCCAGTGAATTCCCAGCAGCTCCAGAAAAATTCACAAGGAGGTATAATTGCACATGACCAAATGTATTTTATCATCATCAACACTAAAGAAGAATCTCACAGGAAAAAAAAAAGAGAGAGCCAAATTTAGGCAATGGCAGGGGAAGATTCTTCTTGTTTATGTTGTCGTAAAGACTCCATTCCTTAATGAGAATAGTGAAAGGAAAAAGAAGGGAGARGTTTCTTGAAAGATTTCAGGTCTAAGGGAACGGGACAACTCGAAACATGCCAGAGAAGCCAGTGTTTGGGAGAAAGGAGCAGAGTATGGACAGAAAAAGGATGTATCAGCTGAATTTCCCTGTTGCTCACCTAGTCAGTAAATCCTGTTCAGAATTCCTGCTTCTGTAAAAGAAAGATTTAAACTAACACCCGTAGTACCACAAACCTGTCTGAGTATTGAGACAATTRAACAGTCGTTTAAAAATAATTTAAAAAAAATTTTAAAAGGTAATTGTCCTTACAGTGGAAACAATGGCAGTAAAGTTTRTACACGATGGTTTCCTTTGTATCAGACCAATGTTTGCCACATGCCAAAACATAAACCAGATTGCATAATATGTAGGTTTTTCATAATTTCCTCAGATTAGGTTTTTATTAATGCCTGTCAGCAGCAAATGACAGGCATGTGTTGCATTAACAGCTGCTCTAAGCCATGCCAGTACTGACTTCTCTGCAAATCTCAAGCCTGGAGGAAGCTTAAAAGCCCATTGATTGAAGAGGAATCAACCCCATTTGCATTAAATTTCTGAGGTTTTTACCTTCTCTTTTTTTTAACCAACTATTAGTTGCTTTTACATTTTCAGTAGTAATAGTTAATAATTAAGGGATTATTAACAATCACCTAAAATGAACAGATCTGATTATCTTCTCCAATGTGTTCCAGCCACCTYTGGTTATTTTTAAACTTCCTGACTTAAATCATCTTGAGAAATTACTTTCTTTTTTATTTCTCTGTGTGACTGGTAGAAAATAATTCCCTGTCTCCAGGCCTCCAGCCTCTACCCATCCTGTTCATGAAAATCTGTAAAATACATTCATAGTAAAGCAAAAAGGCAGAAAGAAAATAGATTCCATATCAGTAACTGGTACGAGCTAGACCTGAGACATATGTGTTGTCCAGTTCCAAAGTCTGYACAAGCACATATTTTATAGATTGCAAAAAAAGCACAAAGCTTTTAATGTTTCAGTTTCTGGAACAACAGGAAAAAATATGATTTACAGACCCTTAAAAGGAAATCATGACTAAAGGTTTTAAATGGGAAGTGACTTGTAAAACACTAGTGCCTAACTGGTGAAATAAGAGTTCAGAATTGTTTTTCCTGTTAGATAACATTCCCAGTATAAAATAAAAACAATGTAAAAGTTTGCAGATTTCTTACATTAAAAATGGACACACTGTGTTCTCCAGTTTTTTTTTCACATCACCAGATAACCACTCAAGTCTCTAAAATTTAAGCGTCTATCAGACCAAAACGAATGAATCAAAAAAAAAAAGCTAGTATGAGGAATATCTGGGGTTAGAAGAACATGGCAAACATTGATAACAYGGTATTCAGGGAATTTATTAGCAAGGTCTACAGCTGTTGGCCTGCTATTCAGCTGAGCTGTGTATCACTCATATACATTTCATGGCAGGAGCATTTCATTTTGATGAGTGGAAAGTCCATGAGAGTTTGGCTCAGACTGCACAAATGTAAAACAGAAATCCTCTGTGTTGGGCTGCATATTTCTGAATTCAGATTAATTAACGTTGCTGACACAAATCCAAGTTTTCAGTGAATGTCCATCAACCTCAGATGAATTTCATCCAAGGACAAGAGAAGAATTAATGCAAACATATATGGGTCAGCTTTAGGAAATTATTATTTGTGTATGTGCCACTCTTTGTCAGAGAGAATATATTTAATATAAGAAGGATTTTTTTTTTCCCCATTCTGGTCGAACTGAAATCGAAATCAATATTCTGATTTTCTTCAGTATGCAGAGGAGTTGGATTTCTGTGATTTTGAGTTTCTAAGGTTATTTTCTTTTAATACTGTCTCTGTGTATGTGGAGCAAGCCAGGCATTTCTCCCCTAGTTCTACCCATCGCAGGTGCTTGGTACTACATCCAGCACAGCCCCTGTTGGCAAAGGAGTAGACCTGGGCCACATATGCTTAAAACATGGGTTAAGATGCAAAAAATAATTGATCCTGTCCCCTTTATATCAGAACATTCCAATACAGGACAACAGTCCCTATATATATTTATATTCATAGACTCAGATTGGTAGTATCACCCCCATTAAAAAAAAAACCAACCCAGTGTGCAGAAAAGCCATCTCCATTGTTTGTTCAAGGCAAAATTCTTGAACCTGAAACAGGCTTTTTTGGCAAATTTCCTAAAAGGCCACTTTTGCCTGTTTTACTTTACGTACAATATCAGCTATTTTATTGTCATTGAAAAATTAATCCGGCTGCCTAAGTGAGTTCCCGTTTTGCCTCGTGTGCAATCAAGGCCTACACGTTTTTTATTGTGTTCCACAACCCACGCAAGGGGGAGAGAACTTTCCAAAAGAAAAACTGACAGCTCACTTGGGAAAAGACTGAGTAAATAGATACGACGTGAACGGTGCCTGAAGGTCAGCAAACAGGCTCCTGAATTAACCGCAGATGCAAATTCCATCCTCAAAGTCCCGCTCTGACAGCTCCCCTCTGACTCCCACCCCAATTAAAATGGCCAAGCTGATTCACCACCCCACACCCATCCCTTCAGCTCTCCTAGAGCAAAGAGAACATCTCTTAATCCAGACCCACCACCTTAGAGATGTGCCTAGGTGATGAGCTGGGCATTCTTTTTACCCCAAAATGGGAATCATCCACTAGACTGGCACTGTGGATATCCGATTCTGGGATATTAGAATTCTGGTATAAGATATTAAGACCTTTGTGTTGGCAGGTGGTGTGTCAGTGGTTGTTACCGTGACTGGAAGACTGTTGGGCCATTATTAAGAAATAGTGACCTGCATTTCAAACAAACCCAACTGATCAGTGGCTAAGATTTTGCACCAGCTGTTTAATAATAGTTTGTCTAATAAAATATTCATATTATCATATATTTTCCATCTTAGAGGATGATCGGAATGTCATTTTAATATTTTCCCCCTACTAAAATAAAATTTTAATTAAGGCTAAAGATATATTGCCTACGGAAAGCTAAACTGTTTAAAATTATTAACTGCTTGAATACTTGTTGCTATACTACAAGCTGCCATAAAAGAAAAGAAATTAAGTACATGGGGGATTAACGCAATTTTGAAAGCTGCGTTCCCCTCCCTCCTCCTTTTAGATACGCCTAACTGAGCCATAACTATTTTTCTCCACTCAGCCAGACTCCAGCTTTGTGGCTTTTTTAATAACCTGGCTTTTCAAGCTTGTGCCCCCGAGAGCCTTTTCATTTCTGCCGCACTACCTACAAGCAAATTTCTTCCAGTTGCTCAACAGCCTAATGCCTCCCTTTCTTCGTTGTTGAAGCATTTCATTGCAGTTTCATTGACGGGGAGGTGTTCTGTTACAGTGGAATCAATAGCTCAGGGCTTCCCAGCACACCGATTAGCTTGTCAGTCAGAGCCTGGGGGAGGTAGTGTAAATCCCAGAATACCAGGGGCCACCAGTTTGAAAAGTAAGGAATGCGAGGAGCCCGCATGGGTTTTTCTACCACCTGTTGCTCTGCAACATGTGCAAAGTGTATTAACTTCTTTGCTGCTACATGCCTTAAAGGTCAACTGTGATAGAAGCTTTAAGCTTTTGGAATATTTTAATTCATTACAGGAATCAACTTTTACTGATTTGCAACAAAGAGTGCCTTACAAAAGGCGTGTTTTTTCGGTGGTTGGGCTTTTTGTTGGGGTTTTTCGGTAGGTTTGCGTTTGGCAACATGTTGGTTCCTCTTTCAGCTTTTTTTTTTTTTTTTTCTTTTTTAAATCAGTACTTCATCTGCTTCGTTATTGTGTAGGAATAGAAACCAGKTTCTACAGCAAATGTGGCTCCTTCCTGTGCCCTCCCTTCCACCACAGCAACAGTATCAGTTTAGATGATCCAGAGTGTCACAAGGGGGATATTTCTTCTTTCACCAGTTTAGATTTGGGGAGGATGGAATTATGAAATATGAAGTTGGAAAACTTCTGCTGTACATATGCTCCCGGTGGGGGACATGTCCCCCAWGTCCTGGGGGACAGGAGAGTGGGGCCAGCTCCTTCCAGCCCTTTTAGGAATTTCTGGTCTTGACCAGAAAAAACTAGAGAAGCTCAAAATTGCTTTTAACTGCACATTCAGAGGGCAACCAAGCCACCTGAAAGTTAATCCCCTCTACCTACCTCTCTTGGATGCTTCTGTTGGATGGAATCGTGTCCTAATGACTGGCCAAGGTAACACAGAGGTACATTGTCAACATCCATGGTCTGAAGTGGTGAGTGAGCAATGTGTCCCTGGATCAGCCTCTAGGTCATTAAAGGCTGTCTCTGAGAAGTGCTCAAATTCTAAGAAAATATATGTAACCAAAACTCCTCCRAACACAGCCATTATAAACAGAGGCTCAGGACCTGTGAGCCAACCTAAGGAAACCTTATTACAGACATTTATTATCCAAAAACCACGTCACACATGACCACAAAAGGAAATTCTGTGCTTAGAGCATAAAAGTCTGTGCTTTGGAAAGGTTTTGCTGTCACCACATTTGGGTTTGCTCACAAAACCTCTACAAACTCACCACAAACCACAAAGTAAACCTGCACAGTGCAAATCGTGCTTATTAACATAATTCTACAAAATTAACTCAATAGAGCTTTTTTTTATTAATTTTTGTTTTAAAAGTGTGGCACTTGGATTTTCTAACTAATAGCATAAACAACATCTGGAAGCTCTGGGCTGTCCAAGTGGATTTCAAAGTTTGGATTGAAAATATTAATCTTTTCAGTAGAGATTAATCTTAGATTCATGTCTTTCCAAATGTGAGGAATAAAAAAAAGTTTACATTAATTTAAAGACTCTTAGTGAAATGCCCTCTGCTTTAGAGGGAAGAAGGAATCCAAAGCTGTTCTTCCAACTCTTTCCCTTTCACCACTAAGCGTAAACCTGCTTTAATTTTAAAATATAGATATGCACCTTGATCTTTTACTTGYGTTATTCCACACCGAAAAGATGCAATGAAACTTTTTGTTATACTTTAGACCACATATCTTTTCTATCACCTGGTAGTTAATAATGCTGGGAATGTCCATAACTGATCTCTCTTCTTTATTTTTTTTTCCCTYTTCCCCTCCACCCACTACTAGTCATGCTGTTAATTCAGCAAAATTAGTAGTCTTGTGTTGTCAGAACAAATCACTCCCACTCGGTTATGAATGTGGTTACTCAGCAAGACTGCATGTTGAGAATTTAGGGGATGTTTTTTCTCCCTGCTTCCATCTTTCACTTYTTTTCCTCCCCCTGCATGCATTGTAGTTGTGAACATCTGATATGGGTAAAATTGCGCTGGGTGATTACTTAAATTCAACCTTTGACTGCAGAAAAATACTCTGTGTCTTGACACTTCACCAAAACCCCTCCTCGTGCTGAATCAAAGCGCTGGCAATAAAAGCTTGCTATCATATATCATTTCCCCCATTTTAACCAGTGAGTGTAATTAATTATTCCTTTACCTTGCACCTTATAGACAGTTACCCCAGGCACCTGAAAACAGGTCTGCTGCTTGTAAGCACTTGAAGCTTCTGTCATCGGAAGGGGATTACCCTTATTACTTATTACACACGGGCGCACGCGGGGACACACAGACATTATATTCCAAAAAGGAATGCGAGGCCGCCCAGCCACGAGCTATCAACGCCAGGCTGGGCCTGGGGAGCTGCAAACCCGCAGGCAAGGCAGGGCCCATCCAGCACAGCCTGGCCTGAGGTTTGCACTGACCAACAGATCTGCCAGGCAGAGATCAGGTTTCAGTGMAATTAAAAGTCCCCTGCTAGCTACAGGCTGGAAAAGATGGAAMTATGCACGGTGAGCAGGTATGTGTGCATGTTCACTCTCATACTGTTAATGCCCCGGGTTTAATAAGAGTGGATAGACCAGTAAACACTTTCACAGTCTGCTTGGGAAAACATATCCAAACCAGGGAAAATAAAAAGAGAAAGAGAAAGAGGTCATTCATAGGTAAAGTGGTGTTGCATTTCAGACGTATTATTTTTGCAAATTATCACTATTTATAAAACTCATTAATGAATTCATGAACAAAAGCTATAAAATATTCATGAGCTTTCTATAGGCGTGGAAGTTTTGTCTGAACATGAAAATACACGTGCAGAATATACCCACACAAACAAAAACCTGTATACAAAGAGGTATAAATGTCACTCACATCCAGCTGAGAAACCTGCTAGATGGACCCACAAATATGGATATTCTTTCTTGGTAAATTGGAATAGACTCTAAGGGCATGATGTCCAAATGATTATGTATGTGGGCGTCCAAACACATTTTCAATATAAAATACTTCTGCACATCAAATTGTTTGTTAACAGGGTAATATTCTGTCTTGGGCTTATTCTCTCTGTCCCTGCACCTACAGCTCTCTCTGCACTGTGCACTGAAATCTTGTCTCTGTTAATTGGTGCTGCATAAGCTAGGTTATACATTTAATATCCAAATCAACACCTACAGCCATCATGACTTCATGTGTTTGGATTCTGTCCTAACTGGCAGTAAAAGCTGTCATTAGGAGCAGGAAACAGTATGAAAGACCTTTCACGGCCTCTTTCAGCATGCAATGTCATCTGTTACCATGGGTTGTATAGTACTGATGGCTATAAATGCCACTATGAATGATGCAATCTCCTATGTGATGATGAACTTGAAAAAAACCTTTGTTGAATTTGTGCTTAAGGTGCTCATGTTCCGGTTATTCATGAGCATCCAAAACGTTGATCAGCAGCCGGGTGTTTCAGCAGCCCCAGCGGCAGCGCTGCAAAACTCACGCACAGCCCTTCCTGAAAGAGATGGCACAAATAAACTCTCTTTATGGATTCCGTGAGAGTTATTTGTCTGGCATGTCAGCTGTGGCTCATTTCCCTAAATTTCGCAACCTTTCCCGGTGGAAAGGTTTAGAAATAAAATTTGCAGTTTCCTTTCCCTTTTTTTTTTTTAATTTTTTTCCTTTAATGATAGCACTTCTCTGTGCAGCCCTCCTGCAATCCCTCTGTTCAGCTCTGTCTATAAATCCATTTTGGATACCCAATTGCTCCTATATGTAAACTAGCTTATTTATCAGGGGTAAAGCAAYTTATTTCCCAAATTTTAGGTGTGAGGCAAAGAACTGGGTGATCCCCAAAGCGAGGGATGTGGAAGATTTACCAGTGCTCTCCGTGGTTCAAAGGGGTGTTGTGGGCAAGTCCCTGTCACCGACTGCCAATGGCTCTGCATCCCAGCAGCTGCAACCTTTCCTGCACAGCCACTGGCAGCTCTTAGGAAGCAGATGCCAATCATGCTGCATTGTGTGGTGATCTTGAGCTGCCACAAAATATCCYCACCATGGGCTATGACAAGCCCATCACACGTATTCTGCCCTGAAAATTAAYGGAACCTGAACCTCAACCTCCAAGGGCAACCATGTCAAGCTTTAACCCACAAAAAACTAAACTTCGAGTGTTGAATTTGCTTTGTTCAGAGTCAGATTTTGCGACTCCAGAGTGGTTGGTTGTTCTTGTTGGTCCTCCATCCTGGATGACCACTGTTGGGGCTTTCCATGATGGACAAAAGTCACCTGGTGGTTGCAATCTTCATTATATCTCTGGGCCTTCCTTTTGGAGGACAGAGGTGTACATTTAGCTGCTATCCCTGAAAGGTTTTGGAGTAAAAGGTACAAAAGCATAACTAAGACAACTGGAAATGAGTCAGAAATGAAGACACAGCTAACAAAGCCTAACTGCTGCAGAGAAAAAATAAATGTAGAACTTTATAATCTCATTTTACTTTGTGCACATCATATGGGATATAAGTAGATAAGAATCTGGAACAAAGCATTTTCTAAATATCCTTTATTTTTTCCTAACAGTAATGACTGACAGTGTGTAACTATTTATTGACATTATCTACATATAAGATAGTAAAAATTTGGAATATCTTGAATATGTGGGAATTCGTAAGAAAGAAAACCGGGACACATGGAAAAGAAAACCTAGAAAAGGAATAAGGTGGGAAGAATGAAATGTAAAGTGAGAAGCTGCATGAGACAGAGGTACTATATTAATCAATTCCGAAGTAAGCATTAAAAAAATGGAGAGGTGAGTGGGCTACTGAAATGCAAGTATCTGTTTCCATGACCCAACTAAACCTGGGAAGGGCTTGAAAGCTAAGGGATCAAATCACACCCATGGCCCCCAGGACCTTCCATGCTGGTGCTTTGGAATAGTGGCTGTGATTTCAGTCCTTCTGAAATCAAATGTGAAAGTCTTGAGACTGCACACAGCCCAGGCAGGCACATCCTCACTCGTCCCTATGTGGTAAATATGACAGCACGGTGTTCAGAGTCTTTATGCTGTTTAACATATACTTGCCTCTAATTGCCTAAACTTAGAATTATCCCATCCTCTTCATTCTCAGCCAAATCAGCAAAGATGCTCACCGTCTTTCTTCCTCTTTCTCCATGTGCAAGGAAATCATGAAAAAGGCAGGTCCACRGAATTTCTTAAATGGACTGAGTACGCTTGCCCAGAAAGACAAGAGATCTCCCTGCCAAAACCTGGGGCTATACAGAGGAAAATAATAAAAAAAGATTAGGGGRAAGGGGGTTTTCAGGTCTAGAACCAGAGCCTTGTAACAAGGATAGCCCCTTTTGTTCTCATCTCTTTTAACTTTCTTTTTCCCTCGTAACAGTTGCCCGGTGGTTATGAAGAGCTTCAGTCCTGCATTTCAACTAAGGGGCCCTTCTTTATTCTCTCAGAAGAGGGCTGTCTCAAGAGCACCATGCTAAAGTGCTAAGTTATCATCAGGCTGGGGCTTTCGTGCAACTGTTTGTGTGTGTGTGAAACAAGCTCTCAACATGTTAGTAAGAAGCCTTTAACCCAGATTACGCCACCTCTCTTTCTATAGTGTTCTTTTAGGGCAGAGTGTGAAAGGTCACCCTCTCAGGCTGGATAGCAGCACTCAACCAATTACAGTGCACCAGTGTTTCCACAAAAGAGAGTTTCGAGCCCACAGCTACAAAAGATTTTACGTGTCTGATTTTCAAAAACACAATTACAAAAGGAGGAGGCTCGCTTATGTCTATTTTCAGGCCCTGAATGATTTTTTTGTTTCAAAAAAAGAAGGAAAAAAAAAAAAAAATCAATTCTCCTTCTCCAAAGAGGTCTGAAAAATTGCGGCCAGCCCAGCACCTATGCTATTTAAAAAGCAAAACCTCTAATCCCTCAGGTTCAAGTAGGTGTGATTCAGGAGTCCTGGAGCTGCGAAAATARTAGGATGGGTTATCTGAGTATATGATTAGTCTGGCTTTATGAAAACAATATTTACAGCAAGTGATATATAATGACTTTGAATTACACCTCTTGYTCCTGACACTTTGAAAATTGTGTATTTCGTTCGCACAGATACATTTTCAGGCCTATTACACCGGCTAAAGTTTTGCCATTATCCTAAATGTAAGTTCTTCAGAAGTCTGCATGAGAATGAGCCAGCAACCAATGACCTTCCACAGAGGAGTAATGCTGCAGTCAATGCAATGACATCCCTGTTGTGCCTGGGGTATATCTATAGGGAGCTCACTGTAAATGTGGTTAGAGGAATCCCTCCCTGACCATCAACCATCTTAAAGTCATAAGGCAGATAGTTTTCCATTTAACTGGAGACTCAGTGTTGTCCTTTATTCTGTGTGACTAAAGGTCTCTCCTTAGTTAGGGGGGGAAAAAATCTCAAATGCTTTTAAATTGTGTGGCTGAGTATTCAAAAGACAGAGGATTCAGGCCATCAGCTCCTCCTAGTTAGTTCTCAGGGAACAYTCCATGCTTTCATCTTAATTGTTATGAACATTACAATGAATATTTCAAAGCTATCTGGCAGTGTGGAGTACCTGCTGCAATCAAATCAAATAGGCAGCCTTGAAAATGGCAACCTGGAAGTCTTGCTGTTTCTAGTATGTCCATCACAGTGGCATCTCAGTGCCTATGTTTGGAAATTTTTGTATTTCTCCCTAAGAAAGAAGTATATTCTCTAGTGTGTTCCTTCTGGACCTCTGAAAACCCACTAAAAGCACAGAAATTAAGTGGTTTTAGTAGACAAACGTAACAACTAGAGGAATTGGGAAAAAAGCATGATATTAGAATTGGCAGTAAAATATTCCTGGGATCACAAACTGTAGATGAATTGCTACAATAGCATTTATTTGAAAAAATAGGACAGGAAGGGAAAGTTTTATTACAGRTCATGTAGAAGACTTACAAAGTCAGGGAAAAAAACCAAAGGCTGGTGCTATTTATGTCAGGGCAGAAAACAAAGTCTATGGGATTCCTGGGAAGCTCCGTGGAGATAAGAGCCGCCCATGCTACAAACTCCTTTGGTGGTTCTGGGAAAACTGGTTAAAATTCCTGTACCTCGTTGTATGTATCTGCAAAATGATTACTGATGTAAGTCTAAAATGTGTTGTGAGGTTTACTTGCCAAGTTTTGGGGATTCTTGAAAGAGAAGAGCCAAGTGAAGTTTCACACCATCTCACAGAAGATATATGCAAGATTTTATATGAGCCTATCTACGTGCTCCTATATGGATTCCCCACAGATAAAATATAACAGTACTTGCTGCACATTTCCAGCAATGGTCCCATGTCTTTTTCTCCTCTTCCTCCATTCAACGAACTGTTAAAAGGCCAAGAAGAACTGTTGTGCAGATGATACGAAACTAAAGAACTTGTGGTAGGTGTTACACATTTTGGTACCATCTGTGCTATCTAATCCCAGCCAAAACAGTCTCCTGTTCCTATGTAACTCTGAATCTCACTGGGAAAGGGGGGGAGTAGTGTGACTGGCTCAAACCTTCCTGTGTAGGAGTATTATTATCAGTGTTTGCAAATTTTTTCCCTCTTTATAACTACCATAACTCTTCTTTAAAACCCCTCATCTGGCTGCTGGCCTACTACAGAAACTGAGCTCTCTACAGAGAAATGGCTCATGTTGGTTGGTTCACTTCTGGTGTGTTGGAGGGAATCCTCATCCAAGAGAAATTCATCAATTCACACCAAAAAAAATCTTGGTTTATTTCCTTACTTTCTCCCATTTTGCCCTCCCTTGTGTCAGGAACACACACAACATCCTGATGACACATTTTCTAGCACAACTCAAGACAAGTATTTCCTGGAAATTGTTCAGGATTGAAACCACTTGTGGTAGATGTTTCCAGACACTGATGCCATTACAGCTTYTCATAAGACCTGAAATTAGTTTGGGGTTTGTTTCATTCTTTAGTTTGTTTTTAGATTCAATCCGTGCTCTGATCTGCTCGCAGGGAGCTTGCTCTTCCCTAACAGTTTATGGGAAAACCTGTTTGTGCGAGGGCTTCACACATGTACACACATTAGTCATCCTATATGTGACATACACACCATGTTGTCATCGCTGTCAAACATAATAAAAGTAAGGCTAAAACACTTAGACACATATTGATCTGCTTCTGTACCTCCTGGAGTATCCTTAGTGTAATTAGGTCTTTCCACAGAGCTCTAACGTGGGCAGCAGCCTGCTTCCTGGAACTGTGTCCTTGGGGAAMAACAGAGGAAGCATCTGATCTCAAACTTGTCCGTTGTTCTACTCTTCTGCTGGTGCCATATAATCCTTGGGAACCTGTGGCCTTCACCAGAAACACAAAGGGAATGACTGGGCTCCCATGACTCTTCACAAGGCTGGTTTGTCTTGGACATATTTTTCTGTGAGAGAAATATATGAAAGGACCACGCTAATAGAGAAAAGAGAAAGGAGTGATAGAATTAAAAAATTCAAAATGCACTCAGTCACAAAGCCCATGTCCTGCTCCGTGTGGAATGATGCTGTATGCCTCATTTTGTAGTGCTGTGCAACTCCTAGCAATGGATGTTTCCACAGCATTCCTTCATGGACGGACAGGGAATAACCCTCTTTTCCCAGAACTCTACTTTTTTTTGTGCTGYCAATATGCATTTCCATTTTAGTCCAACACACCTGTTTATATTGAAAGCCTGTGCAAAATATCCTGTTCAATTTCATTCATCTACTGATTTTAAAAAAAAATTGCTGCTGAAAGACGGGAAMTCTTGCAAATTACATAAACTTAATTACTGTAATTGTTGTTGAGACAAACAAAGTTTGCCTTTTAATGAAGCAATAGATGTAGGACTGTAGTCTCTCATYGTGCTTCCAAGCAACACTTTTTTGTATTTTATTGCCCTTGGAAGCTGGCATCTGCAGACTGAACTTTTTTCACAAATAATCAGCATGTTTGAAACAGATGAATATACAGCAACAGCTCTAAAAGAATAACTTCCAGCATCTGCTTACTAATTCCTTACTTTCAACCTACCCTCTTCCCTATAGTGGTGGTTTTTTTCATCTCTGCACTTACCACATCACCTGGAGCAGATAAATGCATGCTCTGTTTAATCTTWTTAAAGCAAAATCCACTCAACTATCTTATAGTTAAGTACAAAATCTTAGCTCCAGAACATTGGTTTTGCCCAGGGATATGGAAGAGATAGAAGTGCTTATTCAAGGATAGATTGGTCTCATTGAGACATGTGGTCAACCTGCTAATAAGTTTGTACAACATGAGATTGTACAGTCCAACTTCAGGGGAAAAGTTGAAGGCTTTTATTCTTTTCCTTTTTTTTTTTTTTTTTTCAAAACTAATCACCCAGTTTGCAGGAAGAGAGGTATTTATTGTGCTACCTTGGACCTTTTTTTCTCCCAAGTCACAGGAAATATCTTGTTTTTCATCACATCCATCTTCTCGAAAAAGAGTTGAAAAAGACATAAACTGTTAATCAAGGGTTTAAAAAAATTATCTCTCCTTTGGTTCAATCATCAGTAATCCTTTGTATAATAAAAGCAGATCAGGTGCCTTTAACAAAGTGGTATTTCTAAACTACCCCCGGGTAATTCAGAATGGTAGGTATTTTAATCTCTACAATCCCTAGTATGTATCTATTTATTTTCACTGGCTTTTGGCACYCGGCTGGCAAGAATCCAGTCCCCATGGCAAGAGAACTATCAGAAACAATAGGAACTTCAGAGAGGAGGACAGACAGTGAAAGAATGATCAAATTAACTTTTTTTTTTTTTAGTTTGGTTTCTGCTGGCATCTAGCTGGCATGGGCACACACGTACAGATACAAACACACAACAAGTAATACAAGGCAAGAAAAAGCAAGGGAAGAGGAAGAGGGAGTGAAACTGGAACACGATACATGTGGAGAAATCCCAATAGACCCACTACACTTTATTCAAGTTTTCTTGTTTTCCCAAGCCTCTCTAACTGGCATTACTCCACTGCAGAGAAGCACAGAAGATAAGAAAAAGCTGAATGAGAGCAGCACTGCCCTGATTCCAACGTGCACTCTGTGTGTTTGGAAGTCACTTTGCTGCCCTTTTGCCAAGTACTGTGTGTACGTGTCTGCATGAGTGAGAGTTTACAAGTATCCAACATCAGAGACATCAGTGACTGTATTTAGCAACTTGTTTACAAACCTCAACAAATCGTTCAAGTTTTGTATTGCAGTCATGAAGTTGGCCAAGTCATCAAAACTTCAGAAATAAAGTTTTAATGGTATAGATATATACATAGTTCGACAAGTAGAGAACATCARCCCCATAGGATTTCAGACAGATTGGGGAGTAACATAAAATACAAAATTATCTTGGTTAATTGGAATAATGGACTTAAATAAACCAAGTGACAGATTGAACTTGAATGAACCATGTTAGGATATTGGAAGGGGAAAAAAGGAAAATGTCCCACTGGAATGATGTGCAATCTGTAGAGCAACTGAGGCTTCCCAGCATCTGGAGGACTGGGATCTACCTTTGGGACTGCAATGCAAGAAAATTTTGCACAAAATAGAAGGGATCCCCTGTCCACCAGCCTGGAAATGTTGATTTGCTCAAAAATAGATTTGCTYAAATCTCAATAACAGAAGGAAAGGAATGGCAGCAGTCTTCAAAAATAYAAAACTAGAAGTCAAGGTGAAAAAAATAAACTATTTGACATGTCCATTCAGGCTAATGAGATTTGGGGTAGATATCAAGAAGCACTTAAGGAAATTGAATCTAGTTGAGTGCTAGAATAAGCCACTTAGGTACTGTGGCACTAGAAGCTGTCAAGAAAAAGAAGGACAGGTAAACTTTGCCCAGACTATTTCTAATCCTGTCCAAACCCAGAAAAGAACTAGATAATCTCCTGAGATCCTTTCCTGGCTCAGTCCTGATGGTTCCATGGCAAAACCTAGGAAATGTCAAAATTACATGTGTCCATTCCTCATTGTCCTCCACACAGCATGAGCTCCAGCTGGGAAGAATTAAACAGCAAGAAAATGATCTTTGCTCTCAGTTCTGCCACCACAGCAGTTCTCAGAAAAGAGGAGGACTCAGTTCCAGCAGAAGTCCAACTCAGTCCCTCCTATCCCAGGCACGAAAAGGCTCCTGCTCTTCTTGGTCATGGTATAATCTGGTTATACACACAAAAACCAGCACATGTTCAGTGCATGCACTACCTGGAAACTTGGCCACTGAACTCCAGCAAGTTTCTGCTGACCATGCGTCAACTGGCTTTTTTTTTTTTTTTTTTCTCAGAATCTTAGATTCTGGATGGAAAAATGGGGCAAATTTTCCATAGGGCAGCAAATTGCAGAAAGAGAGCCACCCTGCCAAGTTTCGTTCCCACCCTCCAGAGATGAAAACACTAAATCTTTTCCATTAATTTGGTCTGTAATGCATGAGCAAAACAACAAGTATTTCTGTAGCATGCACAGATAATTTCACTAAAAAATTTTTAAGAGGAAAAAAGTACTAATTTCCATGCTAGAAATGCAAAATTTCAACAAAAATATTTGAAGTTTGGGTAAGTTAGAAGAGAAAACTGAAAAAAGGTCATGCTGAAGGTTAGTCCCATGCAATAATTAGAAGGAATAATGTAATGTAAAACTGGAGAGAACTTCCAAGGTCACTTAACCCAGCTCTCTGCTATGCATCTACATTGTGTAATCCCATTTATAAATTCATTGAACTCCAAGTTAAAACTAGTTTCATTATTTGACTTAACTGCACCGATTAGAAGGCTTTTCAAGAGTGTCAATCTCTGACTAAAAATCTTCTTCTAATTTCCAATTTAGATTTATTCACCATCAGTTTATCCTATTTGTTTCTGTGCCAGCACAGTTTACTAATTTAAATAACTCTTTTTTTTCTCACTTCTTTACTTCTCTGATGTATTTATAAGGAGAATCACACCCCATACTCAGCAGTGCTTGTCCTGATAATGGTATTTAGCTCATATGGTGTTTGATGTCTGCTTTGTACCTCAAGGAAGAAACGATGCCTAAATTTATGTGTGTATCCATTCAGGTGCACYTACTGCAGACTGAATGCAAAGGGACAAACCTACAGAAAACAACTTTTATACAGGCAAGTTATGTCAGAACTGACCCCTGMAGACCATTTCTCTGAAGGTTTAAGTATTGGTCATTGCACCTGGCTGAGCCTCCTGTGATCATCCCATTTTTCTGTTCCTCCAACAGTGCTGACAATTTGTGATGGCAGAACTGCTCTTAGTTAAAGAAACCAAAGGTGAGCCCTTTAGCAAAYGGCTCCTGGAAGCAGGAAAAGGACATCAGGAAGCTTATCATAAACCTCGTTAAAAGCAATTCTGCTCTGTAAGGCTATGGAGAGGGAATTCTGTATGAGAGAAAACAGACAGGAGGCAGTAACTGGGTACGAGGCATCGCTCAGTGCTCCGAGCTCTGTCACTGTGTGGTCCAGCCAGGATAGATGCTCCTGCACTCCCTTGCAGATAACAGAGGCTCTTTATAGCACAGATGAGAACAATCCTTGAAACACAAAGAGGAAAGAGTTCAAAGAGACTGAATTTCTTGGAGTACCGAATCCAAACTCCAGCTAAGAGCAAAAGAAGGGCCTGGGGAATGTGGGGACTTTGCAATGATAGTTTAATTAGACGAGCCTTATCTGTACAACAAATGTGGCAGCTCTCTGAAAAACTCAGCTTTTTGTTCCTCACTTAAAACTCTATCACTTTCCCCAGCACTGGAATAGCCTTTTGCCTAGTAACAGGCACACTGCCTGTGATCCAGACAATATCCATGCACTAAAATTGAAGCATTCACCCCTAAAWGTGCAGCATTTTTTATGTAAAACCAGAAAATGTTCTAGCATTTAGCCAGTAGATAAGGGGATTCTTTCCAAAAATGCTTAGGAAAAGCTGTATTTAGCACATCTATTTATAGCTTATTATTTTACATATTTGGTACCTATCTGTCTGGACTTTCTTTTAAAAAATGTCTTATCACTATTAGTCTAAATAAAGTCTCTCAGATTACTTCCCATCATCTATATTTTGTTATCCAACTGAGTGCTCTTATCTGTATATTTTAAATGTTTGTTTAAAATTATTATGATTTCTTTGTAAAGTTTCCAGGGAAGAAGGAGAAAACTCTTAACTCCATTTTCCCATAGYACAAGAACCAGGGCAGAATCAATAYGATTAACAATAAAAAGAAATACTTTTTATTCAAAGAATTTGGTAATTTTGCCATCAAAGGATATCACTGAGGTCCAACATTTTTTAAAAAATTCATTTAGGAATGGGCACCCTCCAGGGATTCATGGGAAGAGTGAAAGATTTATAGGTTTTATATAGTCTATATATTGAGGTCTTCAACAGGTTTTCARTCACAGAATTACAGAATGGTTTGGGTTGGAAGGGAYCTCAAAGATCATCCAGTCCCAACCCCCCTCCCAGGGGCAGGAACAACTTCCAATGGGCCAGATTGCTCAGAGCCCCATCCAACCTGGCCTTGGACACTGCCAGGGATGGGGCATCCACAGCTTCTCCAGGCAAGCTGTGCCAGGGCCTCACCACTCTCACAGGGAAGAATTGCTTGCTGGTATCTAATCTAACCCTGTCCTCTGTCAGTTTGAAGCCATTCCCCCTTGTCCTGTTGCTACATGACCCTGTAAAAAGCCCTYCTCCAGCTTTCTTGTAGCTCCTTTAGGTTGGTTGGAAGGCCTCAACGAGRTCACCTCAGAGCCTTCTATTTTCGAGACTGAACAATCCTAATTCTTTCAGCCTTTCAATCAGTCAGTTACTATTTAGCTGTAGACACTTAATTCCAATACATATAATTCAGACTTCTTTACCTAGCACARGATTTTCTTCATTTTTAACACGTCATGATCAATGACATCAGCCTTAACCTCTAGAATTATCAAAAGTGTCAGAATCAGCTTCCCAGGAAACATCCTAGTTGAACCTGTATGACAGATGATGTTTTAGAAGTGAAGAACTTTAGATAGTTTTGGCAAAATTAAGAATGCTTTATTTTCCAGATGATCATTTGAGAAGGGGAGAAGGAGATAGCTCTTAAGTTGGAGAGGGAGATCATTCTCAATTTGGAGAGAGAGAGATTACTCCCAAGTTTGCCCGTCTTTTTTATTGAAGGAGAAGAGAGGACCAGGGTCAGAAAGTCTCCTCCCGTCCACAAACAAATCAGAAAATCCAGGAAGATGAGATGCATTTTGATTAAGCAAGAGAACTATTTGGGGAAAAGCAGGAGAGAAGTGGCAGGTCCAGGGCAGACAAGAATAGTATGCTATGCACAAGGTTAAGAGAGAAAGGAAAGAAACTTCTACTTTCTCACAAGTAGTAGCTTCCTATTCCCGGCTGTCCTGTGCATCTGGAGGTGGGAGCAGCCCCAAGACCGCTCTGCACCGCGCAGACTGACACACTTTTACAGGACAAGGCACTAAAGGCCACCAGCGGGTGGGAAAGGCCGGCAGCACCGCCGGGGTGCCCACCCTTTTTGGAGACCAGGTGAAAGCCGCCTGCCAAGGTCAGGCATTCAGTCACCAGGTGGTGCATTTAATTTAAAAGGAGCGTTAACCTTGTTTACACAAAATAACACCAATATGCAGAGGAGCAGTAAATCCATTGTCGTTAAACAGCGGGGAGGCCGGGCTGCGCTGGCAGCCTGCCCGCCCGGGGCTCGCCTGGCACTCGCCGCTCGCCCGCGCCGCCGGACACCGCAGCCCTCCGCGCCCTCCGCGCCCTCCGCGCCCTTCCCACCCTCCGCTCGACTCTTTACATTCTTGTCAAATATATTTAGAACAAGAGGTGTCCACTTGAAGGGAAACATTTGTTAATCGCTTAAATGCAGGAGTCTGGCGGCGCTCCAAGTTTACATTTATAAATATGTAGTATCTGTTTCCAKCTAAACAAGGAACTCCTGACCCCCCTCACCCGCAATCCGGCAAATATATATACATATACAGGAGGGGAACTTGCGAGGGGCTGGGGTGGGGGGGGAACTGGAAATGATGAACAGAACCAGCTTGGCTGAGGCAGGAACGGTCCAGCCTCCCTCCCCGCTGTCAATTTGTTCTCCGCCTTTGTCTGCGAGTGATGTAGATAACAGCGCAGAAAGAGGATGATGTATCTTTAAGTAATGAACAGATTAAAGTTAAATTCCTGTTGACCGAGACAGTTGTGTTGACATTCCTGTTGTTTACAGGCAGCTGTCTCTACTAATGACACTTTGATAACTGGAGTGAGGCTGCTGTTGGGCAGGGGGATGGGGGCAGGCAGAGTCAGCCGGGTTAAAGAATGCTCTGTTTAAAACCCGGTCATCCAATTAAACATTAAAGCTGGATCAGAGATCGTCGGCAGCGGTGCTATTCGGGAACGGGAAAATTCTGGGCTTCTTTTTTAACTTATGCTCAGATTATGTGGCTTAGAGGTCAGCCTGCCCCAGTTTGCTAGAGGATGCGGAAGATTCCAAGAGTACTTAAAATAAGCCAGAAAGCAGTAAACTCTGTCAAGCCATCCGTGCACTGCCATGACATGGGCAAGCACAYACAGAGTTGCCGGCGGCTGGTTGGGACTGGGGTCACGCAGAGGTCCTGTGGGGCAGCCTCCCTCTCCCACGGCTTTTCAAACAGGCGGAGAGAAAGGATYTGTGAGCATCCCACGGCGGCAGCACCGTTCCTGTGATCCTCTGCCATCTTCTCCTCTGAAATAAGTTGCTTTGCAGGGCACTCGCTGCTGGTGCTGCTGCTGCTGGAGCTTTGCTTGCTGCTTCCTCTTGAATTAATATGTTTACCATTAACAGCTCCCCTGTTTGGCTGCGGGCTTCTCACCAGCCAAGGGCTACACTGAAATCCTGGAGCCCGCTCCTGAAGTCCTTGCTCAGGTCAAATTCCCAGGGGGAACCCGTAAAGCCCAAGATCTGCCAGGTGATAAACTTTAGACGTGTAAATAGTCTACTAGATATCCTGCTCTGGCGAAAATTAAACAGATGCTTAAGCACTCTCCCAAATCAATGCCCAACAGAGATAGCACAGCCCGTCACTCCGGGTCAGRTCAGCCCCACTGCCTTTGTATCAGCAAAGTTTGGCCCTACTCAGACCTAGAAAGCAGCTTTTCAGCTGCTGAATGCACCTGACATTATGTTACTGCCTCAAAGTTTCCAGCACTCCAGAGATCCGCTTAAAATGCAGATGCTTCTTCCCTATCTTTTTGTTAATGACGCCTAAATTTAAGGCCTTTAAAACAATGTGATAATGCCTCCTTAATTCTAAATCAAATGCCACATGCTCATTAACTATAAGCATTCATAGAAATAAATGGATTTATTTTTGAATTTATGAAGTCACTTTAATGGACTTCAAACTCCAAATAAAAGTACTGAATAGGCAGCATTTCCTGCCATCACTAAAAACATCACTGCTGCTATAGTGGAAGCACATTTCATGCAGTAAGAACGTTTACAGTAAACACAAGTTAATTTAAATGAGTATCAATTAGAGCAAATGTACCCTGATAAGAAATTCTGGCTACATGTTGATTGATCCAGACAATTAGAAATCCAGACAATTGATCTTTTATTGATCCAGACAATTAAAAATTGAATCTTTCTAAAGGTAAAAACATCAGTTAGCTTGACATTTTTTCCTCAAACCTGTCATTTGGAGTGAGAGGACTGTAGCTGTTCCACTTAGAGTTTGAAATATTTGGTAGATGGAAAGACACCGATATTTCAGCTAAGTCCCCAACATGCATGAAAAACAGAATCCCAAATTTTCAGCAGGGCAGAAAATCACCATTGATCTCCAGAAATAAAAGTCTGACTTTAAAGAAGTGTCATTTGCACACATGCCTGACTTAAGATTAATCCACGGCAAACAGCAGCCTGGGGGCCATCCCCAAGTCAGGCCATACTCAGTTTCACCTTCCCCTTATGAGCAGGGCCACACCAGCCCGGTTTCCAGAGGGAAAGCCTCCAAGTAAAACCTGGAGCTGCTACAAGAAATCCCACTGGGGGCGAGGCGGTAGCTCYCGTCCTCCCCGGAGCCTCCGTGTTGTGCCGGGGCCTCCGTGTTCCTGATAAGGTGCCAGACCCTGCTCTGACTTATGGTCACTCAAAGATACCACAGCACTTTCCCCTGCAGGAGCAGGAGTGTCAGAACCGTGGCATTGGCCGCTGGCCAGCCTGGTAATTGCTCCATGCTGCCAGTGCGGAGGTTGTTCCCCACTATTGAGGAGCACCGAGCCGCAAGGAGTGGCCAGAAGGGCCRGCTGAGCCTCACCGGGAGCGGGAGAGATCTCCCCGGGCTCTAAAGTGGGTTTGGGATCCTTCAGGATGAAAGGTTCATCGACAGTTGGAAGTTAATATTAGCATAATAATAATAATGAGTCATCGCTCTTCTGGTAAAACCTCCTCGAGGGGTCCCACGCCGCAGGTTCCCACTGCCCAGCGCACGTTCGGACGCGTTTCCCAACCTGCGACGAGCAGAGTCCAGCAAGAGTTTTCCATTTGAATGGTTTTCCAATAGGAAATGCAGGTTTTTTAAGAAGCAGGTTACCTAGGGGAAGGGGAAAGTTGACTGAGCCCCAAATTGCTGTTTTGGTTATTGGAAGGCCAGGAAGAATTTTTTATTTCTTTGGTCTGAGCAAGCACATATCAATTTTCTGAAATTATTGCAAGGTAAATGATGTATAGTCAAAGCCTTTTAGGAATAAAATTCAAGAAATATCATTTTATTGTAAGAAGGGAGATTTAGTAGGAAAGCATACACTTTTGGAAAGAATCAATCTATTTAACATGGGAAAAAAGCAAAAAAAAAAAAGAATATATATTCTAGATTAAATGTTTCAATATTTCTTTTCCAAATAGCRTTTTCCTTTTGGAATTCATTTCTATTCAGAAAATATTAAATAATGCAAATATTCAAAGAGCCACATAGTTTCGGGTCAAGGTAAATTTGTTGCATTGATTCAAAACAAAAATTTGAACTTGTCAAGGACCAAACAAATCCATCCTTTAATGATTCTAACATATAAAGGTGATGAGGGTTGCATTATTTGCTATTATTTGCATCCCATGCTCTTGTCAGGACCAAACCTACAATTTCCATGGCAATAAATGTGATTTTCACTTTTTTCTAGCATGAAGTGAATACTCACTATATTGAAATGAACTGGTCTTTGACTTATGGGGCAGCTTGAGAGTCTGATACAGGTTTGAAGAAGAAAATGAGCTATTTTTCTTTGCAAGAAGCACCAGTGGAAGAAATTCATATACCTCCACTCTTCCACTGCTGGGCTTGTCACGCTGCCCAAAGAGGTACAGTCAGTAACATCATCAGTCTCTTTAATGAGTACTTTTTTTCCAGCAAGAGAAAAATAAAGCTGAGCCTTTTAGGAAAAAAAAAAAAACCAACTCTTCAGATAATCCACAGGGTGGATTTTTAATCCTGTGTGCTTGTTTTCATTTGCTGAGGTTGTTGGGGTTTTTTATGTCTTGGAAACTTAGACATCAAAGGCAAGTCAGAGTAGTTGGATGCTTAACTAATTAATTAGCTTTGGTCTAAATTGCAAAAATATAGACAACGAATTTCTTTCACTCCAAAACCAAAGGCAACATTGAAAAACATGAGTGGCCAATTGAAATAAAGCAGACAGGATATTAGCCTTTAAATAAAAATTTGAGTTCTGAAGGAAAAAGCAATTTTCTAATTTATTAGCAGAGTGAAATTCTATAGCAGTGGAGGCAGAGAACCCTAATTCCAGAACACACCTGGAATGGGACAACCAGCAAATTTTATAAATATTGTGCAAGTACGTTCTTAGTTTCCATAATGCTCTGGAAGACTTTGGTATAAAAAGTCGTTCTCTGAACAATTTTTGTTGGGATTAATTCAATCATTCAAGAATTAGTCCCAAGTTTGATGTTCACTTTTGCTGATCAGTTAGATTTCAAGGGCTGAGGAGGAACCAGACGACAGCAATTCCATCTTAATTCAACTGTCAACCTTCTTACTGAACCTGGTACATTAGTTGGGGTGTTAGTTAGATTTATTGTGCTACAAGACAGACTTTTCACACGAGAAAATGGTGTCTTGATTAGTACTGAATGTGCATCATGAGAGATTCCTCGGATTACAAAATAATGACCAGTTTCCAACCAGCACTCCTGTGTCTTTTACCTTTATAACACTATCAACCAACTCAGTTGACACAAATTACCTCATTTTGCCTCTGACGCATCATTTTATTTCCATTTACCACTGACTTAAGCACACATAATTACTAACTTAGGTCACAAACAAATGTGACGGACAAGTTTCACACTGAGCAAAATGTTTTATTGCACGGCATTACTATCCACCTAAGTTAATTAATTAAAATTAACATAAGCTGTTGGCTAATTGCAGCCCAGGAGAAATTCTACTGCACCCGGTGGTATAACATTGGGAAATTATCACAATATTTTAGGGCTTGACAAGTTCCAGTGAAAAGCTGAACATTATTAGAAGCAGGTTATCATGGTAAATAGACCAGGGCTGACTTTCAGCATGGAAAATAGCTGCCTTCATCTTTGCAGTTGGTGCAGAGGCAGCAGCAGCAGMAGCAATGCTGTTCTGAACATTTCTATGTTTACATTGCAATACAAATAGCCTCTAAATAAAGCAGATTTTTCACATCAGTCTTCTGACTACAGCTGCGTGCAATAAAACCYTCCTGATGGCAAAGGCCAAAGGAATTATATTAATGCCAAAATAAAATAATTATATGAAACTTTTCTGTGAGGAAGTGAAGAGAGGGAAATCAATCAGTGTATTTCGTGTGTGTGACCATAAGGCCCAGGGGAGGTTGGTTTAGTGACATTGCCCAAACAGAAAGTGACACCTCCATAGAGGTATTTAGGAACCTAATTCTTACCTGGGTGCCAACCTTCTCTCTAAGATGGAAATTTGAATCCTCCTGTGGCCTGCTTTCATGTGCTTCCTTGGTGATGGTGGCATTTGCAAAAATTAAGGGTTTTTCTCCATTTACTAGAAGTTTTTTCACAAGAAATAATTAAACAAGAGATTGGTCCACCTACTTGGATTTTGAACACCCAAAACTAAAGAGGCCAGTGAGAATCCCATGATCACCAAAACCTCCCAGGTTTTGCAATGGCTTGCAAGTGGAAGATCCTGAAATAGCACCACCTTTGATGGACATGAGACACCACAGCAGGTGGACAGAGGAAAAAAAACCTGTATTTTGAGTTTCCCATCCCAGGCAGGCTGAGCAGCCTCCCCTCATGGTGTGGTGCTGGTCCAGACAGGAATTATGGGCATGTAAAGATAGTTGGAGGGTGTAATGAAAGACAGTGAGTACAAGCAAAGGAATTATTATGTCTTTACCTCCTGAGTAAGTGTTTGTGGCATTTCTCTCTCCTGCAGTCACAGTGATGTGCCAGAAGGGCTGGCCTGGCCAGCCCCAAACTCACCACTGCAAAGGACTGTTTTATTACCCACAGAAAATCTTAGAAAATCTTCATTTAGAAAGAGTCTCTGGAGTCATATGGCTCCAACCCTCTCATTCCAGACTGGTCCAGCTTCCAAGTTAGATCCAAAGCACCAAGTTTTAGTTCCTGCCTGGAGTTTCTCCCTGGGTGTCTGCAGTATGTAGCCACAGGGTTTATCAAAGCTTCCAAGGCCATTTGCTGGAAGCAGCTTCTGTTTAAGAAAGGCACTACATTTTTGTTCTGTTAATGCAATCTTTTAGTTATCTGCTGTCAAATGTATAATAATTCTGGCTGTTTATATAGCTGCTTAAAACTAGCACATAAATTTCAATTAAACTGAAAAATGCAGAGGAGGGGGAGGCTGTGAGGTTACCAAGTTTATGGGAATATATTAATCATTGACCTGGGCAGTGTTTAATGCAGTTCATTCTCATGTTCAGTCCACACTCACTGACCAGTACACTCCTGCCTAAATGTCTATTCCTACTTACCCCAAAGTCACACTGAACAAAGCAAACTACTGTCCCCTTGGCTTTTTTGTAGGCAAAAAACACCCAGTATTAATATGCCTTTCTGTATTTTTATTTGCTGTTTTACAACCTTATAAAAGTCTCTTTTTCTACCTAATACTGCTTTTTAAATGAGTTAATGCTAGGAGAAATCAGAATGCATTACCTATATCATCTTTATTGCCTCCTGGTGTTTTGGTATTCCTGGGATGATTTCACTTCCTAATGAACCTCCAAGCCTGAGACAGTTGAGCCATCTAAGAAATATATCTTGGTTTGGTCTCCTACCCCCTTGGCAGGCTGTAACTTGTGGCAGCACTGAAGCACAGCAAAGCTTTGGGAGGTAACCCTCAACTGATTCTGTTCACTTTTGTTCCCTTGTGTGCCTCCCCTCTTTCTCTTTTTCCTCAGCAATACCCGAATTTTATATGTATTTTGCCAATTCATTTTTTTCAGGGCAACACTAATACACAGAGGAAAGGTTTGACCTCCATGAACCCCACAGCTCTGGGACTGACTGACACTTCCCAAGTTTTCCCCTAGCCCAGCATCACTCCTGCAGGCTGTCACCAAAGCTCCCACTCCAGATCTCCACCCCATCCATGGAAAGAGGGGCAATGTCAGCTGCTTCCTAGACCAGGTGGAATAATTGGGCCTCTTGACAGCAAAACCAGGAGCAATTCATTAACACGATGAACAACAGAGATTTTGTATTCATAGGGGTCACTGGCATCCTTATTGCCCTTTTTTCACTCTACCTTGGCACAAACTCCAGGCTCAGCAAGGCTGATGGTTAAATGTCCACAGTCAGATATTTTCTTTCACTTTTATTGTGTGGCAGAAGATTAAATTCACGTTAGTCCTGTTTTGTCCAGAASTGAAAAATTTCATGATACTCATGTAATAGCTCCTTAAATGAACTATTTACCCTCAGATATCCTGTGCAAAGAGGGCTCCTGGGCCAGTTGAGCAGGGTAGGGTGAGTGTGTCAGACTATGCTGTCTCTAACGTTTGGGCTGRTAGATGCAGAGATCTGTTGCTGAAATGTATTGTTGAGTTTTCCACTTAACACTGAAGATTTACACCAAGCCTTTTTGTTCTCCTCCATTATCTGGGTCCTGTGAGCAACCACTGAAAGCCCCAAAACCCCTAGATTAGCCTGCTGCCATGAGCTCAGATGCAATATGGGGATGTAAAGGTGAGGAAGAAAGACTCAAGCACAGGAATGAGGAGCAGAGTATCTTGTCTAATGTCTTTCTAATTCTAGTTTTTGTTTCTATTTGATTTGGTAAATCCCAGGGAAAGCTAAGGGTGAAAGATAGATAGATAGATAGATAGATAGATAGATAGATAGATAGATAGATAGAATAAGCAAATAAATAAATAACCCCCTGGTTGTTTAGTTATTTTATTCATAAAAAAATTTCTGAAATATTTTATTCTAAGGGTTGGTGTACCATGATATTTCTGCTCTGCTCTCTGACTATTGACAAAAGTAATCCTGCATGTTGTTAGTTGAGAAAGTAAAATTCTTTGTCTTTCTAACAAAGGTGTTGGTCCTATAATGTTGGGCCAAAGGGTTGCACACTGACCTGTGAAGCAAAAAAAAAATCTCCCATAAAATTAATGTCTTTCAGAGTTACAATTATTTGCAATTATCTAATTCAGCATAAAAGGCAAACATGATGTCACAGGGCCTTTGATACTATAAAAGGTTCTTTTTGTGAAAGGCCTTTGATCCCTTATAATCCACACTCCAGGTATTGCTGATTTAATTGCCTGAAATGTAAATATAAATTGCTGAAGATGCCTTTGTGCTAATTTTATTTATTGCAATTGGGCTTTTAATAGATGTTTTTGCATTCTGAACTGTTCTTGTGATATTTCTATAGTATTTTAATGAGATCTGCATAGATACTTGTACCTATATAGAAAAAGTAATAACTATTGTGAATTTGGTAACATTTGCTCAGAAACACGAGTGATGGAGGGAACAGTACTGACTTCACCACGTGTTTTGTGTGTGTATATGCATGTGTGTTCTGCAGGAAAATGAATTATATCTTCCTGAATATGTCTCAGGAGTAAAATTTTTCACATTTAAAACGTATGCAGGCTTCAAACTTTTAATCCCTGTTGAAAAAATGAGGTAGTTTATACTATTGGTACAATTCTTTTTCTTAGACCTTCTGTCCTTTCAGTCCTTTTAATTCTTTGTCATCTTATTTAGTTTGGAGCCAATAGCAAACCTGTACTGGCAGGCAAGGGTAGCTTAAAGGGAAATTGAAGCTGATTTTCTATGACAAAAACTTAATATAAAATTGACACAGTAAAATAGCCAATTTAGGACTACATATGTAAAAGAAAGAGCAAAAAGAGAAAGAGAATCCTGAAAAATAGTGAGCAAAAGTTTCTCAAATTTGTTTTTTCCAAGCGGTCCCGTGCAATCTCCCCTTCAGCCCATGCATTTATCTGCTCTCTGCTGTGAAATGTGAGCTTTGCTGCTGTGAATATTTCCTCATCCACATTAGGATTTCTTGGTAACCCTGGTGAAATAAAACAAAAGGATTCTGGCTGCAGAAAGCTTCGATGCCTTTTAATTTTAYGTGGTATTTCAGTATTGCCAATTAATATGCATTCTTCTCACAGGATTCTAAAAAAATGAGCAGGAAGCAGTAAGAATGATTTTACCATCCTAAAAAAACTGAGCACAGATTCACACTAAAATGATAATCTCAGTCTAAACAATGAYGAGCATTGTCTTGCAATAACATCTGAAAATGAAGAAGTTGCTGGCCTGAGGTGAATCTCAGGGCAGTGAAGACAACCAACTTTCAAAACATTATTAGCTAACATCAATAACTCTATCTTATTAAAATCTCCAGTGATAGCACACATGAAATCACCTTTGTTAATGGAATACAAATACAATTGCTGAAATCAGGCTGACTCTTGCTTCAGAAAACACCAAGTMGGGGTTTTGGAAGAGGGGGCACTCAAATATTAACACTGGCCAATGACACTAGCGTTAGAAAAGAAAGGAACAGAAAGAAGGAAAAAGAAAAGGGGTGGGCGGGGGAAGAAAGGAAAAGAAAACTCCAATTAGAAGTATCCTGGGGTTATTAGAGATAACACTGCTCATATCCAATTAAGATGAAAACCATTTTACCGGTTTAATGTGCCACCTCTGGCAGTTTTGGTTTATTAGTTTTATCAGACTTCAGAACTGAAACTCACAGTGATATGTATGCTGTGTACTGGAGAGATAAATGTTAAGGCTTAGAGATTAATTAGCACAGAATAAGATGCTTGAAATGTCGTCCCTTAACCATGGGCAATCTACACTTTCGTGGGGAAAAATACTCTTTTTTGAGGCATTCCCTTCAAAGGGTTACTTTAGATATTGCAGCAGGAAATTACCTGCCTGGAACAAGATGTGTTAGCTGCCTTGGCTGCCCACACCTGCAGGTGTGTCAGGGACATGGCCAGCCCAGCACAAAGCCACCTCTCCATGCTGGGCAGAAGATGCTGCCCCCAGGTCAAAAGCTGAGAGTTGGGTGCTTTGGGCAGTGGACACTCTCAGCCCTCTGATTCACCTGTTGAACTCGAAATCTTTTCAGTTTTACCAGCGGGATATCAAGAAGGCAAATGATAAAATTWWAAAAAAAAATCAAACMGTTTCCTTTAACRTCTGGTGTTTCATCAGCCACAGCTATGAGAGAGTCCTCACATAAAAGCTATGAAGCAAAAAGAAACTCTCTTACACAATATGGAGCTGGACCTAAGAAGAGAGATTAGATGAACGAAAAAYGTGGAATTCGGTTATTGTGGAGATGAAAACTCATGATTGCTTTCATGGTGAATAAATATCAGAATAACTGTGAATTTGCCAGAGTAACATCTGTGCTGTACAGGCCTTCTAAAGACTAAGAAGTTGGGGCAGCACATTTGTACAAAGCAAAGTCTTCCTCTAAGAGGACAAATCTCTCCTACAGCATTTCCACAACTTCCTCCTCTGGGTGGATCAAAAGTAGTTTTTATTAATCCCACTTCCTAACCAGGATAAAATTAGCAAGTTTGAATGAAATATGGAAATTTAGAACAGAAGTCTTTCCTTYTTCTTTTTTTTTCCCAACAGAATTTTAAGCCAGAGAAAGCACTGAAGATTGTTTGAGCTCCCATTAACTTAAAATATGAAACACAGCTCGGTTCTTAACTCTATTCAAAAAAAAAGGCCAAAAATGTAATTATGTGAAAAGCAACTGAAGAAATTGAGAAGCAAGTGGTCTTTCTCAGTGTCTGTTGGCAGTCACTATATAATGCCCTTGATTCATTTAGATTGCAAATCTCAATTTTACATCAAGAGTTGTGAAGAGTTTGTTGCAGTTCTCAGGAAATAACTGAGAAATGGATTTTGTCTTCTTGATCAAGTGACTACTTTGAAAATTTTAATCAAGGTGAGTTATAACAATGGGATTGCAGTAAATAAATAAATAAATAAGCAGCCTAAATCAAGGATGCTAAKGTTATGGAAAAACCTGCTCTTAAATATAAGGGTGTATGATGAACCCACATCATGGAGTTCACACAAGTAGTGTTTATGCACAAGCTGAACTGTAAGAAAGTACAGTTTTTCCAGCAGTAAAACCTTAAATTTGATTACAGCAAGCAGTGRGGTTCTTTCAGACCACTGCAGTTCCAGAAGTAAACACCTTTATATCTATCTATATGTATATATGTGCAAACATGTACATATGTATTGTTATTACTTTTCTTTATCAAAACCTCTATTTATTTGCACTCTACTTCCAGAATTTCAAAAGAATTTAAAAATCTACCACAAGACTAGAAACTGAGTATAGAGCAGGTCTAATCCCACTAGTGCCACCAATTTTCTCTATGAGCTGGAAAAATGGAAACTAGAACAATAAAACTCAGGCAGCACACAGTCATACRCTCTAATGGCAACTATTACACAGTGCTTTTAAAACGTTTCCATTATGAGCATTGACACTATATATTTTATCAATGACTTACTATGTTCTGACGGTTGCTGCTCTTATGTTTTCCACTCTTAGATTACTACGGGTCCAAAGTTTGAGAAACATTTCCATGAGAGCATTTTCTTTCCCTGTTAGGAAAAAACCATACCAAAAGCTTGTAATTCCATTGCATTGTTAATCAATACATTAAATAAATTAAATGGACCCTCTGATATCAATTTAACCAATAAAAGCTTTCATTCTGGGATCACTTTTATATATTTTTAAATTATTTWGGGAATTAATTGTGAGATTGAAACCATCACATTTATTTTCACCACCTTCAGCGTCCGTTGCACTGTAGCATAGGCTGCCCCTTCTTCAGAGCAACAYGAAGAAAAAAAAAGGCCCTGAAAAATATCTCTGCTTGTTTAGTCACTGTGATTAATCTAGTTGAAGGTACATGAACAAAAAGAGAAGGGTCTTGAAGTCAAAAGGCCCACAGAGTAGCTGAATCTCTGATTGACTTCAAGCAATGTATCCAATTAATGTCCCCCTTCTGCTAAAATCCCTACAATAGTTTCCCTATTTCTCAATCTATTTCTCTCTCAAAGAGTTTCATGTCCACCCACATATAAGGCCCATAATTTGTGGCTAAATGGCAGCTGCAGCTCAGTGCTGGAGGCCTTTCCTCAAATTGGTCTTTAATTGGTATAATCAGGAGCTTGAATTATTGGTTCAACCAAAGGAAAAGTATTCATTCGAACCAACAGGATCGCTCTCTCTTTTTCTTTTAAATTAGCAATAAATTAATGACTTTTCAAGATGTTAAAGAGAAACTAAAACCTATGCACAAAAGATGGGATTCATTAATAAAAGCCAGTCAGTTTCATTCTCATTAAGGAGAAGAGCATTTAGGCAGCGACTTAAAGTCTTTAAAAAAAATAGCTAGGGAGAAGGAGTACAGACTTGGGTGGGTACAAYTGAAAATCAAGATAACTTGAACCGTGACCTGAAGAGATCATCAACCTAAGAGGACTTTGGGCTGGCTTCCTTTATCCCATACAGCCTCTTTTATTTTGCAAATTCTGCTGAATTGTGACAGGTTTTTTTGTTTGGGTTTTTGGGGTTTTCTGGTTTGTTCTAAAATGTCAGGCGCCATCTTTTAATCCTCAAATGTGGCTTGATAAATTAATTCCAGAAACTGAAAGCAGTTGACGGGCAGGAATTGGATCAGCCATTCCTATTATCCTGAAATGGACTCCGCCTCAAAAGCGAGCTCCTGTAAGGGCTCAGGTTGTGTCCTTCCCTCTGTTTATTTAGTGCCTGGTTTTAACCAAAGGAATCATCTTGGTCAAAGACTTTGGTCTTTAAAAATCTTTATAAACATTCAATGTGTCAAAATGATCTACTTCTGTCAGAAAGCCAGAGTATATGTCATAATCCCAGGACTTCTGAGATCTGTGTCCTTTTCCAATAACCATTACTTGTTTGGGACGGTTAAAATTAAAAAAAAAAAAAGATGTTTATAAAAGGCAAGGCTCATCACCTCCTCTAAAGATATTGTAAGCAGGGCAACTCTTTTCCCTGGCTGTTGGTTTGGGTAAGGGTACTTCAAGTGATGGTAAAGCATTCCCTAATAAACGCAAAGTTATGGCAGCGGACAGGAGAATCACGGCCTTGATCTCCTATGTCAACACCTACCTATGTGGAGGGGCCAGAAGCAGAACTAAAAAGTGAGAAAGTGGGGAAATTGCAGTGATCATCAGTAGGGAGGGGGCAGGGGAGCTGTGAGCTCCCTCTCTGGAGGGCTTGCAAGTAGGGATGAAATCCCTTTCAAACTCATTTTCCAAGCAAGATCACGAGTGTAGAAACACAAGAACTTTGTTTGACTGCTCTCTAAACAGACAAGAATTTACTACCAGAAGGCTTTGCAACATCTAAAGAGTTAATAGACATCTGTAGCATTAATATTTTCTGCCTCTTCACACAGTACAGCTTCACACACTTCCACATAGGTCTGGATCAGGAACACAGACTCAAGAAGAAATCGCCATGAAAGGTCCATGTACTCAAATACATTTCCCTTCTAAGTATCATCTCTTCCAAATTGGCTGAGCACAAGGCATGGATTTGATGAAAAGAAGAGAGCTGCGCTGTTGTCCAGTTATGTGGAGCAAAGGAAATCYTGGAATCACAGAACAGTTTGGGTTGGTAAGGTCATCCAGTCCAACCCCTCTGCAATGAGCATGGACCTCAACCTAGAGGCAGGGTTTGCTCTTCTCTCATCCAGATGTGAYCTTACTCCTGCAGAGAGATCTGTTACAGTAAGGAGAAGCCGTGGCCTCGTGTCTGGAAGTCTTCAGCCTCTGTTGCTGCAGATTTCAGCAGTGAGTTGGAGCTACCATCCGTTTGCTGATTATRTTGGACAAAAGAAGCGAAATTACAATCTACAGCTGAGTCATGTGCTCTTTTAGCTTCTYCCTTTGGAAGAGCAATTTTTCAACCACTTCTTGCCAGGTCTCAATCAGAGCCCTTCTTAGTTGGAATTACAACAAATAGGAAAATAACGGTGCTTACAGCATTTAATTATCATGGCTGAAATATTATTGTTGTCTCTCTTGGCCCTGACRTGGGGCTAGAATTCCTTAAGGTGACATTTCCAAGGCACAATGAAACATGTTTTACATGAGATTCCTTAAAACCCATCAATTATGCATGCTACAAAAACTTGTTATTGTACTCCAAGGACATGATCCAAACACCAATTGTGGTTATTGGAGATCCACAGGACTTGGATCACATCCTAAATCAACTGTATGGCCAGCTATCAAAGTAATAGCTTTTTTCCTTTCATTTCTGACTATGCTCTTTAAGGGTTGAATCTTTTTCCTTTACTGTCTTAAAAACACACATAAAGTCTCTCACTTTACGAATGTTTTTATACTTTTTTTTGACTTGGGTAAATTAGCAAAACTTGTTGAATTTAATAATTTCTATATCATACAGTGATTGAGTACATGTGTGTGCACATCAGTCATCCCCAAATATGTTTTGTAAGGTCTCAAAAAAACCTTGTATTTTTACATTCCTCTTATCTTTTCATTAATTAAAAACAGGACACTCTGCTTTTAAAAGAGTAAAAACCAGATTTTAAGAATATTAGCCACATAAGTAGCATGAAGCAGCTTGGTACATGTGCTTTTTCCGTCATGTTTTATTAGAAGTGTGAATCCTGTCCAGTGTCCTTTCCTTCCGTGAAGTTTGACAGACTTGCTTCAGGTTTTCTCCACTCATATGCTGCCACCAGGAAACTATTTACAAGCCTCTTATCAAAAGTTCTTTTGATGCCTGAGAGAGTTGTGAGTTATTTTGACACAGCCCTTCTGCATTTACCACCTTGTCATAAAAATTAAAAAGATTGGCAGAAAAACACCCAATAAGGGAGAAGTTTAGTTAATGCAGTGGATTAGCCATTGCTTTTTTTTTTTTCCCCTTCCCCTCCCTTTTTAAATTTGAATATTTAACACCAAGAGAGAAACCCRTCCTGGTTTTCGGCTGGAATAACAGCAGTTTCTGTTTCTAACCTGGGAAGAATGTGATGGGGATTGAAAAGCACCCCTGTCCTATTGTTAGACTCCCCCAGCRCTGATCCTTGCTTTTAACATCATAATGAAGGATGCTCTTTAGTGGATTATCTTGAGAAGGGATTAACTCCTTCAAGACTTCTTAGGAGGCAAGGTGTTTTGAGCCCTAAATACACACCAATTGCCTGCTTAACTTTTCATCTTATTTTGAAAACTGCCCAGCTGGAATTCAAATTCTTTTCCATAGAGCCGAATTTTCTTAGTAGCAAAGTTTGAGTCAGGGGCAGCAGATGCTAAAAATAAATACTGTTCATTTAATCGCGTGCAGCCAAATGTTTCGGATACTTTGCCGAGACAGGCATGGCAGGGTAAGACTCAATCAAAACTTTTACTGCAAATTCAGCAAAGCTTTAAACTCTGTCTCTGTCGCTCAGGCACACGAAAAAAGCCTCCATGGCCTAACCCCTCTTACAAGGCTTTCTTTTTAACACGACAGAAAGACGGAATACAGACAGATAGATAAGTCCATGACACTCGTATAGATTTCCTTTTTAATTTGTATTAATATATCACTTGTATAAGGAATTAATAGGACTGCACGTGGATGTGCCTTGTGATATTTATGCTGTGGTCAGACATCCATGAGTGCCCACACAAATGTACATATGTGGAAATACATACACATGTATGGATCCRCACCCCTATCATTCACAACCCTATTAAAAAACACATACATAAAAAYATACATATATATGGGATTTGGCCGCTCTACCTTGGCCTTCAATATCATTATCAGCATTCTTTTATGACACATTTGCTCTAGAATACAAAATGCCTAGTCCAAAAAAAAAGCACGGAAAAGAGGACTAATTGCTTTATAATTTATAATCAAGTGACTTCTTCAACCTATGCTTTTTTATCTTAATAACCATTCATTTGTGTCTGCCTAATTTATTGGAAGTGAAATCTTGTATTTGTTCCCTCAGCCAACCTTGTCTCCATTATTAACCTGCTCCTTTGTCTCATATTCCACTTGGCAAGGAAGAAGGGAGAGTTGCCCCAAGTTTTTCTTTCTTTCTTGTTAGTTTTTACTTTACAAAAATCTTGTGTTCTGCTAGGCTTGAAGAATTTAAAAACTTCTTTTTTTATTGACAAGGATTTGAGGGTTTTTCCATTTAAGCAAGATTGGCTGAAGGGGCTGGGGTTTGAAGAATATTTTTCACAGAAAAGCAGAAGAAACTTTTACTTTGGAGATTTTTTCCTCTTTTAAAAGAGGGAAGTTCTCAACTTGCCTGTTTTTCTCTCCCTGGTTTTTGTCCTTTCCTTCTGCACCTTCTGTAGCTACAACATTGATAATTTGCAACTTCATAAACAAGGTTTTTCAACTGGATTACCCAGACTGGGATATGAGAAAGAGTTTGCTAAAAGCAACCAAATAGATGATTCTGAGGGCAAGTGAGTTTTCTCCAATTTTAACAAATGGGGAAGACCCAGGTGCACTCTTATTGTGAGCTAAATGAAATACCCTCTTATTCATTTTTGTAATAATAACTGTATTCCACAGACTATGCTTTAATTGTAAATAATCCCCCACATTCTTTCAGTGTAAACTCTTTAAGGAGTCATGAATTTTATTTATACTCTCTCACTCTTTGAGAGTCTTTTGTTTATTTGCTGTTTAGTTCTTTGTGAAATAACACTCCCAGAAGAAAATCCCCCTCTCTGCTTAAGGAATTAGCCCAGAGACAAAAGCAGGGAATTCTTTAAGCCTTGTTTTGTGCTAAGAGAAATGTTTGACATTTCTGTGGAGAGGTGTTTAGTTTGGATTCATTAGGTCTTAGGGACTCTTTTCTCTTTTTTGGCCTTTCAGTTTCTGTCACTGTTTTTTTTCTGTGTTTGGTAGACTGAAGAGAATTTACCAATGTGTAATTAGGTTTCCTACATTTGAATAGCAAAATCCAGTTGTGTTTTAAATAGGCAAGCTAAGCATTCCCCTCAACCAGCAGGCCCAAACCTGAAACCTGCTTTGTGAGAGCACCAAAGGACGGCAGAAGGAAGAAAAAGGCTTCCCCAAGGTTACTTAATGCTTGAAACAAACACCAATAAGGCTCCACTGCTGCAATGCCATCGGTTGTAGCAAAGGGGGAAGCTGTGGTCTTGGAAAACACAGTTTCCCTTAAAACTGGGCCTTACAGTGGTAAAAACGTGTGTGTCATATGTAACATGCTATTGCCTCTTCATCGAGTTTGTGTGGCTGGGAATTTATCAGCATTAATGGATATCGCGTAATATTGCTTTTAATGGTATAAAGCAGCTTTATAAATAAGTTCCATCAAATTAGAATCATTAGCTCAGCCTGATGTATTTAAACACTTTGTCAAAAGCAACACAGTAGTCGATCCAAGGGGAAAAATATGAGGCAAATTAACCTAAAGTTGTATAGCACAAAGCTTTTATTTTGGTTCTGAAACACAGGTGAGGCTGTTAGGAGCGAAATGGGACTGCAGATCTAAAGCACAAAAGTAAAGCATGGGTTTGTAATAAGAGATTAAGAGGAAGCCAGCCACTGAAACAGCTGTTTTGACCATTTTGAACTGTTTGTGTAGGTACTAGTGCTGGGCTGCTTTTCTTTTGAAAATGGCAGAAAGGAATGTGCTGGCAATTTCAAATTTTTTTCTTCCCAGATTCTTATCGAAGTGGGAAAATCATCCAAACTGATCGTTCCTTAAACAGTTTCCATTTTCAAGCAGTCAGCAAATTTCTAGTGAATAAGGAATTTTCTTTAAAAGTAAAATCCCAGCAGACTACAATTTGAAACCTTGTTCTTAGCCAAAGCTGTGCTTGTAGGTAAAAACAGCCTGAAGTTTTCCATTGGGACTGTGCAACATAGTGGAAAATCAGAAGGTTAAAGACCAAGCAGAGTACAAAAAAAAAATCAGCCCTAGAGTACACACACACCATCCCTGGACATTAACATGGCGGTTTTACCAAATTTATCTTTGTACAGAAGCTTTACCTCATTTCTCAGTCTTCTTTAAATGTAAAGAGCCTGTTAAAGGACAGTTTTAATAATGAGCCCCCTACTTATTTAACCATTTCATTCAACATTGCCCAGATTTATTGACTGCCAGAGCTTTCTTCCTTTTCTGTTTTCTCTGGGCCTTCCATTCCGGGTGAGGAATGTCACTGCTGAAAAACAATGTTATTTAGCTGGCTTTTTAAAACTACAATAGTTACAAACTCCAGATCATTCTTTATTTACTAACTGGCTGCTGCCAAATACACCCAATTCATCTGGTGGAAAGACTTTGTGCAATAGCTGACAAATCTGGAATATTCCTCATTGGTAGATCTGGCAGTAACCACCTGTTGCRATGCCAAACATACAGTGTGAAACATATCTGGATGTTGACAGACTTCAGCTTCATTGCAGAGCATCACTGCTAGAACATAAAAGTTTGCTTTTCTGCCTTTCAAATATGCTGAACACCTGCTCCTCTCATTGTTTTCCWACTTATTATTGCTTTTTTATCTTTAATTCAAGTCATAGTTGTGCTTTCTGGTGGATGGAGGAGCTCTCTGGAGTTTTTCCACTGACTTCAGTGGTTTTGATGCTGGTCCCAGAGGTATAGTGCATAGGCTTTTTTTAAAAAGCTGGGTATTCTTTGCACAGGCCTCTGCCTGCAGGCACCAAAATGCCATTTCAGACAGTACAATTGCCCTGAAACACAAGCAGGGGTGACCTAGAGCCCGTGGCTCCCCTCCTTGAGGAACAAAAGATGCTGAAGGAAGCTGTTGAAAAGTATCRACCAGTTACTGTTCAGGCTGGGTTTCACCATAAATGTCTTCTTTTCCACTTAAAACTTTCATCTGCACAGAATGTGAGAGCCCTGGTTACTTATTTAGGATTTTAAAACCTTTCACAGCTCTGCAGCATCTGGCAGTCACAGTCGTGGCCAGTACAAGTGTTGTACAGTGGCGCTTGCACAGCAAATCTGAGACCCTTTGAATGGATGCATCAGATTTAATGCACATGCTCAGGTCTTCTGTCAGCAAGTGTGCAGGAATCTACAAACAAGTGCTTCTCAAGAGGCTACAGCTTCCAAAAAAAGTCACTGACAAAAATGTAAGAGGATGTGGGCTTCTTTTACCCTTTCCAGCAAGAAGGCCTTAAAAGGGAGGCTCAGGAAGGGACATGGCACATTCTCTGCTGTCATACCCAGAGCTCCACAGAGAACTCAGAGGACTTACTGCACATGTTCCTGATGAAGGAACAACTAACACAGGGAAAAAACCCCCAAATATTGTTTGTTCATTTTCTTTCCTGTTCTAAGACAATTCGATGTTGAAAATATTTTGGTCCTGAAATAGGTCAAGGGCAATTCAATTCCATGCAATGCATTCTTTCCACTTCTGTAGGCTGTGCTCTATCTTATATGATGCTACATGATCCTCCTCTTTGGCTGGGAGAAGATGGACCGAAAGGAAAACTTGAGAATCTAGTGCTGATGATAAAATATTATTATGTAAATAGGTGTAACAACAGCTTAAGCAATGTCCTTAGTTCCTTCTTCTAATTCAAAAAGAAAATATATGAACAACTGATGACATTCAGTTTATATACGGAATGAGGCAGGGGCCTGCTTCAAAAGCCTCAATAAGTCTTAGCTTAATTTTTCATTTCTCACTCTCAATTTTTTTTTTAATAAAAGACTGTAATTATTACTATTAAGGTGGGAAAAAATAAGACATTACCTTTAAACATAAAAGAAATCATAATTTCACTGTTTTTCCTATATTTCCTGTGTTCAAACATTTCCTGAAAGGCAGTATCCCATTCATGACCGCGCTCATAGTAGAACTTTTAGAGAAGGTGCATAAAATCCTGGATAATTATGGAGTGAATTTCCTCCTTAACTCTATTAGTCAGTAGTTGGCTTCTATCCTGAAGCATAATTGTTTATATCCCTAATGTATGGTTTCATCCTGTGTAATGTAGCTGCGGATGGTCTCATTATCCATATAAGTGTTTAATAAATCCCTTTAATCCCGCTAAACTCATGCCTCAAAGATACTGTATTTTGTGGCAGTGAGTTCCACATGTTAATTAACTACTATAAAAGAATGATCCTAAGTATAATTTTTGGATAATTTTTTCTTAGAAGGTTCAGATGAATTCACGTTGACACCAGGCGCTGCTGTTTCTTCTATTTCGGTAGCGATACCCCAGTCCATCAATCAATCAGTAAAAAACTAGTGTTTTCCAAACAGTTAATTTTAATTGAGTATTTTAAAGTATTCACAGAAAATGGATGCCTGCTCTGTCTTCAGCAGAGATATCATCAGAGGCCAGATTTTTTTCTCATCTGCTTCCTTGCACAGAAATTGAAAAGCCACCTGTGAGCCCAATTCAGGTGGGGTGTGACTTCTCAGACACCTGGCAGATGGTGCCTTTTTGAAGGGCAGCATCTCCCAATTCCTTGGCAAGTTTTGTTTCCAATTTGGGACACGACAGCTCAGCCCAGGAGACCATCCTGGACAGGCTGTTGACCAATCTTCTGCCTCGGAAAGGACATCTCCTCCATGACCTTAAACCAGCACACCCTGTTCTGGCAGGGATCATTCACCTCCAAGCTGCAATACAATGTTCTCCATCCATCACACCTCTGAAAGGACACGACACAAACTGAAAAAAAAAAAAAAAATATTTAAGGCCTATCAACATTATATACAGTAGGTCTGAAACCACTGGACAAATACTTAGGATGCTGGTCAGGTTTTGGGAAGTGAGGGAGTCAGGGTGTTGAGGTCCAGTGATGAGCCCTGCTCTGTCACTCTCCACCTCTCCTTTCCCTTGTCTCCCGAACCACCATTTTCATTTCCAATCCAAGCCTTACCCCTCTTATGATATTAAATTATTTGAAAGTCTAAAGATTAAAGGTAAATTTCAAATGGTGAAGGGTGTGATATCTAAAGCACTCAGATGTATCAGAAAGAATATAGACTGATTTCCAAAAGAGGATTGCAGCCACAAAAAAAAATMGATAAAATAGTTTGGATATTTGCACAAAGAAGTAAAAATTCCTCAGAAGCTCCCCAAAACATACAGATTGTTCCTTTATTGTTATGGAATGCAGTTTGTTTATACCTTCCATTGCAGCATGGGCCATAGCTTTTTTATGGGAAAGAATTAAATTTAATGTTATATTTTCCAACAATTTAAAATGCTGATCCTGCTTTTCTCCATATATCAGCTCTTATTACTCAATAAAATTTTGGGGTGCAGCTTCTTCTGAGGTGGACAACATAAAAAAAAATCAAATATTCTGTTTACAAGATGAACCAGAGAGGATCTCAGGGTACTGTTAACAAAACCTATCTCACTTTTCCATAATGGAAGTTGGATCTGAGGAGACTTTAAGTTTTCATTTGAGGATATTGTTTCCATTATCATTTGTAGGTTTTCTTTTGTTGCGAAATGGACTATTTTGTGAAGTTGGCTGTCACTTTTGAAATGGAAATCATGATGAATTATGGCCCATTTTCCTTGCTATGCTTTATCAAGCTCATTAGAGATGAGGCATGGTCTGAAGTTAACGAAACAAAAGACAAAAAGCAATGTAAGAAGCTTCTCTTTCTGATTGCTATTACTTACATATGAAATGAAAACATCCTGTTGCACTTGTTACACTCAATGACCACCTCTTATGGGCATACTGGCCCCTCTCACTGTGGCTGCAGCCCTCTGTAATTAGAACACCAACCCCTGCTGAAAAATTTTAAGGGCCTAAGTTATCCCAAAACTTTTGTTCCTCATTGTCACTATCTCATTCTAGATTCATTTTGACAAGGAATGCACACGCCAAGACGCTTTTCATATTTTTACAATGTTAAATGCGGAGAAATGTGAATTTGTTCTGGAAAATGAGGTTTTGGAGGATGTATTTCCACTGAAATAACCGTGTAACAAAAGATGTTTCCTAAATCTCATAGATGGTGATGCATCTTATACAACAAGCCAAGACTTTCATCCAAAACTAAACAGCTGTGGTGTMGTTTTCAGGCACTTAATATTTGCATAAACACATTTTTTCTCTTGCAACTTGAATTAATCTTTATATCAATAACAGAGCAAACCTCCAAACGATTGTCTGAAGGGAAGAATGCAGTAAGTCTTTTCAATATTGGAAGGAATTCTGCTTATATATTTTAAAGGAAGTCTAACTCCTGTAAAAGTTGGACACTATTTGGACTAGCTGGGAATGTTTGGTAGATGTGCTGCCTTATATGGGCCCTGATTCAGAAAAGCACTTAAGCACACRCTTAACTGTTATCACGTGTTAAAGTGCTTTTCTGGATAGGGATCCATTCTTAAATCGTGGGCAACAGGGCTAATCCGGCACTTCTGAAGAGGCCAGTGAAACGACGCTCTTTGATTTCACTGGACCCTGTCTGACCACTCCACTCAATCAATAGCCCGGTGCTAAAATATGACACTGCAAAAATGGGAAGAAACATTAAATAGCAGTGTGGAAAGGCAAGTGTGCTGTCAAAGAAGGAATGGCTGTTACTGGCAACGTAACTTTTAATTTGAAAGGTAAAGCCCCATGTATTATGTCTAAAGTGCATTAATTGGTACAGTGCCCTGTGACTATCTATTGTAATTGTCCGCAGGCTGACAAAATGATATTTAATCCAGGAAAAACAGAATTTAATTGCTAAAACATGCTGAAAATTGTGAAGCAAGAACACGCATCTGGCAACACTGAGATGCTGGTGTTTTGCAGGCCATCTTCCAGCTTGTTCCTAGAGTAGAYGGGCTTGAAAAGACTCTGCTACCTGTGGCCTTTGCTTAAAGCAGCCAGGAGGAGGGAGAGTGTGCTGCACTTTACTAGTTTAAGTTGTATCCACATTTTCCAAGCTCTGCTCCAAAATGAAGTGAGGCTATTATTCTGTGCAGTCACTGCTGTGGTTTTATTTGAATTGTACATTTGCCTTTGTAGACCCCTGAAAATAAAACATCTTGAAGCTGATGAAAATGGGGGAAAGGATCTTGTTTGCATTGGACTTATTAAATGTGCAAAACCAGTGTGGTCATCTCGATAGTTAAATAATGGGAGGAATTGCATGAGGAGGAAGCCAAGAAATTTTTTTTTTCTCTACTCCCACCTTTAATGCAGAATCACCACGAGCCTCCTTCAAATCCATTAAGTTGCCTTGGTTTTGTCTAGACTGTGGGGATAAGGCTTTGCAGCGCAGCCCACAGCCTGACAACACCCAGCCGTGCTCGCCAGCCCTCCCCGCTCGAGCACTCAGGGCTCCTTCCTACGGAAACCAAGCTCCTCGGGGAGAAAGAGCCTGGCTTTTGCCCCAGCACAGACTTGGGATGTGGCCAGGGCACGCACCTGGAACCTGGACGCCGGGAAGTATCCGCAATTCTCACCATTCAAATACGCCCTTCGTTTCTCGACCTGTAAAGTGGGCACCCGGGCTCTCATCACAGGTCAGGAGCTCTCATCACCTGTCAGAAGTATCGAGAGGTTTATTTAATTAATGTTTATAACGCTGATTCGAGATGCCAGATGCTACAGTGCTGAGCTCTCTCTGTGTAGCAACATCAATAGCTAAGGAGGAGGGAAGGCACTAAAGACATGCAAAGCATTCTTAGCTTCTTGCTGATGCAAATTGCTGCAGGTAATTAAGAAAAGCACTACAAAAGAAGGCAGTAGAAGGGAAGGCTTAAACATGAAGAAATAATGACTTTTTTAGAATTTAAGTGAAAAATTAATCAACTAATAAAAAAACTTGGCATATTATAAGCTAACTCATTCTTTTGTAATTGAAACACATGGGCTCGCCTCTAAATTGCAATGAAAAATAACCAAAAATATTGCACTGGCTTCATTTCTCTAGACCTATCACGTGGTATAATCATCTTTGCGTGTGTCTCTGAGAGTGAAAGTTGCTAAATACAGATTTGGAGAATCAAGCTACCAAAGTACCTCCTTACTCAGCTGAGAAGCAGATTTCATCTGGGCTGGGACGCGTCATCCGAAACGCTCAGAGCCAGAAGCTCTGCCAGGATCAGGACTCAGCTTTTCCTATTGATTGCTGTACAGCATCCTACAGACACATTTTGCAGGCATAAAGGATCCCATGAGGACACATACATACATATATATATATATATATGTATATGTGTGTGTGTGTGTTTGTGTATATATATATGTGTGTGCATGTGTTTGTGTATATATATGTGTGTGTGTGTGTGTGTGTGTGTGTGTATATACATATATATGTAAGTAATGTAGATAGCACAAAAAAACAAGGAAGCATGGTGTTAGGTGAATGTCTTGTAGAACAGCATCAGTGGCCTCCAGCTTCTCCCAGGACGTTTCCAAGCCCTGCCCAGCCTCCTCTTCATCACAGCGTCAGGCCTTCCTCACAGAGATCAGTAAATCACCATTTTTCTCTGTAATTCTCCACTCAGGCAGAGCCCCATGCAGACTTGTGACATGCCCTAATTGTGCTGAGCGATATCACACCTTAATGACTGGCAATAACCTTTGTTTTATGTCCAGGTTGTTAATCCCTTTATAAGGGCCGCAGCAGCTGTCAGATGAGGTCAGGCATGAGTTCTGATTTTCCACTGCTGCATTTTGAGAAATCGTTTTTAAAACTCTTGAGCAATTCTCTTTTAGCAAACAGCAGAGTCCAGATCACTACATCACATACCTGTAGAGGTGAGTAAAGAAGGAGTGTGTTTTCAGATACTAATTTAGCACTTGTATAATTACACAGGGATGTGTACATTACAAATCTATATTACACACTATAGGAATAAGGCCAGAAGAGGCTTTAAGAGGTTGTTTGTCCTAAGCAGTGCTTTGGAGCAGAATCGGATCTAAACCATCCCTTAAAAAGTTTGTTCAACTCATTCTTACAAACCTTTAGTACCCAGGGAGGCTGTGGAAATTGCTAATGTGCTCCAGTGCCATCAGAAACCTTTCGAACTGGAATCCTCCTCTTGCAAATTAAAGACATTCCTAATTTCTTGTCCAATTCTTAGTGGACATGAATAATTGATCCCCTTCCTCTTTATAACAACCGTTTAAATATTTGAAGTCTGTTATCATGTACCTCCTCAGTCTTCTCTTTTCTAGACTAAACAAACCAAGTTCTTTCAACCTTTCCTCATAGGTCACTTTTTCTAAACCTCTCATCATTTTGGTAGCTGTCCTGTGGACTCTCTCAGATTTGTCTGTGCCTTGAAGTGAGGTGCTGGACTCAAAATTGCAGCCAGAGACTCACCAGAGGCTGAGGAATACGTGCCAAACTCCTATTTCGTCTTGGGATGGAGAAGCATCCTACTACTGGCTTACAGTCTGTGGTCCAGCCCTAACCCCCTGATTCACTTCTGCAGGATGCCACTAGYGTCTTTGATTTTCCCCCTTTTTATTGTAGTACCTTCAAGACGTCTTTATTGAATCGCAGGTCACTTCTGAAATTTAATGGAATCATTCTGAATTCTAATCCTGCTCCAGAAGCTCTGGCGCCCCGGCAGCTCAGTGCCGCCTGCAAACTTGATAAGGGCATGCTCTATTGCACAGTCCTGGAGGTTAGTGAATATTGAACAAACCAGGCTTAGGATAAACCCTCGTAAGATCCCTACTGACATGACCACCCAGTTTGATAGCAAAGAACTGGCACGTACTCCCAGTAAGGTTTTCCAGCTAAAAAGTGGTAGCGCTTCTCAGCAAACAGAGCTGGGGAAGGGAYGAAATATTCAGAAACAGTAAAGAGTGTAAGATAAAACTTTGGAGCAAGGATGCTATAAGATCTTAAAAATAGTAAATTATCTTGCATCTAAATGACTATAATACGTCTTTCTTATTGTGTCTACTGCTGCGCAAGCAAAGCTTAATGTGATGCTTAGATTACTTTAATAGCTTTTGTTAATAAGGCAGTTTTCCCTGCATTTTTTATTTCATTTTAGAGTGAAAGCAGTCCAACCAGTGCAGAGGGGATAAAATCATCTCATGGTTGTGTCTCTTATGTCTTTTATGTAACTTAGATATCTGTTCAGCAGTAAATTGTGGAACATTTGTGCATGGAGCTGTAGATGGAACCTTAGAGACTGAAGCGCTTTAGCCTGACCTGGGCTAAAGGAAGATGCTTCCCAAAAGGCAGGCTTCAGTTTAGCCTGAATTGCATGGCCTGTAGCAGGGAGAGCTTATTCTAGCCAGTGTTTTACAGCTCCTTGTCTCATTTTATGAGGTTTTGCTGAATGTTTAATGTTCCAGACACTAGTTACTTAAGTCTGCAAGAGAAACAGTYTGTGGCTGCTGGTTTAGATGTCAAGAGTGAAACCTGTATGAAATGAGATGATGAGCATCACTTAAAGGTGCTTACAGACTTCCAGTTACATGAAAGAAGGAGTATCATTCCCCTTCTCCTTGAATATTCTATTCACTTAGGCCTTTTTTTTTGTCAGTAGTGTACTTAATCGAAGAGCTGATTTTCTACCCGACCACAGGTCTGAGAAGTCAATTTGTTTCGGTAGCTTTGATTACTTCCAGCAACCTTCCTCCTGGAAATTCACAGCATCCAATGAATTTCAGTAAAGCACATCTTGAACTGCATTTAGAGCATGCCACAATCTGATTCTAGACTTAAAGCACCTGAAGAATTTTCAGACAGGGAAAAACATAAAATGAAAATGGTTTGTTCGTCCACTCAAAGAACCTGATTGAGGAAGGTGTCTAGCAAATGTAACATCTACTGGTGTTCTGCTAACATGGAGTGTGGGAATTGCCTTGGAAGACAGAAGTCCRGGTGTCTATGTCTAGTCTGGAAGTCAGTAAAATTCCCTCTGCTAAAGCTCCCAGCAGGATGCATAATTCCCTGTTTTTTCATGTCACTTCTAGTCCTTGGCTTCCCTGCCTGCAGAAGGAGTCAGTTGGTGCTCTCCMACTTGTCCTGCCTGCTTTTGGGGCTGAGGGTGGAAAATGGGAACTGTTAGATAGCAGACACCACATAATGGCTTAAATTAGTATAAAATGTGAGCTAGAAAAGCCACCAAGTAGTCATAAAAACTGAGATGGAACTTAACTTCTTCCGCCACATGGTTATACCAGTTCATCTGAACCCAYAGAAACGTAGATGATCAATCCCAGCCAAAGGTGCATCATTAATACCAATTATATATTAAATCAGCTTTTGCTCGGAAAAATTAAGAAACCTTAGAKTTGTCTGAAGAAGAGAGGAAAGCAGGAGACATTGTTCAGATAGTTTGTCCTTGTTTTAATGTCTCTTTAGGTAAGCAAAAGTCTATTTTCTCTTTGTTAGAGARATTAAAGTCAGACTTTCTAAAGTAGTCTGGAGCTTACAAATTAGGTCTAATTGGTTAATTCCTGAAAATGTAAGCAACACTGTAAAGAGTGATTGTAAGGAGACTGAAAATGTTACCAAACAAACTTCTTATATCTGAGAAGAAAAAGTGGCTGAAATAGTGAACTTGGAGAGACATTTTCTGGGCTCCTTCTGCTTTGAGTAACACGAACACAATCTTCCTAATCCGCCGCTCCTGCTCTGACATTCCAGCCTCATGCATAGCCATTGGCAAACTTGGAACGTGCATCCGGTGCATTTTTTTGGTTGAAATGCTACATCTGGCTTAGCTGGCAAGTGTTACTATGCCTCTAGAAAGTAAGCCAACGTGAAAAAAAAAGAAATTAAAAAAAAGAAAAAGAAAAAGGAATCTTAACTACACGCAGGAAAAGATTACTGAAATATACTGTCCTCTTTGTTTCCTGGAAAGCTGAAACTCCATTTATGTCCTCTGACCTTTGGAAACATGGCCCCAGAAGAAAACCAGCTACCTAAGAGTTAATGTATGCGGTGTACTGTAAGTATTTCATTAATTTGCTTATTAAAAACATGAAAAGCTTTTGCCTCCTTGACACCCAAACAAAAGGCAAGCAATTGGGAGACTTTTGACCCGAGCTTATCAGATGACTGGTGTAATGCTGTCAAACCTTCCCCACTGCATGCAAGTAGGGTCACATTTTAGAGGTGTTTATGACATCCTAAGGTTCATAACGCCTATCTTTGTCAACACGAGAATGATGCAGGTCAACTGGACGGGTTAATGAGGCTGAGCACATAAGGAAAAACACACAAGAGAGATGAATGTCTAAATTAAAAGTCGCAATTTAAATAACCTGTAATGCAAACATGTTCTACCGAAAGATGGAAATATCACAAGTTGCTTATACTTATCACAAACTTTGGTGCCCACTGGTATGAGCAGACTTAGGAGCTGGCTATTTTCAGTTGTAACACAATATTAGACGCCTTTGAAAACCCAAGGACAAGAGTGTTGTGATAAACTTCTTATAGTTCTCGCAATTTCCTTTCATCCTTTTTGAGAGCAGGAATGTATATCGTCTTCTTAAACATCTCCATAAACAGCAATTTCAATGAAAATGGAAAAAAAGTTGCCCAAATGGCTTCACAGTGCAGCAGGATCTTTTGGGGAAAAAAACTAGGTTGATCTTAAATTTTGCAACAAAAGAAACAGGCACAAGCTCAGATCATTTAAAATTCATTTAAGAATATTTGCACTAGATCCAAGGAAAAGAGAAGCGAAAAACAACCAACTCAAAAAACATTTGTAAAATCTGGAATACTTTCAAGATGTCATAGGCTRCATCTACTTTCTCAAGGCAGCTGTGGCCACAGGAGCAGATCAGTAGATGGGAGCAGTTGGAGCTGAGGGTTCTTTATCTGCACTGTGGGGGAGATAGACACAGGATTGCTTTAAACTTGATTTAGCCCAAATCCCTGAACTGAAATATCCCAGAGTGTGATTCCAAGCTTTCTGGAGGTCTAGTCATTGGTTTGGCCTCCTATTCCTGTAATAGGAGTTGGAGAACATTTGGCACACGCCTGGATCAAAGCCTCCAGTTTAGTTTTCTCCACACGGAATCCAGCTTATGTGCTGCAAAACCACTCTGGGAAGGGAACTACTGCACAGTAAATGGGACAGTCTGGGGGATGTGCTTCAAAACAGCATCACTGCTCTGAATCACAGCACTGATGTGGATGCAGTCATAAAAGCCTCCCAAAAGGCAATTTAAAAACAAGCATCCCAGAGGAGACATTACTGGCAATTCCTGATTCAGTGATAAGCCTGTTTTTCAGGATGGAGAATTTTTCTCTAATAGCTTGGTCCTGTGAATGCACATATTCTAAACCACTGGACAATGTGTCGTTAGGATCTAGGCTAAGTGAAGCATCTACACTCGTTTGACTTTTCATTCCAAATTTCAGTCTTTTGGGTTTTTTTTTCTTCCAGGTAAGCATCAGATAAAATGTACAGGGAATAATAATATCCTTTGTGCAAACATTTTAGGATTTTACATATTTTAAACATGGAAGTGTTACACKTGAGTCTACAGCAGAATGACATCCCAACATTTTCTCTGCCAGGAAAATGTAATGGAATAGGTGTACACAGGGAGTTTTCCCACTCTTCTACGTCAATGCTTCTGAACGTTAATGAAAAGACCCCTGATTTTAAACTCCTAAGAACAGCAATACTTTGTTGAACCCAAATGTGTGCTCAACTCACTTTGAGCAGTGAGACTTTTCAGCGAGCCTAGGTAAAGGGTCTCAGACAGGACAAAAAGCAATGTGAAAAACAAGGTGTTATGATAATATGATAAAATCAAGACATGTACTCTTGTTATCTTTTTTTTTTAACCTCAGAGAACACCAGTGCTTTAAGACAATTGAAAATTCAGAGAGATTATTTTAGTCCCAGGTTCAGTGGTGGTTGCTTGGTTGATGATTTTTTTTTTCCTCAAGATAAAGCTATTATTATGATGGTATTATTATAATGATTGTCTTAAAAGCTTTCTTATTCCCACCTAGCACTTTCACAAATTCCTTCCCTCTCCCTCTCCCCAGCATTAGGGCTTCTTGGAATTTTTAGTATTATTTCAATTATTTGTAAGAAAAACACAGTGTCATTATATTCAAGTTTTCCCTCACAGAGATTTTGGGCTACAATCATTGCTTAGCTGAAGAAATGCCAAAAATAAAAAGAGTACATCTTAAAAAATAATAATGATAACTTCTAGTTAGTCTGATCATGTGTGTGGGAACTATTTTTCAGCATCTTTTTGATGGTATCTGYGTGATATCTTCTGAGATGACAATAGATCCACAAAGAGGGAAATTTAGCTTTGCATTTAGAATTATCACACACTCCTCTACCTAAATTTAGAAATTCTATGGATAGATCTGCACAGAAGAGTGCAGAAAAGCCCAAAAAAGAGGAGGAAGACTCCACCATGCTTTAGCTACTCCAGCAGGTCCTCAAAGCCACCTGAGGAGTTAAAAGATGGAAGTGTTTCAGGCTGGACTTGTATCAAGAGTTGGACTTGATGATCCTTGKGGGTCCCTTCCAACTGAGGATGTTCTGTGATACTTTGGTTTTAGAAGGACTAAAAGTAGGATTTCATTTTGTCACATTTACCTCCTGGCTCTACACCCCTGCCTTGATATTCATCATAGGCCTCTCTGCACCTGGATTTTCTTAGTAATTACCTGCATCCTAGTGATATCTTTGGGATCACAGCTAATGACTAAGATGGATCTTCACATGCCAAACAAATTGCTACAATATGCTACACTGTATTTCAAAGGCATACTAACAATTTTTTCTAGTCAGAAAACAGGGTCAAGTACATATCTATACAGATAAAATTATGTATTCATGACTATATTTATTTATTTCTGTCTTAGTAACTGAAAATGTTTCTGTTTGACCCAAATTTTCTTTTTTTTTAATTTCTCTTTTACAAAAAGCAAGCTCAACTAGGTGATTTTTAGTTATGTACTTTCATGAATTTTGCCTGTGCAATTGGACATTTTCAGAGCAAAACCCTAATTTTATCAAAGAAAGCCGAAAATCACCAAGGGAGATTAATACRGACCAGTGGAAAGTTATGGAAATTCACGGAGCTAATGGTGAAAGAGACCATATGTCCTCTGACACCTTGACTTGATGGAATGCCTCTCCATAAATGCTTCCTTAATGCATCCCGTTGTGCCTAGGTGTGGGATGACGTATGGTCTGCCTCCGTCCTTTCATGAGCTTTCATCCCTTTCATTTACAAGCCGTGTGTTCTTATAACGAAGATTTTTCTGTTAACCAGAATATTAGAAAAGGGCAATTAGGGCTAATTGTTCAAAACCTTTGTTAGATGCACGTGCAAGCCTACAGGTAATATTTGGATATCGGCAACTTTGGGAATGGTTTTGTCAGGACTCTCTATAAATCAAAATATAACTTTTGTCCTTTCCCTTTTCTTAACACCAAGGCTCAAAGCATTTGTAAAGGTGATTACTACTCTACAATCACCTTTAAGCACCCTACTCTCTGATATGTTCTGATAACAAGAGTTGGACGTTTCTTTATCAGGACAAAAGAATTCCTAGCAGAATTGTTTTTATTGTTACAATCACTCCCAGTCAGTTCCACATCCATAACAGTAGGGCCTAAATAGAGCAGCAATATACAGGAAGACATGGTCCCTGCCTCAAAATGTTTATGATCTAATTTAAGACAAGACACAACAAGCGAGTATAACAAATGTTCAACACAGATTCCAAATGTAAACATACGGTAGATAGGAAAATGGCCATAAATTCCTCTATCAAAGATAACACCTCTCAAAGTCTCTCACACAGACTCTGTAACATGAAACATGTCAAGCGAAACAAGTAGGGAGGGGACTGCACATGTTGGTACTGCTGCTGAAAATTCAAGTGAAAAGTAATGCAAACTTAAAACTTTTTTTGTGTTATTTAGGAAATACATTCAGCTCCAAGAAAATAAAATATCCMCATGGTTGTGATTCAAACAGTTGAGATTTTTCCAGCGTGGACACTCCTATAGGAACATTTTCTAGCTGATACTAAAACAATAAATAGAAAAATGTGTGTGTGTGTTTGCGGCTGTTCTTTGGTTTTATGTTATCTAACATAGGAAAGACATCTGGAGTGTTAGGTTTATGGTTTGTTTATTGCTTTATTGTTTTGTTTAAAAAGGTAATCTTGTCTGCTTTGGATCTGGTGGTGACTATGAGCATAACAGACTGTGATCCTGTGAGCAGAGYGGTGGAGCTGGATGTATGTGGCATCCAGGGAGGGACAACCCTGAACTTGCCCATATTCAGGGCTGCTTTGGGGCCATGCCCTCTGTGAGAACCATGGGCACTGCCAAGAGCAAGCAGCTAAGCTGTGTCCAGTCCCCTCATTCCTAGATTCAGCACTCAATATGTTCAGAAGGTCAGCCCACAACCTATTCCCGCCAGGGCCTCTGAAAATGAACATGACACACCTTACTAACATTTCTGGCTATACCTTGAGTCATTTTCTCCAATAAAACTCAACAGTTGCATCCTAAATCAGCCTCAGTAAACAAGAAGGTGCAGTGCTTTGCTCCAGCAGAGTATTTGGGCTGTGGGCTTCTGTTTGAGTTACCTTCCAAGGTCTTGGAGTAGCTGGTTGTTCTGTGTTCACCCTTCCCTCTTCCCCTTCCCCTTGTCTAGAGAACAATCATAAGCCTCAAAATCAATAATTACAGAGTCATCTTTACCAACAGGTAATATTCAGACTCACAGGTTCAAAATGTAAACATAAGGTAGGAAGCAAAGCAGCTGCAAATTTATCTCCTGAAGATAACACCTCTCAAAGTCCCCTCTGTAGACTTAATAAAATAAAGCAGACTGAACACCAAAGGGACTGCATAGCAATCTGAGGAGCAGGTTGGAAATATCCAGGCTGCCTGGGCTTAGCTCTGCAGACTGGCAGGTTTTCCTTGGACCTTCCCACTCCCAAATTATCCTGAGTGAGCCCCACGCCGTTTCCAGTCAGGGCTTACTTAGCTGAACCCCAAGATCCATGGTTTTTGTTGGGCTGGATATTTAGATTACAGATTCTGCAGCTTTTTTACTGCAGGCATTATTTCTGCTCTTGGCTAGGACTAAATTCCCCCTCTGCTGTTCCTGGGCTCTCTGCTGTGAGGCAATTCTCTGCTCAGCTTCCCTCACCTGCTTCTAGCAGCCTCTGCCACTCCATGTTTCATATATAGATATAAAACCCCACTGTGCAAAATACTCTATTCACCCAGGCACTCGCATGCTATTTGTTATTGATAAATATCAATATTATCATCATTAGCAGAGCAGAGAAATTACCATTATTATCTACTTAACTGGCTGCACATACAAAGGGGTTTGGTTTGTTGATCTGGGTTTGTTTTGTTGTTGTTTTTTTCTGGTTTTGAACTGTATTATGAAAAGACTGCGAAGGAAATAAGGGAAAAAAAGGAGCRCTCTACCATATGAAAAACGACATTCAGCATCTACAAACAAATTAAAATCACATATGGAAAAAGTAGCTTCCACAAGAGAGAATTAATGAACACACACAGTGGCCCGAGTTCTGCCCTTAGGTGAAGTCAATGAAAAAAAGTAAGTGCATATTTTTGGCCCATTATGTCTTTTCTCACAATGTTTTCTTAATATAAATCCAAATCTAGGGACCTGATCAACTCCAAAGTTTCCCAAGTTTTCTCTTGAGCAATATGAAATCTTATGGAAAATGATTTCTAATATCACAGAAAACAGAACACGTTCAGTACAACTGGGAACTCACTTATTTCACACAAATGAAAGAAATAATCCCGYTCATTCTAATTGGAGAATATTTTTCTGGGGCAGTGATTTTGTCAGCTGTAAAAATGATTAATGCTGCAATTCAGCAGGATACTTAAGCACATGTTCAGTCAATTCCTATTCAGCAAAGCATTTAAGTGCTTAACTTTACGCACATGCTCAGGAATTTCAGCATGTGCCTATGGGCCGGATACAGGCTCACGGAGCATCGAATGACACAGTGGCATTGAGGAGGCTTCAAACCATCATCCAGCAGACATGGGGTACAACACTGACCTTCTTCTTGCCATGGGCTGCTCTCAATGCTCTGCTAAATAACTTTAGACCAGGAAATGGAGCCTAAGGCGATATTTTTGTTATAAACCTAATATATGGCATTTTCAACACCAGTGGCCACAGAGACAGCCCAGTCCCTTTGCTCAGGGGATATTTTCACACTGAGCCACACTCTGCTCCAAAGCAGCATCAGTGTGGATGCAGAGGCATTTTGCCACACTGCACCTTCCGAACATCTCCAGGGCGGCTCGGCTCCCCACTTGCACAATCCCATCTCCTCTCCACACCGACTGCCAAGGTGGAAACAGCTCTGTTTTGAGCCCCAGCAGGCAGGATGTGTGCTGGGAGAGGCTGGGGGAGCAGAGCGGGTCACWCACGCTGCAAGCACAGGCACGAGGGAGCGCGTTCCTCTGCCTCCCTCGGGGACAAGTGCAGACACATGCCTGTGGCTGCAGTGACAATGTGATGTAAAACAACAGCATTTGTGCATGCCCTGTGGAAAAACACTATTTGAGGAGAGCACAGGGAGCAGTGAGAGCAGTTTCTGTTGCTGGAGTAGGGGAATATCCCCGTTGGTGCTGAAGAAGACCGAGGGCASAAACATCTGGAGAAGGATGACCAAGTCTATCATTAGGGAAAAAACCCTCTGTCCCATCCAGAGAAGGCTAAAGCAGGGACAAATCTACTATTTACCAAAGTGTTTGATGGCGGTTACCCTCTTATCCAGATGTTCAGATGATCATAACATTCCCACATCCAACCAGATGGATCCAAATGTTTCGCTGTATTTTTTTCCCCAGCTCCCTTAAATATGGGGGTTCAAAAACAGGTGTCCTCAGTTTGAAAAAGCCTTCAACCTTMAGCTGAAAATCAGCCAATACAGAAAGAGCATTTCTGCATATGTGGAAAAGAAGTCTTTTAAAAGAGATAAGTAGTTTTTATAAAAGCATGAGAGAAAAGTACACGTGTACACTGACCGCCATAAAAACTTTAGCATGGGAAATCTGGAAGCAGAGGATGTTTTGTTACAGGGTGGGGGTTATTTTTCCCCTGTTGTTCAGACATCTGTTGAAATCAGATCTGGATAAATACTTTCAATTAAAGTTATACAGTCTAAGCATTTCACGACATCTTTATGAATTTTTGAGGAACGACAATTCCAAACAGTACCCAGTTTCTTCTCGAATTGTGCATATCCACATGTATAGAATTGGAAGCCCTCTAACATCTTTAAACATGTATGAAAACAGGTCTTTGATAGTGTTTCTAAACATTCATCTGAGCAGAATTTGTAGAAATCTGTAAACATACAAATGTATGTCAAGTTAGCAATCAATAACCTCCTAGAAGCTCTGGAGGCAAATTTCTTACTATTGAAACCACAATATTTCAGTGAAGGTAAAACAGCACKTCTCTCACATGATGAACTTAGAGCAGCCAACAGGTCCTAAAAAAAATGCTTTTGATTAAGAATACAATTCAGTTTGAGCTTTTTAATAAAACCAAGAAAAATAGCACCTTTTAGTAACCCACAGAAAATGCAGCATGAAATTTAGTGCAGAGGACTTTTGGCATGAAAAGCTGAGCTACATATTCAGGATGGGTGGCCCAAATACACATGCAGATAGAAATATTTGTCTTTGACATGCCTGATGGAACACCAGGAATGAACAATTTCCCAGTACCTGAGGAAAAAAAAAAAAAAAGATGCAAAGTGCCTGGATTTAAGGGAGCAGCTACAGATTAATAAAGATAAATGTGTCATTGTGATGGAAACTTTATGAAGTACCAAAATTCTGCCCTATAAATGGTGTCTCATCTAAACCATGTAGCAGATCAGTTTTCTCTTCCTTCCCCCAGCACTGAAAATAAAAATACTATTTCACAGGGAACAAAAGGGTATAGCCATATTTTTAGTTCTGGTCAAGCTTTGCAAATAACTTCAGGAAATATTTTTAACATCACTTTCAAAAAAAATCTTTCAACATGTTATTTAGAAACCTTGTATCATCAAGAAACACATCTAAAAATCCATCAGGATGATAATCATATAAATGAGAAAACATTACGAATGTGTAAAATTAGTCCTCTATAGGGCAGTTTTTCACTCTTTCACCAAGGAAAGAAATGTAATTGGCACAAAAAAAAAAATCCTAAATATTTGTTAAAGTCGATCACCGAGCAGGAAAAAAAATTACAGTTTTATTAAACAGAGTAAGAATAAATAAAATGGGAAAAATTAGGCAGCCTGAGGTATTTCAGAAGGAATGGAATGGTCAGGGAAGCAACAAAGTACAAAGATCTTGGATATGAGAGGAGAAAGCACAGCACAGCGAACGAGGAAAGAGATGGGAAGAAGGTATGTGGGTAAGAGTGGAGGAGATGGAGTATTATTTCCTACAGGGGATATGGAAAAAGCGCAACAGAACCTCTTTGTTTCAATTTTATTTTAAAACCACCGTCCTGTCTGGGTCACAAGTTAGCACACCCTTACCACTCAAACTGGCTCTACAAGTTTTTCACTCCTTGAGACTCTGCTACTGTGTTGTACTTTAAAACCTGTTTTTCCTGTGGTCAACAAAAAGTCAATGAAAAAGAACAATACAGCTCCAAGTGCATTTTTGGCCTGTAGTTGATAACATTGCTTGAATATATTTGCACAAAATTATTTCTGGTATACTTCTCTGGTCGTACTCAGATTTGAGTTAGTGATGAGAAACTGCATCATTAAGGGACCTAATAGCAAGAGTCCAGTTCATTATTTTTATTATTATTTTATTATCATCCCTAATTTAAATTTTGRACTAATTTGGTTCCCTTTAGAAATCAAGCCAGGGCAAATTCAAGTATATCCAAAATCTGCTTTACCTGAAGACACCTGTCTGAAGTCACATAGGCAAGAGGATGGTTAAAAACAGATTTTAGCAGGAGAGAAATTCTCATCAGAGATTCACACTGAATTAATTTTGATTTTCATGATGTTGATTTTACTTGTAGTTAACCAATTTCTTAAGAAGACCAATAAGTCATCTTGCCCCCTTCCATCCTGCAAGTTGACCCAGGTGAACCAACTCATGGAGTTTGCACAGACTGTTTGCAGAAGTGTTTGTTTAATAGACTGATTAATATAGACAGGAACTTTCCAGAGCCCACAAAAACACATAAGTCTGTAGTAAATTCCATTAAAACTTGAGAAACTTTTCTTCTCCCCCTTATCCTGGTTATCCCTGTGTGCCCATCATACATTTCTTTCTTGCCCAGTGCTGGCAATGCCTTCCACGCCTTCCCTCTCTCTGCACTTCATGACTGTACGTCAAAGTTACAAGGCCTCATACAACACTTCTATTTTTAGCACTTAACTGCTCGTTCCCATCGCATTTTCTGAGCAAGATAACATCTTTTTCTGGCRTTCTCACATTTGTTATTATTTCCAAACTGATGAGCCTGGCTGGGATTGGTGGAATCACCTGTGGATATCATGGGCTGTAATTTTTGGTGTTTGCTGTAACTGAGCAGTTATTTACAGATATTTTTTCCATTATGAGCTAGCTGCGAGTACACCTGCAGCATTAGCAGATATATGGTTTACTTGCTGTGCCAGTTACAGGAGGTAGCAGTTAAACAGTGAAACACAGCGGGTTCAGCTTGTTTATACTTATTTCCCCACTTATTTTCCACCAGTCCCAACTGGTGTAGTGCCCCTCTCGCATTTAATATTCTTAAAATGAATCTTATTCCATTAAGTTATGCCTAAAAAGCCACTGTCAAGGATCATTATCCTAGCTCTCTGTATTTATACACAGGTGGAGAACCAAATAGAAAGCTTAGGTTCTTTGTATGAATTCCCAGAATATAAGGCTCCTTTGAAATACCGGGCTGGCAGTGTCAGACTGTGCCCTGACCCTAAGGGGTCCCCAAGGAGCTTCCCTAGGAGTCCCCTCAGGATGGAGGGGACTGCACCAGGATGCCTCCAACATGGGCAGGTCCKGCACCTCAGTGGTGGGAGCAGAGAAGAGACTCTTTCTTTTTACTCATCTTTTTCAGGGAAATGTAGGGCTGTTCACATCCAGCCCAATGTAAAAATGAAGCTGACTGATGCATGAACCCACTCCTATTCCCTAAGTTAGGATCAGGTCACAGAGCCCTGTAGGATTCTGCCCTTTGGGAGGATTGGTTTGTTCAATAATATTCGAATTTCTCCCTTCTCCACTCCAAAGTCTGAAGAGTCCTATAGCCCTTCTGACAGATATTCCTCCTTCCTACACATTAAAACTCAGGAACCCTCTCCTCTCCCTGCCCCCTCAGCTGCCACTGTCCAAAACAATCTCCTGGGGGATAAATTCTTCAAGAATAATAGACTTTCAAAAGGCCATGAAGATAAAACTTTGTAAAGAAGGAAGGAAAACCAACAATGGGGCACTGCCCTATCTAGGTTAAATACATATTTTGGTATATATACTATTTACGCAATCGAGCCTAATGGCTTCTTCAAAAGCCATTAAGGTGTATTAAGTAAATACATAATTTGGTACAGGAGCTAATTTTGAAAGCACATTATTCTGTTTACAATACATTCTTTCAGGTCTGAAATCTACTCTTCTGAAGTGCCTGAAGAGTGACTCACAAATGGATCCTTAATCCACAGCGAGGAAATCACCTCCTAAAACCAGACCGGCTGTCTTAAAGTTTACATAGATGGTTGGAAAGAAAAGGGAAAAGAATCCATATGAAATATTAACCAGCTGAGTGCTCTCCAGCRGACTGGGTCTGTGGGATAAAACACACCACCAGTGATACTCTGTCTACTTAATTCACAACATGCCATCTGAAATACCCCTGCACGTGAGAGCCACATGTGAGGGCACACACTCGGCCACGGCAGGGGAAGGGTTAGAGGAGCTCTGCCTTCCACTGGGAAGTAAAATAGATGAAATGAAAAGTGATGTTTCAGGAAAGATCTATTTTGTGTAGCACAGYACGTGAATTGATGTAATAGATGACAACGGTAATTCCTTTTTAGAGATTCATCCAAGCTAAGACTGCAGATCCAAATACTCAGACTCTCAAAAAGTTTGGTTCTAGGTTTGAATTTTTCAGTTTAGGTCACCTGTAGAAGCAGTAAACATGCTGTTTGTCTCTCACCTAGAGGATTGTGTGCCAGTGTTGAGACCTCCATGAACCTCCTAAGTATTTYTGAAGGGAAGACACAAATATCCTTTCTTTTTATGGTGTGCATTTTGCAGCAGGAATTCTCATTTTATGCTTACAAATGCACAACTTGGCCCAATCCCCAGCCTTGCCTAATGATTTAAGTGTCAAATCAAAATAAGGATAATCCATAGGCATTCCTGGGGAAGGCTGTGGACTTCCACCAATGGAAGAACACACAGCAGTAMATTATAGAATGAAGAATGACTAACTCATTTTTGTATGTAGTTTATGACAGAGGGGAGCAGGACTTGTTTTTGAAAGTCATGATGTGGGCTAAGAGATATAAAACTTTAACCTGATCTGTCTGAGGAASTTCTGTGCTCCAAATCCAATTATTTGGATATATTGACCTGTCCTCTTCTACCAATGACTCTGGCTACTTATCCTAAAACCAAGTCATATAGGAAGTTGTTAAAGGGTCTGGGGACCAGATTATCCCAATTTTGCCTCAATACCTTGTTACAGGGCATTCCTCAGAAAGGCCTTGCTGGTAACAGAACAATGTATTAAACCAGATGTGATTAAACTCAATATAAATGATACATACCAATAAAACAGATTTCTTTGTCTGAAAAACAGGAGAAATTTAAGACAAGGAATGGGKTGGGAGGACTAGATTGAAGGAATAATATTCAATGTTAAGAAAATGAAGTCATAAAATCTTTGTCAAGCATTGCTCAACTCTTCAAACCATATGGAGCATGACTGCTGGGCTTCATATAATGCCCCAAATGTTTTTCATTTTCTATTCCACCGTTCACAGCAAAGGCACAGTGCTGTAATCCCGTCCTTCCGTTAACTACCAATTGTTTCTTTTGCCAACCTTTTTGCTTTAAAATATCATTTTTTATGAAGGATAATGTTATATAGTGGAAAACTGTAAAATTTTTATGGATAGCCTTGGTGCTGAGAAAATGCATTCTTTCAACAGTTTTATTATATATATATTTTTTTGTCCATTACACATTTACAGGGTTTTCTCCGTTGTATATATGTGTGTTTTATAGTTCATTCTAGACAAAAGGCATTATGTTAACRGTCCTATCATTTAGAACTTTAATTCACTATTATGTTTTTACCTTTTTGTGGAARGAATATTATTTTTTGCCTCCTTCTTGGTAGCGCTCACTGTTGTTAATAAGAGTAATGGGTGATCCTAAAAAGGGTTAGGTGTGAATGACCACTCAATGGTTCTCTGAGCCACAGGAACGAGTGTGGAGATCCAGCTCCCAGCACATCAGAGGGGATGATTTAGTTCCAGTATAAGGCAGGCTCACATGTTATGTGCCCTCAGTCAAATGCTAACCAGTCCCCCAGTCTCTGTGCTTCCCCCAKGTCCTCTCAAGCATCTGTTAACCAGCTCTAGCTCTTGTGACATTCATTCACAGGTAAATCAAGAAGAAACGTGCTCGTATCAAAGCAATGAAATACATTTGCTTCAGCTTTAAGAGACTCCTATAAACTMTCTTTTGACATTCCTTCCTACTAACCAGCCCAGTCCACTCTTTTAAAGTTTGACATTTCTTTGCTCTACATCAGGCCTCAAGCCTTTAAATGTCAGCCTGGACTCCAAAGGTCTAGTTATAATCTCTGCTGGTTCACAACCACCCCTCTGCAGCCCTACCTTTCTTTGAAGCTGAACTCTAAGGCAGGGCTGGGCCACTGGTGCCACTTTTCTCCTCTCCTGAACAGCCAGGCCCATAGGAACATGAGCCCAGGGAGGATTTCACACTGGGAACCACAGCCCAGCCCAGGGACAGCAGGTTACCACAGCCAGAGTGAAGCCAGAAGATGAGAAACTGAGACAGCAGAGGGTCAAGAATGCCAATCAGAGAGCATGACCTCCCGAAAACCTCCTGTTATCCCAGTTCTTCAGCCAAGTGGTTTTGAAACTTTTACAGTGATTAATGGGGCACAATTGGAGAAGAAATTTAAGAGCAAGTTGCTTTTTATGCTATGGGATTTTGATATKATATAGTCCTTAAGCTTTCAAGCAGCTAATCACATTCACAAGTAATTAAATACTGCAACTTGTCTTGCTTCTTTTTCACCATAAAATGATATTTGCAGCAACCCAGAACGACTGCTATAGTTATATGGTTGGGAGATATTTTTAGCTGTATTGTTCATTGTCTTTCATACAGGCCACTTAATGGGCAGTCCCTGAGCACCTTCTTCCCCCCTCTAGCAGAAAGTGGTTTCAGAAAGTTTCTACAACTAAAATAAGTTGACCGTACAAGACTCAAACACAGAGGTGGGAGACACGAATCAGATTTCCCATTTAGAGGTGGCTAGATCACCAAGAAAAATTAATAATAATTAGAGTAGAAGTAGCAGTATATTTGGAAAGAGAAAACCCTAAATTTCCACTTGTACAAAAATGACTCRCACTACTCAAGTCAGACTCTGGTTCTGTGTTTACATCAGTGAAGTAACAGGAGTTATAAATTGTGAATACTCAAAGCAAAGTGTTCTCAAGTAACCTGCAAGCCAGATCAGAAATTATTTAACTAAYAATTTGAAATTATAAACAGAACCAAAAAGAAAAGAAAAAAGTGCAGCAGATTATTTGCAGACCATTCATAAACAGGAGAAAGAGATTAAATATCAGATAAGCGATTCATTATGGATTTTCTCATTCAGCCTATGTGTGAACATGTGACCAGAGAAAACCAGTTATATCCATTCCCTGGATTTTTGCTTTAAATGAGCATGCTCAGTGTAGGCTATTGTTTAGTTGGATTACAGAAGCATTTCATAAGAAGGGCTTCCCCATTTATCACTCAGAAAAAAATTAGAATTAAAAAAAATAAAAAAAGTGAGGACAACGACCCTTCTGGAGTCTGAGTATACATATGTTCAAAGTAACTCTGCTGCATAAGCCAACAGAAAATTGGCCCCCAAAATGACTTATAAAGGGATTTTGTAAGACATGAACAGAACAGCATGGGCTCTGGCTAGGCAAAGTATTCAGAGTTGTAATAGAAAACATTTATTTGGCTACAGCTAAACATCCCAACACATGTTAGCATTTGCTGCCAATATGCTTCCTAATTAAGAACAACATAAAATCATAGGAAATCCTGTATCCCTGTCTTCATGCACTTTCCTTGTATCTTCGGTGTCCTGGCTCTGTTTCTCAAGTAGAGCCTGCACAAGAGAAAGGTTAATTCAAAAGTAATGTTTTGCCAGCCATTAACTGTGTTGTCATTAACAAGATTAATGTACATTCCACTATGCATCACCAAGTGCATTCCCCCTCCCGCCCCCACCCACCCCTTAAACAACTGCTCCTATTAAAACCTAATGAGCACAGCACAATTTAAAGAATAGCACCATTTCTGTTGGGCAAAGTGTCGTCTGTAAACCGTATAAAGCTGCGGGATTATTATGGATCTAATTGAAGGGCAGCTGAAAAAAAATCTGTTCTCTCTTGGACTATGAAGTCCTGGCCATGTTTATATGTTTTATCACAATGAACAGATTTCAAGACGAAGGACAGACTAGTATCTGTTTTTCTTCCTAGCCCCCTCTTCCTTCAATCCCTTCTCTTTCTTCATCTGAAACCATTCAGAGACTCCTGCTATGCACAGTCCCACACCCAGGTTACCTCCAACTCATCATCCAGTGATTACTGCACAGATAAACAGTTGACTGGATCCTTCTAAACAATCATGAGATACATTTTTTTATAAGCTGCTCTTAGAGGGCCCTAATTCATCAGCATGGATGGAGCCTGGACTCTCTCTCCCAGCCAAATTCGCTCTGCTTTTCCCACCGGAAGCAGCAAACAAATTGCTGGGCAGTTATACAGGGTGCTCCTCCTTCGTTTTCATATTGAAAGGGCCACCAGTTTGAGATCAAAGATCAGCCATGAGATGCTTCCAGTTTTTCAYCAGATCCTTGAGAGTTCTCAGAATTATTTATTTCATTTCCAGAGAATCCGTACTCTCTGCCCTACTCCTTTCCTGCTCGGTTGCTTTACATTTCTGTTCCCTCCACAACTTTTTTTTTTTTTTAAATCTATTTATTGCATGTTTTTCTTGGCTCATTCTCACTTTCCATTTTTCATTATTAGTTCTTTATGATCTTCTGTTTCCTTTTTTTTTTTTTCTCTGTCATGGCTGCTCTCCCAGTTGTTCTCCTCTGGGGCCCTGAGTTTCCCTTAGCTAATGAAACTAGAGCTGCSTACCTCCCTTGCTTTTGCAATCCAGCTGTTTCCTTTTTAAAATATAAACTCATCTTTATTCAGTGAAGTTCCTGTGCAGGGTCTGATCCTTTAAGAGCAGATTGCATTTTGTGACAGCAAGTGGGAGGGAAAAAATAAACTTTGCTGGAGGAAAAGCCCTTTGGGTAGAAATCCAACCAGCTTGCTCTTGGAAGGCAGAGCCTTCTCCAGTAAAACTGGGTCGTTATTTTACTTTGGCACCTTGACATTGCAAAAGTCTCCTCGTCAGTCTCCCCTCCCTTTTCCTCCTAAAACCTCCCACCTTGAAAGCTTAACGTTTCCTGGCCTCTGTGAAAGTGTAGTCCAACTAACACCACAAACCTGGATTTTATATGATTAGTTAGTGAAAACTTGCCAACTTTAGGTGCAGCCTGCCAAGTCAAGTCAATTTACTGTGATGCTTTGACTGTGCAAGTAGGCCTTAATCCCCCTTTAATCTCCAGTGTACCCTTGACATCATGGAAATTACTTACAAAGCTAATGTCATCAGATGATCCATGTTAGCTATTTCAGTGAATGTTCTTCTGCACAATAGAGCAAGTTTACCTTGCAAGACACAGGCCCCAAAATATTTTCGTTTAATGAGCCCAGCAGATATCATCTTACAAATGGGGAATGAAAACTCCTTCTTCTGCACTGTAACTCCCCAAGCCTCATGTGACTTGGAATTTACATGCTAGCCAAGCATCAGGTCAGTGTATTTTATTTCATGTCTGATTGATTGGATAAAGAGATTTGCATAGTAGCCACAACAGCCRTGAGTTATTAGAAAGGCAAGTTTCCCTTTTCAACTCTGCAAGGCCCCTCTTGTGCTGCAAACATTTGTCCAACATAAAAATTTCTACAAGTATCATTTTTGATAGTGTGTTCAGCCATCAAGAACATAACAGAAATGGAAAAATCATGCCATGCTGTGCATGTGGCAACCAAGGTGAAAATTAACGTCTGACAGCAAGGAGCTCACTCTGGTATTATTTATGGATTTAATAATAAGGACTTCCATTTATATTGCCCCCTTTATCTCAAAATGACCTATGGTTCTTCACATATCAAAAAAAATTAAGTGCAACCTATGTAAAAGTATTGGTTTCACCCAAGACAGGAGCACTGCCAGTGCTGGAAGAGGGACAGGACACACAGCCATCTCCCGGGCAGCCTGTGCTAAGGCTGAGGCCAGGGCTTAGGACAGGAAGTGGAAGGAATTCTATATGCCCTCACATCTATAGGATGAGCTCATGATTTGGAGAGGAGCAAGGTCACTGGGGTCAGCTATCTCCTGTAAAAGAAGGAAAGCCTAGAGGGCTCATTTTAAAGGTCTGCAGAGGTGAAGCTTGTCCTTGTGTCAGGAGGGCAGTGCTCTGCATAGGCAGTTTGTGATTAAGGACTGGCTCATTAGTGTCTTAGAGGGAAGAGGAGCACTTACAAATGCTCCTTCCTGGATCACTCAAGAGGCTTTTAGGAGTGCCTCATCCCAGCACYATCCTACCTCTCCCTCATTTAGGTTTGACATTGCCCTTTGAAAGCCAAGGAGATGTCTAACATTCATTTGCTTGGGAACAAGACCAGATACTTCACTTGTGATACAAGATGAGAAAATAACACACAGCAGAACCTCTGTGACCAGCCAGACCCCGAGAAAAAAAAAAAACATATACATCTATCAAAATGAAAGTGCAAAAGATTGCATGTGCTCTGTGTCTGTGTGCAAAACTCCTTCTTCATTTGCAAAGTGCAAAATTGGATGTGCAGGGCCAGTATTTACACAGGCTTTTGGTCCATTTGAGAATAAAACACCAACTTTCCTTCAACATCTGTCTCCAGTCAACTAAAACTTTGCTCACTGTGAGAGGAGATCCCTTTTCTTCCCCGGACTTGTGGCCCCTGGGACAGCCAACGGCGGCTCCATGTCAAAGGACATTTCAGCAGTTGAGGAAGAGAGCAAGATRCAAATCCAGACTCAAAGTTTACGTGGTCGATAGATGTCTCCATCGATGGTGCTAATCTTTGTCAGTTTGCGGGAGAAAGGGGAAATAAAACTTAACATGGGCAACAAAAACTAAGAGAGAGTTTAATTAGGAAGGTAAAGTACAGCCACCCCGTTTGAGATTTCACTGATACACTGAGCTCCCAGCCTCCCGAGCTCTCACAGCAATTTTTAACTAACAGATGCAGTCAAGCTTTCCGTTTTATATTGCCCTCATAACTCATGATACACAATCTTGGGCTGCTTTCAGAAGGTCCAGCTTGCGATTTCATTCCGGAGCTGCGGTGCTGCTCCGCTGCCAGCACCTGTGCCCGACATCTGATCTTAGGGCTGGAGCACATCCTCTCCCCCCTCTTCCCTCTGCGGGGCTGGCTATGCCAAGCCAGCTAAGAAGCATTCCAGCAGATTATGAAGTACAACTATCTTGGCCCTGGCTGCTCAGAAGAAACTGGACCTAGCAGGAATTTCGCACGCCATTCTCATGGATCTCGAGCGAGCTATATGGGTAGGGCTGTACGGCAGTTTCTGTCCATGTGCTCATCCGCGGCCACGGGACACGCGGATCCCGAAAGGCTATGATTAGGTCAAGGATAATGGCAGGGACAACTGCTGCGTTGAAACATGGGATCAATGAAATGAACGCATTCTTAGAAAAGGTGGCAAAGACGTAAATGGGAGTCACTGATGCTTCCAGAGAATGGCTTGGATTACTGAATCCGTACGAGGACGGGTGTACCGAACACGAGGGAGAGGGGAAATGGGGAAACACATCATCTTGAGTATTGCCTCAGGAATATTAAGGCCTCCTAAACAAAAGCCATTATCTCTGAGCCGGGCATTTGGATAGAGGGAAGCATGAGTCTAACTCTAAGCTTCCACAACTCTAATCCTTCTGGGACAGTGACAGGAATGAAACAGAAATCCCTCAACGCTGTCGCTCTTTTTATAGATCCCAAAGCGATGCAATGAAGAATGGAAAGGCACTTTGGTGTCACAAAGTGCACAGGAGGGGTCACGACAGATCAAATGATTGAAAAGGAAAATATGAAATCCCCCTTCTCCTGAACTGTAAAAAAAGGGCAGGAGAAAAAGAAAGTTCACCATTCTCTCCCAACTGAAGGATCCAAAAGGGCTTCCCTTTAGTCAGGGCTTCTTTTCAGGATATTAGAATCCCCGCAAAAAATCCTGCAGCTGTTTTAAAGGGAATCAGTGAGCATTTCCCATCAGTTTTGGAGGTCAGAGCTCTGACTCTTGGCTGTCAGGCAGGTGAGCTAAATGGGGCTAAGGCCAGTCCCACAAGTATTCAGGCACCTCACTCCCACTGAAGTGCCTAAATATCTTTGTGGATATGGCCTTTAATCTTTGCATGAGCTGCTATCCCAGCAGAGAAATCTGAGTCCTCTAAATGAAATCTTCACTTCTGCCTGATCCAGAGTAATTCCAAGGATTACTACTCAGAATATTGGGAGAATCGACTGTCATGCTGTTTCCAGGCACACAGCACTTTAAAATACCCAGCTAACACTAGATGCACACCGGGCTCCTGTGTCAAGCTAAAGGATAGGAATTGCAGTGAAATCCTATTAACCAAGGGCATTACAGTCATTAAGTGTAGCACTGAATGCAATTTTGTGTTGAGGAACAAGGGGAAGGAGATAAAAAAGGAAACTACATCTCCTGAGGGAAGGGAATTCCCTGTCTTCTCAGAGGTAAACTTTGGGCTTTGGTGACATCTAGAAGCTTCAAAAGCAAGACATACCATGACTGACACAAGCTATTTTTTTAATCTTTTTAGTGCAAGAATTCATGCTTGGTCTTTTTAGCAACCCTGATACTTTATGTTCCCTTGTGCCCTTTAATGCCAAGGGAACTGATAGGCTTTATAGTCCTGCAAACAGAGAGCATTCCACCTGCATCCGTCAGAGCATTTAAAGATTTTATTAATCTGATGTCTTAATTGTTTTTGAGATTAGGAAACAGCAGGGCCTTTGTTCCTACAACCTGAGTGCTCTCCTGGAGAAGTGGCAGAGATTGTTTGGTTTTTGTATATTGAGGTTGCTGATAGGACAGGGAAAGGAACATGACTCAGTGCAGGCAATTCATAAGGGTTGCAGACTAGAAGCCAGTTTCTCTGAAAGCTCATGACATTTCAGAGATCAGGAATAAAAATGTTCTAGTGGGTTGTCCCTGCAYGGTAGCTCTGTGGCCACAGAGCTCCTGTTCCACCCATCTATCTGCTGTTGTCTGCCAAAAGCACAAATCATGTTTGCTCACATTTCAGGACTGTTAAATTAGGAGCAAAGTATTTTTCCTCTTGGATTTTATGCTAAGTGAAGTAGGACATTCAGACTGATTATAGCTCTTTCCAAATGTCAAGACAGGGTCAGAGTGGGATGAGAATGAGATTACCAGAGGGAACAAGAACAGAGAGGGGTCAAAAGGAGAGAAAGAAATAGCGTTGGGAGGAAAATGGAAACCAAAGTGGGAAAAATCAGGCTACCCAGTCTCTACCAAAAGTCTCCAGTGGGCTGTTGAGGTAAGAAGACCAGACACTATTGAACAGATAGCCATAGCCCTTGGGTATGCAGTGTCCCTGCTATTCACCATAAATGTCCTGAAGCAAGCAATAAAAAGAAAAGGACCTGGTAAAAATGTTACACAACTTGGGCAATTCCCTGTTCAAACCAGAAGAGAAAAGGGTGGAGATAAGGAACTCCAAAGGGAAGCAATAATTAAATCTAAGCGACTGTAAAGCATCACATGGGGAGGTACCAGCAAAGCTTGGATGAACCAGCCATGATTTGGCCTTGGGTCTGAGGTGATAGAGGTGGGTCAGAGTAAAGAAACAGACTTTCCACATACCACCTGGAAGGATCAAATAGTACAAGATCAGATCTGGGTGCTGTATGGACTCCACCTAAATGTATCTGTCAGCTCCAGGATGGTCCCTCGTTTTTCCATGCTTGTCTTCTTCGCATACAGGATAGTCCAAGCTAACAGCATTTGGAGTGTCACTTCCCATGTGTGCATGAGTTTTGTTGTTAGAAATGCCCCTCAGCCACTTCCCAGCCCCACAGAGTTTTACAGCAGAGCAGACACTATGGAATGGCACAGCCAGCTCACCCTGTTGACTTTCTAGTAGCAATAGATTTTTTTTCTTCGCTTGAGACGCCTATGAGCTTATTTACAGAGTCAATTAACAAAAGATAACCTCCCATTGTGCAATCATCAATAAATCAATTGTGTTAATACTATCTTGGAATGTCCTCCACTATTTACTTTAATATTGTTGACTGTCGGCACTTAAGAAAGGCAGCACCTTCAAGTTTCACTTGATTATGGGTAAATGGATTTTGTAGTAGCCATTAATAAATATAAATTGTTTTGGAAAATATTTAAGTTTGTCGAATTTAACCCCTTGCTGGGCATTAAAAACTACCCCTCATTGAACATGTTTGACAACCTCTTCAAGAGAGACAGTCCCTCACTCTAAGTCTACAGTACTGCCCCTGCGTATTTTGGTGTTTTAACATTCTTACAACTCCTTCCAACTGTGAAGTGTAATTATCAATATAAATACGTAAGTTAAGACTTAATTAAACCATCCAGCTCAGTGAAGTGCTTTTCTATCATTTGGCAGATTCCTACCCTGAGTGGTTTACTTATCCATAGGTGACGTGTTGCTGCAGTTACTCACAGTGAGTAGCACTTTACTCCACGAGCAGCCCCACTGCTCTCAGCTCCACGAGGATGTACGATGCCACATCCATTAATGTTCATCAGCACAGAAGGGTCCGTTAGTCACGCTGAATTGTGCCTGCTTCCCCAGCAGGATGATTTATATCTACAGGGCTGCTCAGCATGAGCAAGGACAGTGGAATGTTTCCCTAAATAGACAATGTATAGGCACAGGAATGGGGCAGGGTCATGTTAAGGAAATCCGATGCCCTCGGCTCATTCTGCAAGGACCTCCACCCAAAGCTTCAACAAGAACATGTGGCTTTCGGGGCAGAATACAACGAATGGCAAAGGGGTGGTTTGGGTTTTGTTGCAGACAAAACAACCTGGTTTTTGGTAGGCATGTATTTCAGGTTTTTCTTTGCACCCTTGACATACTAAGAAACATTTTTTTACGTGGTATGGCTCCAGAACGGCCTTAGGAACTTCTACTTTTTCAAGGACTAAAAGAGAATCAGGAAAGTTGCTTAAAAAGAGACAATGAACATAGCTGGTGTAATTCTTATGCCATATTACCTTTGAGGTAAGAAATCAATTATTTCACTCATTCTCCTATTGCTTCAGAAGTCAGTAGCCTTGGCAGTAAATTGAATATTACGCTGCCACAGACAGCATCTTCCTTGTCAAGCATGCAGCTCCATTCTTCTCTTGATGATGATTGGTGACTTTAAAACTCACATGACTTCTGGATAATAAATGAAAACTGTCATTGTTCTGAGGCTGCTGGGAATCATTTTTTTTTCCCCCTTTCCTCTGCTTTGACCTCATTGTGATGTATTGTCTACTTCAGGGTGTTTGGAAAAGTAAGGGAAATACTAGGCAAGGACTTCTAAAGAAAAAACAGACCTCTAATTAGATCCCTCCAACAGACCCTGCAATGACCCTGTTTAGACAGACATTAATGGATGGGCCTAACTTCCATGTCTGTAGTGCTGTCCTGGTCAAAACAGCCCAGACAGAGGCTTTTTGCTGGTGCCCAAGCTGCTGCCAATCTCATCTTCATCTTCACCATGGGCTGCATGTCTCTGAGGTGCCCCTTGTACAGGTGCTGGCAGCTGTGTGAATGCACACCCAGAGCGTCAGGTCGCTGGACAATCTGAAAACCAACCTTATTGAGGGGTCAAAGAGACAGTAGCTCTCAGTCAGGTTAACCTGGCCAGATATTGGGTGTAAATGCGAATTAAATTGCAAGAGTGTGTAACTAAGGCTAGAATTGCCTTTTATCAGCAACCTGTGCCTAAATTGACCATGTAACCACTCCTGCAACTATCTGCACACCCCTGAAGCTCAAACATTTGGTATTCATCCGTTCTTTTTTCAATCAGGAAAAATTTTTAGGTAGTTTTGTTCAGGCAATACTTTTGGCTCAAATACCACACCAGACAGTTCCAGAACTTCAGGAGATTTCAGTTCTTGTAACTCAGTATAACTTCAAAACCCAAACTGTGTTTCACTGTTCAAATGCCTTTTGAATTGCTCATCTGGGATATAAATCAGAATTAGATTTCTGGAAAAAAGAAAATATTTTGTGTTTTTGGAGGCCTGTAGTGGAGCTGGAACTGAACCAGCTGACTATGGGGAGGCATGAGCAGAACATGACAGAGGACTGAGAACTTGCTGACAGGGCAGTTTCTTTGAAGAAAGGGCCTGTGAGAGAAAGGAGTCACAAAGCTGGATGAAATGCACAATGTGAAAAAAAGAAATTCAACAGTTTAGGCATCCTGCAGTTCAGTCATCATCACGTGTAGGTGAAAAATACAGACATACCATGCAACATCTTTGGTTAACCTCTTAAACAAAGAAAATCATCTACACCAAAGCTGGAGTCTACCTCTGCTTCTGTGGCTGCATATTGACATACTGGCTAAGGGAGACACAAAGTCTGGAAAAATAAGTTGGAGGAGGGTGTTCCCTGATGGATCATATCTTTCAGCACAAGCGAAAATGGTTTGGAAATGTTTTGTTCTCAGTTCCACAATGGCTACATTTGACTCTCTGTATTAACTCATTATGAAACAAAATTATTGAAAGAAATGAAAGGAAGAATAAGGCCTGATCAAAAATAAGGATATATGATGCAGATAAAATGTTTCTTTTAAATAAGGGAATTAAGGGTATGAAYCAAGTGATATAAAAGGGCACGTAAAATGTGTGTAAATGCCATCATTTAGCATCAGGGAGCCCCAAGCCAATGCCCACCGATGACACTGATAGTTTTAGTTGCTAATTTTTTTCTGTGGGTAAAACAATCCCAAGGTTTTTGAAAGTCTAAGGCAGCATTGCCCACACATGAGGAAACCACTGCAGCAGTAACATCTCCTTTATACCACTAGGAAGTACTTCTAATTATACCATTAGTAAGTGCTTCTGAACATATATCTCCTCTGCTGCAGTCCTTATGGTATCAGGCACTCTGCTGGCTCTCCAAAAATAAATAACAAAACAGTGCATATCCCTGCTGTATGGATTTATGCTCCTGCCTTCTGAGGTCACACAGAAATAAAGCAGGAAAGTAATAATCACATGGAAATTATTCTCGTGCTCTCTTATATACACTCACATCTATACATGTATATAACAAAATCATGCCCTAACCACTCACCTTGTCAGCATATAGGCATTTAAAATATCTCCCACCTGCACTGCACAGAACACATGGCTGAATAACCTGCTCTCACACCGAACTGGAGGGAGAACGATACATTATAAATAAAAATARTCATGGAAGCGGTCGGTTCTTAATCTCCTCCTATTATCTCTAGATCTGCAACCAGAGTTTCAAAAGATGATTGTCTGCACGAGACAACCCTTGYCCCTTTTACTCACTCACCCAGGTGATCCCCATCCACTTGGGCACAAAATAAGTAATGCAAGCTGAATCTGTATTTAAATAATTGTGGCATAATAGAGGGAGTAAAGGCTAAGAAGGAGCTGTTCTGGTCCATTGGGTAAATATTATGATCTTTATAGCAGAAAATAAATGCCTGGCTATCTATGAAACCAATAGAGCTGTTCCCGTCTATCAAATTATACCTTGTGTTTTTAAAAAACAATTTTAAATGGAGTTGCTCTGATCTATAGAGCACATTATATGGTTTGGAAAGACTCCGAATACATATTTATCTGGAAAATTTAAACAGCTCCCTATAAATAATAATCATCTTGGGGTGGGGGTGAGGGGGGGGAAGCCCTGATTAAATATGTCAGGGCTTTGCACAGAAAAGCAGATGAGCAGAGAATACCACTTCCCACAGGAATAGTACATTTGAGCCTTGTCCCTTGTCTCACAAGCTAAGATGTGTCAAGTTAGGTCAGTCTCAGATGAGACACCTCCAAGGAAGCCCTGGCCATTGCGAGGGATGGTGCTGCCAATTCCAGTTCCTGCACTGTCCTCTGAGTCAGCACTGGCTTCGTTTTCTGGCTTGATGATGCTGAGGTGTGCTGAGTTGTTGTCTCTCACTGACATCTAGAAGAAAAACCTCCCCCCTACAAGAGCAGCTCATTAAAGTTTCCACTTCGCAGGGCTGGGCTGCCGGAGCCAATGTTCTGAAGAAGTTCCAGCAGAAATAATTAAATTCCCGCTCAGGTCTCCCCGCGGTTCCAATCSGATGTGGAATGTTTCCTCTCCTTCTACCCCGGTGTGTGGTGTCACTGTGCACCATTAGACAGCTGTTGTGCTTGAACCTTGGGATAACTCCCTATCAGCGGTGGGGGATGCTAATTCAGTGGAACACTCATCCAGCTCGCCGGGCTGTTGGTGACTTAATTAAGGTGCTGGTTAAAAACAGTCTGGAGAAAGTGCAGCATGTTATTGTTTTTCCTTTTTAGACACATATTTACACGTTCAACAAATAAGCCACGTGGCTATCACAACAAAAAGCAGGAACGCAGCGTGGATTAACRGCTGCAGCACCACTTGTCCGTATCTCCAGGCTAAGATGGATTCGACCAAGTCCTGCCCCTCAGTCTTTCAAGCTAATAATGCACGTTTTAAAGAATATTTTTCTTTGTTTCCACAGTGCTGTAACTCCAGGTCAAAATGTCAGAAGAGCTTGATAGTCTTGTCTTTTTTCAGGTTTTGTCATACCGTTATTTAAACATAGGTTTTTGGATTTAATTTGACAATCTTTATGTAGTTGCTGGCATGGTAATTGAGTCTACTTGTCTTTTTCAGGACACCAGAAGATCTAACTAAGTCAGAATGTCTCAGTTACAGTCCAGATTTCTATTTATTACCTACCTCACCGAGAAAGACAAGGTGAGTTATCATTCAGTACAGAAAACCTGAAAGGCATTTATATGCTTGAAGTACTGTATAACCATCCTGTACAGAAGCACAGGGCTTAAGTAAATGTGTTACAGCACAGACAAACCCCTTTGAAACAATACTATTGAGCCTAAATTKTCTCTGTGACTGAGGGTACAAATCTGGAAAGCTTACCTCCCAGCCAGGACCAAAACAAACCCTTTCAGAGATTATTGATACAATGGCTTATGACAGATTGCTCCTCAGCCTTACAACTCACATGCTGTACGATAAATTCAACATAAAGTGACAGTCACAGCAAGTGTTCAAGGCTGTAACTAAAAAAAAAAAACAACCACCTAATTTTTACCGGTGTTAGAACTCCAATGAACGAGAAAATGTGAACATATACCTATGTATATATCAAAGCCGCAATCTCAGTAAATGCCATCACCATTACTTACGGCTGGGATGATGCTAATATTTGAAAATATTTCAATAGGAAGCCAATTTCAGACCTGCAAATTGTAATCACAGAGACAATATTTCAAGGCTTTTCTTAGGAAAGGCTGTTAGTGGACCAAGAAAAAAGAAACATGCCTGTTCCACTTATCTCCGTAGCAGATTGGATGAGGCCATCCTGCACATCAGTTTGGGTGGGAAGTGCCCTCGTATTCTTTTTCATCCTGGGCTACTGCTTGTCTTTTTAAATTAGGCACATTTAGTGAGCAAAAATATACATAGAGTTTGTTATCATGGGTAAAAATTAGTGTCACCACTTTCAGGTTTAATCCAATTGTGTCCCTAGTGTAGCCTTCAGCTATTAGTAGAATACATGGAAGAGATATCTCACTTGTGTTCAGGTTAGTACTGAAATTATGAGGGAAAAAATAATGAAGATTTACCTACAGTAATCCTTTTTGAAAAGCATTTTATTATGCCTGCATGCTGGACCTATATTTTTCCTGTTGTAATGTATTTTAAAACAAAAGCATAAGAAGAGAATATCAAAAATAATTTTTTTTCTTTTACTTTCACTGTGCCATTTGACTGAAAAAGCCTTACACAGACATATGTGAATTATAAATGGTATTTAAATTTTGTTTTTCACATCAAAAAAATTTTAGGTAGATAAGCTATGAAGAGTATTTTTTAGGTTATTAAAAAATGTTGACATTTACTGGCCAGGTTCCTGGCATGTAGTTGCAAAGGTCATCAATGAGTAAACAGACATTAATGGTTAGCTGGATAACTGGTACATAAACAGGTCATATTAATAATTAACAGAGAGGGAAACTGGTAGTTTATAACAAGCTTAGGAAAATAGCTAATAGAAATAACTTTGGAAAGGGCAAGGACCAGTATTTTAAAAGYATCAGAAAATCAAACCTAAAGGAGACTGAATTTTAAGACATTCATTTCTCATTCTCTCTACTCTCTCTCATCTTATGAACAAATTATTTTTTAATTCATGGAGAGCAAATTTATTTGAATCACTGAAAAAAGTACTGCACAGCTGTTCCTTCTGCAATTGATTCTCAGACTGATGCTGTCCTGTTGACAACCCTGCAGAATATAAAATATTTAAAGAATTGGTTTCATCCCCAAATATATCTCTAGTCCCTTTGTTCATTACAGGAAAGATATTAAAATATATGTATATTTGGATATAACATTCCATCTGCAACCACTAGAGGTGCTTATTGATTCCAAATATATTCTAAATATAATTTAAATTACCAACAGTAAAAGTTTTACCAACACTTTTTTTTCTAAAATATAAATTCTCTGTATTTCTCTCCCACACCTTAAAAATTGAGATTTTTTTTTTCTCAATTCCTTTTGGCTTGTCAGCTCAGCAGCAGCTTTCCTGTGCAGCCCTATCTGTTTATTTCAGACGAATATCAAACTCACCATGAAGCCAGGCCTCACTCTTAGGTCCACAATTAGTCCTACTTGACTTGGCTGTAAATAGGTCCCTGGTTGTTCAGGTTGGGAAACAAAGGCAGCCAGATCTGAGACTAATTGCATCTCTCCTGCCATGTTTTCATCATGCAAACTTCAGTGGACACAAATTAGTTGGCTCCTTACTTTTAATTATTATTTTAACTAAAAACYATATGAAGCATATAGAACTCTAATTTAGAAGGGAGCGGAATTTCCATTTCTTCAACAATAACCATCATGGTACTTGCACTATGGAAAGGTGCAGAAATATATTTATGTGGATAAATATCACACTTTTCTAGTGTTTAAAAAAAGGCTGCTTTTGAATATTAAGTAGAACAGTGCTATCTGAACATTGAGTAAAATTGCAGAAGCATCTAAGATCATCTAAAATRTACAGTCAGAAAGCAGAGGGCATTTTTGGCTTGCCAAAAGGAAAGTAGATGGAATATTTTGTGGTGCAGCTGAAAGRGTTTCTGATTATGGACTTGGAGAACCAGGACTCTGCTGTGGACCTGCAGATGTAACACACAGTTCATGCTACACTGGCAGGAGAAGAGCCTTTCTCCCTGACTTCTACCAAAATGCAATTTATTGAAGTTTTCTTAATGATATGCAGAAGTCACCATCTCTGTGTGCCAGCATGTGGATTTTAAAAACGCAGAAGTATTTATGTTTTAATATAGTTTATAAGCAGTCTCAGGCTTAAAATTTAACTCAGACGCATAACTTGGCCAAAGAACTGAGAATTAACAACATTTCTATCATCTCATGAACATGTGACCATTTTATTTTGCAGTTCCTGTTCCCTGTTTGTCAAATGAAATCTAYTTCATGATTCTGAGAACTAGAGACCTATTAATTAATACCTGTTTTATCCACCACTGTAAAAATATTTCTTGTTAGAGCAGAATAAGAGGAGATCAGCTGTAGATACATCCTTATCCTCGATGTTTTTAACATGCAGASACCTGTATGCCAGATATGCCTCACCTTTTGGCATCATAGGGTCACAGAATGGTTTGATTTGGAAGGTACCATAAAGACCATCTGGTTCCAACTCCCTGCCATGGGCAGGGACACCTTCCACTAGACCAGCTAACTCRGASCCGCATCCAACCTGGCCTTGAAYGTTTCCAGGGATGRGGCATTCACAGTTTGTCTTGGCAGCCTGTGCCAGTGCCTCACTACTCTTATAGTGAAGAATTTCTCCCTAATATCTAATCTAAGCCAGCCCTCTTTGAGTTTAAAGCCATTCCCCTCTGTCCTATCACTCCATGCCCTTGTATGACCTGAGGTTCAATCCCACCTAAAGCACTTCATCCATCCCACGAGCTCTAGTGCTGTCCAAAGACCAGCACATGCAAAGCTGGTACTAAAGGCATCTAAATTCAATCTAGATTTGAAAATAGACCTTCACACAGTAGAAATCTCTGTGAAGGATGCAGAGCTCTCCATGTGGTGTGAGTGTCTGATTTGCTAACTGCTTGTTTCTGTGGCTCAGAAGACYCATGACAGCAAAAGGTCAGTAGTTATTGATGTTCATTGCAACAAAATTCTGTTTAATGTTTTTGGAAATAGACCATCTTCTATTTGTTCAAATTCCTTACTCAGTATAGCTAAGGTTCTCAAGACATTTAATGTCTGCACTTTAATATACAACCTATTGTTGTTCTTGGACAGCCATATTTCTCCACCTTCTTCTTCCTTAACATGTACCTTTTTCTCATAAATTTACCTTAAAAAATCATCTATAATTACAAAGCCATTTTTTAATCCTTTTAATGCCACTGAAATATATACTGAACAACTTTACGGTCTGAGTCARAAGGGCATTTTGGCAAAAGAATATTGCAGCTGCGTTGGCTGAAACATCTTAGAAGATAGTGTCCACAGGGAGCAGGAGAGCTCGGTAAAATACTGACAGATGTAAATAACAGTGTCACGTTTTGGGATGAAAACCAGTTCGTGGCTGTGCTCATTAAGAGCAATTTCTGTGACTCTGCAAGGCTCCACGGAAGTGGGGAGGTCTGCACCCCAGGCAGCAGATACTGCAGCAGCAGAGGGAGGAGATGCGCTTTGCACCGCTAATCCAGCTAATCCCGGGGATTTCAGGGTTCCCTCTGCAGCAGTGCAGGGAGAGCTGTGCCTGTGGGGAAGGGATGAGCCCGAAAGAGATAGTGGGCAAGGGCAAAGCAGCAGATTCTCCCTGGTCCTCCCATTTTTCCAAGGGAGAGCGGCTGAGCCGGGGTGTCTCCAGCCATCAGGCCACAACAGCTAATGCGAAGCGACACTTTCGTCCCCTGAAAATTTTACTGCTCAGCAGAAATAACAAAGCTCCACACGGTGGACACAATTTCCCCCCAAGGCCCTAATTTGGCAGCCCTTCCCGTGCTAAACCCACCGAGGAGATCCAAAATAGAGGCTGCCTGAAGGACGGGAGGAAGGAGSACATGCACAGGTTCTGCTCCACCATCCAAGCTCCAGCCTGCGGTCCCTGTCAGCAGGGCAGGAAACTGCAGCGTGAGTTGGAGAYGGCTGAAGAAAAATGTGTTTGGGATTTCGAGGGGAAAAAAAAAAATAAAATAAAAAAAAACCACACCAAGAAAATAAACAGATATAAAAATGTGAAAGCCATTAAAAACGTGGTTTAAACTTAAGAATAAGTGCAATGGCATAGTCACATTCTTTAAAAGCTTTGCTCTGCTCAGAATGGCTTTGTTATTAGTGATTCTTAATGCATGAGATAGTGGTTTGGAATAAATCTTTAAGTAATTCAAAACAAGGACTCTTCAGTAAATAGTTGAAATTAAAGGGGGAGTTAGAGTCATCTGGTTTCCATTAGGATGATAAAATAGTTCACTTGAAACCTTTTACAAGATGCTTTGTTACTGGGAGGTGTCTGTGCATCTCACTCCATCACTAGCCATTTGACACAACATAAAAGGCTTCAAAAGCCATGCTAGGCTTCTTAATCAAAAACTAATTGTAATAGATATTGGGGAGTGTTAACACTGTGACCGCTAGGTTGTATCTTCAGTATATAAGCAGGAGTGAACATTAAACACAACCCTGAGTTGATAGGGCTTATCAGAATTTCAGAGTTAAGTGCTAAGTACTGCAGCCCGGTATCTGCGAGCCGTTGCTTTGTACCACTTTTGGAGTTAATTGCGCTGTAGGACTTCATCTTCCCAACAAAATTTATAGCATTGGCAGCGAAATTGGAAGCCCGCTGAAGAAACTGCTGCAGTTTACAGGAGTTCCGTGAAACCACAGGGGAAAAAATTGTGGTTTCTACTTCAGCGTCTAAGAAGGGTTCCCTCCGCTGCCCCTCCCCGGTCTGCTCCATAATAAAAATGAGCTTTTTCTCCCTCTTGAAGCTTTACTTGCTGCTAGTGCTGTAGCAGAGGAATYACAGCACCAGCTCCCCAAAACAATGCTGGCCCTGAAATTATCACTAAGCTGTCATACGTGCATGCTTTACATTCCCGTATGTCTTATTATGATTGTTGACATGAATATTCACAGTGCTCATGGAAACAGCTTTATTGATTTTACTGATACAGTGGGCTCAGAGTTACCGATTTTAACTTAATTCATGCATTTTTCCAGATAACAGATGACCTTAATATTTACACACAATTGCACCATAATAAACCCAGGCCAAATCCTCTCCTGTTATGAACTGTTGAAAATAAGAGTTTCATTTTTTTTTAAGCAAGGGGCTCAGAACCAGGCWGTTGTACGGTGAGGAAATCAGAGATATGGCAATTTACCCCAGCTGAGAATGTAGCCCACAGTGTAAAATTCCTTGTTCAGTGCAGTAAAGTGCATTAAAGAGACTGCTATGTTATTTCTCATGAGTTCATTATAACCTGTATGCTACCAAAATCTCCAGACAGCTGTGTTCCTTTTTACTCCAGTTTCAAACAATATAATTAAAAAAGCATTTGATGAAATGTAGACACTTTTACCATTTACACTGGAATGCTGGCACCATCCAAAATCAGCCAGTCTGTAAATACCAGATTAGGATCTGTGTAGTCAAGGTTTTTATTCTAGGAAAGCGTACTCAAAAGAAAGTCTCAATCTTTCTTGGTGAAGAATAAGCTTTATTTGTAAAACCCATAATTATCTCAAATGTTCCGAGAAGCTGAGAGAGCTGCAAATGGTAAAGCAAAACATAAGGAAACAGTTTGGGGCATTTAAGTGAAGGCAAATAAGGATGATGTACTTTTTCCCTATTAGTTTACTATATAAATGAGAAGACATTACAGAGTGAAATTTAATTAAAGTAATTGACCAAATTGCATTTTGTAGTAGTTATTGTCGTTAGCAGMCCTGACTCCTCTGTCAAAAGGATTTGCTGAAGATTATTTCTAAGGGGTATTTATTATGAATATTAATCTCTCCAGTAAGTACCATCAACATACTAAAATTCACTTGAAGCACTTTATGGAAGACTGCAAACAGAAATGAGTGGTGAAAAACAAGGTGTCTAATCATGTTAGCTTGGTTCACACATGGTTAAACCAAAAGTAGAAGRGGGAAATGAAACAAAATAAAATGTATATCGGTTATATTATGATGAAAATGTGCTTAAAGGGTGCCTGATTTTCAAAGATGCACAGGCTGCACTACCAGGACCGCCGATGACTCTGCTGTTTAAGGCAGGTTTTTAAATAGTCTTGCTCTGTCTCACTGGGGAAGCCTCATTCTCAGCCCGTGTGTTAATTTCTGTTTGATCTTTTCAGTGGTTGTTTGCAGGAAGTATATATTTAAAGAAGGCTATAACTCCTATGGTCGTAGAGAACTTGGTTCACAGGTGCCACCCACTCTACTGATACCAGCAACAGTCAGCTTGGGTTTGGTATTGGATACCCCAAATTGTATCCATCAAGCCCCTCTCTTCAGCAGGGGGAAGGACACACTTTTTAATTACAGTGCATGTATGAAGGGCTGCACAGAGTTTCATCACTGTCTCTTCCAGCTGAAAGAYGATGCAGTTTCTTCTCTTCAATGCTGCTCGATCTTGATGAGAAAAAGAGAAAAGTGGAGGGAAGATGAGAAAGTAGGGATTGACACTGAAAGAAAAGCACAAAGGCAGAAAAACTAGGAAATCTTGACCTGCTCTTTTCAATTTTCCGTGCTCTGGAGACAGGGTTTGAGGACTTATGGCTGTATGCTGGAGGAACAAAAGGCKTTTATGGGGTTGCCAGGGTTGCCAGTCTGCAGGTTGGGTCAGTCTCAGTCCTCCTCAGCCTCACCTCATCCTTCCTCTCTTTCACCTCTTTGCTTTGAACGTTTTTTTCTTCCCTTTCAAAGAGGTCATCTGCAACTTTCATRCCACCTGTGTTTAAAATAAACATCTGATAGCAAATAAGCCCTAAGTATACACAAGCTGGGCATCCCAGGTTGTGTTGCAGCTCCGGGCGTCGGATTCGCTCGTCCTTTTAATAAAGGCTCGGATCCCTCTCGTCTTACTGCTCTGCCTCTGTTCTGCCAGGAGGCATTCCTTTCCCTTCCTTACGAAACAGGCTGAACGTTTTCCCCGTGTAAACAYCGTTCCACATCTGTTCAGGCTGAAGAACATCAGAGCACCACTTCCCAGAAACCATCCTGGCTATGTGTGACCAAATGTACCACAGAGGAACCAGCACGAGGTCGGGAATTTCCTCAAAGTYGGGGCTGGGAAGAGTCACTTCACCACAATGTCACAGTTCCTAGGATAACTTTTTTATGGGTTTCATCCCCMTGTTAGCACCAGTCAGTGTGGCTGTGGCTGCACAATGCCCCAGCATAGACCAGGGTTGTGGAGGCCACCAACTACAGACCAGAAAGTAAAAACCCSTAACTAACTCTGATCCTGAGTAGAGTGAAAAAGAGAAATTATTTCAATTGCTGAATATGACAAAAATCCTTAAGGGAGTCCACTGATTACACTACTGAGATTTGTATGAACTAACTAGGGTAAATAATTAGTCTATATTTTAATTAATATATCAGTGCCTGCTAGCACAATATAGTTAAATTTGTGCCACTATCAGAGCTGAATGAAAGAAAATTGTCCTATTTGTGATGAAATTATAATCATGACCTTTCCAAAGAAGAGAGAAAGCAAGAAAAATCCTGCAACTCTTTTTGTGCTGAAAGAAGTCAAAAGGTGCCTTTAGCTCACCAAGTGCCCATGTGCCTCTTCTCTAGGTAGCAAACCTGAATATGGCAAAAGTGTCTCTGGTGAACAGGGAAATGAGCCACACACACATATATATATGTGACACAGATCACAAAATGAGGGCTAAAAATACAGCTCAATTATTCAAAGTATATAATTTTTTTTTTCAAGCTTGACCTTGTTATTACATTGAAGCACCTGTGTCACTCGACAGGGGCCCTTCTCGCACAAACAAGAAAAAAATATCTGTGCATTGGAATGCAGGCTTTTCCTGAAACCTTGCTCCATGGATAACATTGCAGGCTTTCCCCAAAATTTTGCTCTGTGGATAATGTTGCAGTTTTGGGTAACAGAGAACTCCCTCCCCATGGAACATTAGTGGTGCTTTTGCACAATCAAATATGATCAAGCCAAAGAGTGGGTCTATTTTCCTGCCTCCACCAAGAATCAGGCTTTCTTCCTTACTGCCAGAGGAGGCAACTCCTCACCATCTTTCCATCAGGAGCAGGGATGGAGGGATAATAATTTGATAGGACAAGGGGTAATGGCTTTAAGCTGAATGAGGGTAGATTTCAATTGGATTTTTTAGGAAGAAATTCCTTTCTATGAGGGTGGTAAGGCCCTGGCACAGGTTGCCCAGAGAAGCTGTGGCTGCYCCATCCCTGGAAGTGTTCAAGGCCAGGTTGGATGGGGCAAGTGGGTGGCATCTCTGCCCCTGGAGKGGGTGGAACAAGATGATCTTTAACATCCCTTCCAACCCAAGCCATTCTTTAACTGGATGATTTTATGATAATTAATCCTTTGGACTTCTCTCTATAAGAGGTAGTCTGCAACAGCAAAACGAGGCCCAGGGCAAGGCTGGCACCCAGAGCTCTTATCTGACAGCAAAGTCCTTTGGAACTCCTTTATCTTGGGGACCAACAGAAACCCAGGGATGTAGAGGGAGGGCTCACCAGGAGAACACTGTGATGGTGGCTGTTTTCCACCCACTGCTCTCATGGTACCCGAAGACCATGCTGGCCCACCCCAGGCCCCCAAAGATGTCAAGGAGGTGCACCTATAGAGGAGCCTGAGACAGGGAACTGCCTTCCAGCAGCAAAGAGCCCAACTCTGCCRAGGAATCCTGGCTGTGCTGGCTTTGCAGGAGGAGAGCCTTTCAGAGCCTACGCTTCCCAAGGTGGCAGCTGATCTCTGCTTGGTGGCAGCCAGCGCRAAACACGAGGGCTTGATTTTCAGAAGGTGGGAGGCTTAACACTCGCTGAAAATAAGACCCATGTAAGTTGTCACAACAGCAGTCACCTTGAAAGATTTAGGCCACACTGTCTGCTTGCTTGGTTGTTCCCCTCACTCTGTCACCTTTATCAACCCCTCCCAACAACTCCTTCCCGCTCAAAAAGGCGTTTGTTTTTTGATCTCCTCTCCTATCACATTGGTTAATATTATTGTTCCTCCAGATTCTTCCCACTTTTGGCCCACACAAGGCTGAGGATAACCCCTTACCTTCTGCCCCAGCATCGCTTATCAAAAACACAGAGTGAAGGAGGCACCACACGATTCAATTTTAACATTAATCTTCCCACTGGTTTCTCATTACTTTGCCAATAAGATGATCTTCCTCACACCACATTTCGATATATTTGACATCTGTCATAAAACTCAGGTCACACATATCTGTCTTCTGGTAAAATGAGTCATCCTACAGAGACCCATACTATACTGTTCAGGTCTTGCCAGAAATAATTATTGATATATTGTCAACACATGCAGCCTACAGTATTAATAGGTGTAATAAATTACCAGCCTTTTTTCTACCCACTACCGAGCAAGGAAAAGAGGGGACATACAGCAGGAAAACAGGTACGTGGCAGTTGGGTGATGGATCCAGGCATGACCTTTCACTGTTTCCTGGAAGCTTTGCACAATTTAATCATAGTTAAGCAAGTAACTAGTTTCAGAAATCATTCAAAACTAGTAATAACTTTCTCCTTTTTTTGGTGCCTTTTGGTATCGTACAGGTCATGATCTCTCATCAAACAAGCCAGCCAGTAACCCCCTAAAACTTGTAGCTGATAAACAGTAGGTATTTAGGGAAGAATGGTTATAGACAGATAGAAGCTGAACTATCTTCAGTATAATGTCATTGACTGCATGGAAGAGAAAAGTTTAACCTGTTCTTGGCACTTGCTGTGCAAGACAAATGCAACTTTTCTGTTTCATCACATATATGAGGTGCCCCCCAGTTGATTTCATTAACAATTTAGACTTTGGGTTATTATTCTGCTGTTTTACTTTTAAAGTCTAAGCTCTCATAGCTAAAGGTGACAGAAGGGAGATTCCAGCCATAGCTGGAGGAGAGGAATATCCTTTCCCACAAGCAGTATCTCCTGCAGAACAGTCACTGGGTTTAAACACTGCTGCAGTTCCCTCCTGGGGTTGCTTCAGTGGGTGCCCACCCCTTTGCAATTTAGGGTACCAGGGATACCCCTTTGCAATTTAGGGTACCAGGGATTCCCCTTGCTCCACGTTTTGGTGTCTGGGGCACAAGGTCAAGGTGGTTACAACATCTTCCTGCAGACCCAGAGAGAGGAGCACAAGCTTAGCTTTAAAGCCAGGCCTGAGCTGTAGGTGGTACCTGGGAAGTCAGTGACAGACATCACATGATGTTCTGCTCCATTGGCTACAGAACAAGGCCATTAGAGTGGTGTGATTAAGGTATGTTGGGCTGCAGCCAGGCTGGCTCTGACCTTGGCCTTTAACAGGTGAATACCATGGTTTGCAGCACCTCTCCTTTGCTCTCTGGGGTGTGACCGTGATTGCCTTGGTAGAGACCAAASAGAACCTCGGGAAATCCTCCCTGGGCAGGACATTGGTTTTGTACCAGCAAAACTCCARAGGCTGCTGTGCTGGAGAACATGGAGTACTTCTTGCAGGAAGGCTTTGGCATAGGATTTTGCTGAGGGCAGGAACAGGGGAGTGCAAACCCACAAACATCACTTGCACACAGCAGATATATTGTGGGACAATATTCCTTCTTGCTCAAATCTAGTGCAAATCCCAATCCCCGGSCTCAGTGCCAAAACCTCAAATCTTTTTGTGCAACCTTCATTTGTTTTTGTAAGACCCCAACTGGGATGACACCGAGAGTGAGTTACCCAGGCAAAGGGGCTCTGCACATCCCAGTAGCACTCCACAGGCCCAGCAGCAGCAAAAACATCACCTCAGTATTTTACATTTTTAGCCCTTGCATATATACAGGTGCACTGAGAGCACCTCACACTAATTACTAAGCTGCTCTGTATCTTTGTGCATTACCTTTCTTTTCCCCCTTTGATTCACATACAAATTATTTTTAGAAAAGGGAAAAAGGTTTCGGAGGTTTTTTTTAAAGAAAAAGCAATGAAGTGAGGTCTGGCACTGCTCATCTGCTCTGTTCAGTGCCTCAGTGGTGTATTAGGTTTGTGGGAAGGTGGAGGAGGGAGAAAAGTGGAGAGTCCCTTCTCTCCCAYCACCTCCCTCACCCCAAAACCTTCCAGACCCTCAACAAGCACCAACTCCCTTCCTTCCTCCCCCTCAAGAAGCCCTGTGGTTTTACTCACAAAATCCCGGTATGAATCTTTGATCTGTGCTCTGCCCACTTTCCACCATTTTTGTGAGGGAAAGCTGTTGTTCCGAGGCAGTTTGTTTTTATGGAGCACCTGTGGGTGGCACACACCCAGGTTAAGTGCCTTGGTGGCACTCCAGCCTTACCCTGTAGGCACCATGTGATGGCACAGGCACATCACATATTCGGTTCAGGTGTCGAGTTCTTGGGCAATTCTGGGCCAAGAAAAGTGACCTGCAGAGACCATTTTAAATCCTGCTAATTACAGGATCCCTGAATCTGCTCYAGTTTTTTTCCAGGTTGCATTTAGCAGAGATAGGAGTGCAGAAAGGCACTCTTGCTTTTCTTCCTGGGCACCGAGCTCTGACACACCAGAGGATGTTGTCTTTCATTATTAACTTTGGCAGCATTTAAATTAAGTAATATCTTGACAGGGGAAAGGAAGGGAATGGAGGGCCCTGGGAATATCTTTTTTTCTCCTGTTTAATTGTACTGCATTTGATGTGTTCCAAAAAACACTAGAAAAGCTGCTCTTCAGAGACCAGGAAAAAAGTTTATAAACCCCCACCAGTTGAGGTAGTTTGGCAGCACATAGAAGGATGGAGAATTATCATCTGTCCTGGGAAATCCAACCCCCACTCCTCCCAACCCTCTTTCAGCTGGTGCACGCAAGATGTTCCTGCTCACTTCATCTTCAAACATTTAAACACTTCGAGGACCACACACCTACAGCGTGTTATTTCCAGGGCTTTCTGAGCCGGGATCCAGCGTGTGCGTGTATCTGTGGGTGGGAATGGCTGGATAATGTTACCCTGATAGCTGATGATAATATTTCTACCAATTGTTAAGCTTCCTAAGTCTCCACTTTGCGAATGCTTCGGCGGATCGGTTTCTGAGAAACGCGGCTCTCCTCGCCGAGGGAGAGGGACGAGTCAATAACGTGTTTGTGCAGATTATCTGCGAGGCTCCGATTTACTCCAGAGGAAAAAAAGTCTCCCTTACACAAATGCACCTTTCTAAACACTTCAGGGGTCGCACGGTTCACTGCAGGGCTGTGTCAGTGCAGCCATAAAATAAGGCGGCCGTTCAAGCTGTCTCGGGCTGGCAGCGGAGCAGGTCCTGCAGAAACACAGATGTGCTGGGCCTGGGCTCTTCAAAAGTGGCTGCCTGCTTGTGAGCTCTCTGCTTTGGGTCCAAAGAGAYGCTGGGAAAATGTGTGAGGGACAAAGGAGTGTGTTCCTTCAGTGTTTCAGGGGAAAAAAGCGTGGGAGGAGAGATGATTTTGTTGAGTCAAATTCCTAATTCCCTTCAGACCTGTAAAGTCAGTGGGAGTTGCTTTACTTTCATCTTAACATGCAAAGATGGGTGAAGTTAGAACAAAGGAAGGTGGAAAAAATAAATAAGCTGTGTTTTATAAAGTGAGTTTAAAGGAGACCAAAAGAAACAACAATGTACTTGRTGTAAGGACAAAYGCAAAATAAAACTATTATTTTGCATAACATACTTTTATCTCAGAATACTTATTCAGGCCCTGGCTTCTGAGAAGTCCTCTGCTCATCTTTTTTCCATTTCCTCTGCCATGGTGACTCTTCTGGGCTGTGCATGCCTCACACAAAGCATAATATCTTCTGGGACTTGGTTAAAATACTGTTTAAGACCAACTTCTGGCCCAATTCTTCTGACTTTATCATGCTTTTGCTTCATACTTTCCATCTGTGCCTCCTCTTCATCCACTGCATTAAGGCAAAAAATTCTTGTTTTAATTGAAGATATTTACAAGTTAAATCCCCCACAATCCTCTTCTCAGCTGTTTTGCTTTAAATCAGTCAAACCTGAGTGTACACTTCTCGCTCAAACAGTTGTAGTCTTAAAACCTCTCAAACTCCACAAATTAAAAATTTATATGGGGGCAGGGATTTGTTTACTCCCATTCCAAATTTACCTTMGTTATAATACTGAGCAGTTTTGCACCTCAGGTTCTGCAGGAATTGTCTGTTCAGTCTTGAGGCAGAGAACATCCTTTTAGAGATCCATGGGAGGCAATTTATATATGTAAACCTGTTTGTTAGAGTGTTTAAATCTGCCATAGAATACAAAAATCCTATGGGTTCACAATTCAAAGTSAGTCCAAAAATCACAGCTTAGATATTTGTAGATTTCCTGATGCTAAATGSTTCTGGCTTTGATAAACCCATCCGGATTCTACTGTAAAATACACAGTGAAACAGTGAAAGCTGTACCGTTCCCATCATAATGTTAAGCTCCCATAGTCTTTCTTCTSGGGGGCACTGAAGAAACAGCTTATACAAAAAGTCAGTGCACAAGAGGAAGAAAACCAGCACCAAGTCTAAGCCAAGCAACAGCAATGAATCACACGTTTCATTCGGAAAGCAGAGAGCCCTAGTTTTGTTTACCTTTTGTGCGCAYAAGTTCCCTGGTCTGGGTTCCCATCTTGTTTGAAAGTCCCATCCCCCATCGCGCCCCAGCTGACAGCCTCATTGTCCCCACGGCTGTCGTGGGAACTCAYGATAGATGGTCACACCCCGACCCTTTTAGGAGGTGCGTGTTCATGTTATGCTCAGAGACCTTTTTTTGATCAATAGTCAATTTGAACCTTTTCACTTGTGGATGCATGCAAATACATTTMTGTTTATAACATATGCACGTACAAATAAGTGGCTGGAGAATTGTTAAGATGAGCAAAACTACTTCAAGAGGTTTCAGTGTTTTGGGACCCAAAGCAGTTGTATCTCATGRGTAAATGTGGTCATTTGCAGTGTTTGCAGCATTTTTTTCAGTATTTTAGTCAAAGGAAGAGCAGCCAGAATACTTTCATTGTGGGGAGCACAGAGACTTGAAATAACTAGGGTTTGATACTAGCCATATTGCACTTCACTTTTCCTCAGCACAGAATGCCAGCTTGTTTCTTCAAATTAAGACAATATGCTTATAGTGATGAACCTTATTGGCCATCTATCTTCCTTTTGTAATCTGGCTCTCATCAAGCTGAAATGAAGCCATTTCTTCTGACTGTGGCTGATTAAACACAGAGTAAACCTAGATCTCTGAGGAGGCTCTAATGATTCTCCACAGGCCTAGTGTCAGCCCAGCACCTGCAGCATTCAGCTTCCCCATTTCCATCATAAAATGAAGCATCTGTTACAGAGAAGTGTTATCTTTTTATCATCGATGGTATCTTTCTGTTTGAATTCACCTACCCCATTTGGTATAAATTACAGCCATTTCATATGTAATGAATGGTCACACAGGATGCACTCTGGTTATTGGGGGTTAAAAGGGCACCAAATCCTTTTACTAAACCTTTATTTAACTTGGTAAAAGTAAAGACTGCATGGCTTGTGTAAAACCTTCTTTCTTACAACAAACAGGAGGAAATACTTACCACAGCTTAGTGCTGAAGCATTTTGATATTGCTTATCTAAATACTGGCCTTTGAGTTTTTTGGAAGCGATTCCTGGAGAAACATTATTAGTTGCAGGGAAGAGAAACAGAGAAACATGTTCATGCCAAAGACATTTCTGTCTCAGTAACTTGATTAACTATAAGCCTGAGATGTAAAAGTAGACAAGATTTGTTTGCTAGAAAGGGAAGTTGCCAGCTTAGAACCTGCTGCAAATCCCACAGAAGTCAATTGGCATATTTTCAATTATTTCAACAGCATTTGTTTGGATCAGGCCAAAGATCAGCTGGCTGTTTACATTTTGTGTGGTCCACATGCTCCTCTATGTTTTACCTTCTCCAGTTTTCCGTCTGAGCTGAAAGAGGCAACCTCATCTTGGAAGCAATTTCTTTTCATCTGATGGGGATTTGGGACATAACTTTGCCAAGCATTTTGCCGTTTCCGGCCTACAACATGGATAGTCTGGACAACTTCACATCTCAAAGAATGAAAGAGAAACTTCCAGAGACACTAACTCGGAAGTGAAACTTTGCTCATTGGAGTAGTAATATAATTGCTGGTAAAAAGAGCTGTAAATCTGCTGAATAATTCCACCTACTAACATGTAGCTACAGGATAGAGAGGTGGGGACAGCAACTGCACAATGGCCTTCCTGGCCACATGAATCTGAAAGATGTTGGTGTAACATAACCACTTTGATAACATCTGAAGGTTGCAAATAAGAGATGGGTTGCTATGTTTGATGTAAGTATAGATAAGGTCTTCAGTGAGCCAAAGAGCAGCACGGAGAGACTCCAAAGCAGCCTGCTCAGGTATTGGTGTGAGACCATTAGAAGTATCAGCACCAGCTATTTCTTGGCAAATTGTTGGGGTGTTGAACCATCGAGGTGTTACATTAATCTGGGACAGGAAATGCAGTTACAGTTCAAAGAATTTCATTCCTCTCATCAGCCTATGCCACGCTCTGAACAGGATGTGCTGCCACTGAAGGCACTGTGATCTACAGCCCAGCACAGCTCAGCAGCCTCCCCAGGCTCCACATTTCTCCTGTGTGATGAGTGTTAATGTCCTCCATCTCACCAGGATTGTCTGAGATTTCTTTTCCTCATTTTTAACAGCTATAGAATACGCAATGGACACAAACCAGTCAATGTTCTATTGAATTAGAGATGTTGAGCAATTAAAAAGGAAATTATAGTCACAAAAAAATAAGAAAGCCCCAGGTTTTTTTGGTGGATCATCTGCCTAGATGTTTTCCATAGTACTCCACAGGTGAAATAAGTTTACAGCATTAAAGTAACTTAAAATAAAGTAGCTTGTTGTCGGGTTTAAACTTTCAACTACCCGTTCTCTACAGAGCCAGGAATTGCTTAATGGGCTCATTGGAGGGGGGAGAGGGGGAAATCATCCTTGTGAAAATAATGAAGAATGAATAATTTTGTACCAACATGCACTTTCATGATCGTTTTGCTAACCTGAATTATGTGGCAACTTTGTGCTGATCCATTTCGTAGCAAGCAAAATCATATTGTCCTACCACAAGAGCACACTTGTTATTCAAAATAATTAGGACGTGAGTCATCTTAGTATCAAAGTTGGCATTAGTGATATATGGGGCTGATGACTGATGAGTCCAATGAACGTTTGACTCATGTAGACTTAAAATATGCAGCTGAAAACTCAGTTAATTCAGAAGAGACACAGCATGGCTGCGATAGCATCTTGTAAAAGCAAGATCCAAGACAAGTAGAAATGCAGTAACACTGGTGATGAAAACAGCTGAGGCCTTTGGATTTCTCAGAACAGCTGAAAAATGGAAGAACTTTTTCATTAAAAAATTCAAAACGCCATTGTTTTCCCCTTGACAAGGTACAAAATGTAACAATTTCTTTTTCTACTGTTTACACGATATTTTTGTAAGCACTGGAATTATTTTTGTTCCCTGTCCATTTCCTTTCATTTTTCCTTTTTGTTGCTTTAGCTGAATAAGTGAATAATATCCAAAATTTCAGTTTGGTTTGGAAAAGTTATAACAGCAGAAAGAAAAATGAAACTAGTTTAACCACTTTAGAGAGTTTCAGTTTTCCTTTGTTCTCCTCTGTAACTTCTCCAGAATTAACAGTTTGTAAGAATTAGTCTGAAAATAGGAAAAATAAGGAGAAGAAGGATGAGGAGTGCAAAAGGAGGGGAAAGAAAAATAAAGGAAAAAATCCAAACTACTACTTATTCTCTTAGAGAAGAAAAAAAAAAAAAGGAAAAATGAGGAAATAGGTGTTTAATATTTGTTTCAAACACAAGACAGAACTAGGAAAATCTGAAAAGAAGCTTTTGTTTTAGTCTTTTCTTGTGGATGCCAACCATTTCCCTGTCAGCAACTGTGTAATTGACTTATACAGTGAACATGTGGCAACTATTTTCAGCTGTATTTAGCCAAGTCTGCTGCTGTGTTTCAGACATAACGAAGGATTCCAATGCCCAATAGTTGCTTTTCCAGCTTCACTATGGGATCTAACAAAAGCTATTACACCTAACAGCCTTTGACTTAGTATAAAAGCAGCGATGTTTGTATCTAAATATTATTTAGGACAATATCAAGGGATAAATCTGTGTCTGATACAATTAACTTTGAAGGCCAGCTCCTCTAAGAACTTCCAGTTGGTACTCCAGTCAAGAAGGTGTCCCAAAACCAACTACCTTCAAAGCTGCTCCGTAGAGTTGTAAAAGTAATAAAAGCTTGTGCTTCAGCAGCTGAACACCCTGAGGCAAACAGAAAGCAATCAGAGCCAGAAACTCCAGGCAGTGTTTTCTCCCTCCGTGGGACAGCTCGGGGTGACGCGAGGGTGTTCCCCACCTTTGTGTCGGATCCAAGTGTCCCTGGGGTTAACAGGCTGTAAAGCAGTGGAGACCACGGCAAGCTGCTCGTTTAACTGGGCACTGTAAAACTTAAAGGACCTTGCTTCTACCTGACACCTCGCAGAGGAATCTGCTTTGTAATGGGTCAAAAATAAGCATTTAAAAATCGGGAGAAGAATACATGATTATCTCCCCAGCAATGGGACACATCAAAGCATCTAATCACAAGCTTAATGCTAAAGGATTTGAAATCTCTGGAATCAGTCTTAGGTTTATAATTAGGCCTGTGCTACAGTGCTCCCCTAGAAAAAAAATTTGATGGTTTCGCTCCTCTTATTCTTTTTTAAAGTGATGCTCTGTTACGTTTAAAATCTACGAGTGACACAACTATATTTGTGATCAAGTGTCTTCTTGCTGTGAGATTTTTCTCTTCACTGACTCAAATGCTGTAATATATATAGCTCATATATAATGGTGTCTGTAGAGGCTCCATTAATGGACTGAGACCATTCAATGCTTTATTCCACGCCATCAAATCATTCCGTAGTTATTCTGGGGGAAAAAAAATTACCTGAGCTGAAATGAAATATCAGAGGTGGACACCAACTTACATGATTGTGAAGAACAATATGTGAAAAATGTTGTGATCACAGCAGATGAAGAAACTTCGAGATGAMATTGGTCTTTCACAGTAATATCAGTTCACTTCATCAACAACAATGCATCTGGACAATGCAGCAGTGTCATTGACTTTCACCATTTTAAAGGCCTTTAATACTGATTACTGCCCAGTGAACAAAAGCTTTTCTTGTGAGGAGTCTGAAAAGGTTGATTATGTGTACATTACAGCTGAAAATGGATCAGACAAGTAGTAAGTTATGAAAGTACGAACACAAGAGAATAAAACCATTCACTGGGCTTGAATTACTTTAGTTTATCTTCTTAGGCTGAATTGTGGCTGTGGTCTTTTGCAACTCAAATAAAAAGCATAGATCAAGATGAGATAAAGATAACGGAGTACTGCCAGCATTAGGCAATAAAGTCAGTAGCTGGAATGGAGGAAAACTTTGATAACCACACAGGAAAATTTTAAAAAGTTACAGTAATACAGGCAAAAGTCCTCTGTAGCTACTGCAGTCCAGTAAATTAGGCACTGAGACAATAAAAAGATACAAACATCTGCTCTTGCATTTCTTCATAAATATGTTTGGAACTGAAATTATTCTGGCCAGCCGAAGGGACTGTCTCTGATGTTTCAGTTAAGCATGGTTTGAAAGCTTCTAAAAATTGAGAGTGGTAACAGCTTTCGTATTAGGCCCCACACAGAACAGTAATTGAGATTCAAAATCCATTCAAAATTCAAAGTTCTGCTTTACACTGGGGAAAAAGAAACCATTCTTTTCAGAAAAGCAGTGTATTTCTCAAAAAAATTTTCCAAGGTTCTCTAAAATCATGGTTTTTTCCATATCTTGAAAAGAAAATTAAGTTTCAATTACTTTATGCTTGTTTTAGCATGAAGGAGGCAACAAAGCCATCACTGGAAGCATTTGCGTTGGTAACAAGAGCTCACACCTCAGGAGTAACACAGCCTGGTCCGCAAGGCTGAGCAGAGTTTGCAGATTGAGCAGTCAGGGAAAAAAAATCCCATAAATTTCTTTAAAATATTCATTTTTTCTCTAACAGCCACGATTAAAACCATGGAAGCCCCATTGATATTCCTGTGCAACAAAGAGCATACTTTTTAAAACAAAACATCCTAAATTAAATTTTAGGCACTGCATTAAAGGGTCATTTCCAAAAGATGAAAGTACATTCTGTGGCAGTGTAAAAGGATAATAGAGGGCAAAAAAGAATTACAACACACTAGTATTACGGAAAAAAGAGCGTGAGTTGTGATATCCATGAAATGTTAGATTTTCCGCTATTCACAAGGCTCTGCATTCTTAATATCTGTAAAGAATGGTCATCTCACTTGCTAAAATATAACCCGAATGCTCAAGCCACAAGGCTAAAATACTCTAAAGTAGCCACTCCATCCAGCTGATTCTGCCATTTAGCACTTCTCCTGTAACATCAGCACTGTAACCTTAGTCCCCAAAAATTGGAGGGCGAGTTATGCCATTGACCTCAGTCTGAGCAGCTGTGCAGTCCCTTGAGGCTGCGAGCCATGGGGAGACTCCAGGGCTCTGGAAGAGGAAAACAGCCCCAGATGCCTTAGCTGAAGAGGAAAGTCAGAGCTTTAACCTGTCCCTGCAGCTCCCAGGAGCCTGAAGTAGTAGGGCCAAGCTGTCAGAGGATCATAGACTGGTTAGGGTTGGAAGGGCCCTTATAGATCATCTCATTCCGCCCCCTGCCATGGGTAGGGACACCTTGCACAAGATTGATCAAAGCCCCATCCAATCTGATCTTTAACGCTTCCAGGGACCTATTCCACCCTTCCCTTACTTGTTCCACAGTAAAGAATTTCTTCCATATATCTAATCTAACCCTGCCCTCTCTCAGTTTAAAGCCATTGCCCCTTGTCCTGTCACTCCAGGCTCCTGTCAAAAGTCCCTCTCAGCTCTCTTGGAGCCCCTTTAGGTACTGAAAGGTCCTGTAAGGTCTCCCCAGAGCCTTCTGTTCTCCAGGCTGAACAGCCCCAGCTCTCCCAGCAGAGGTTCCAACTCTTGGATCATCTCTGTGGCCTCTTCTGGACTCCATCCAACAGGTCCACATCCTTCTTATCCTGGGGGTCTCAGACCCAGATGCAGCACTCCCGGTAGAGTCTCACAAGTGTTCACCCAGTTTGTCTCAGTTTAGGAACAGGAAAATGGAGAAATCCCAAACCAGTGCCCACCTGGTGAAACGTTCTCACCATAGTGAGAAATTCACATGTGCGTGTCTTCAGACACATTGCTCACACCCCAAACAACCTTGCATTAAATACTGGGGGACATGTGGGACCCCTCATGCTGCGTCACTGCATGTCACAGACCCCAATGTGCACATCCATACTCACCCATGCACAGACACTTGTGTGCAACAAGTGCCTTCTCAGCCACAGACCAAAACTCACTAATTAATGTTTGTTAAAATTAATATTTTTGCCAGTCAGAATTAGTCACACTTGAAGCATCCTGAGCTTCGAGTACGCTGTCTTAATTGAAGTTTTATCTGCCACTTAATGGAAGAATTATTACCAATTTTGATCACTCTGTTTTTCTTTCAGATAACAGTAGTGCTGTATCAGTCTTTGTATATCCCTGCATACAAAGCAAAATTTCTTTTGGATTTCAAAGGCAGGATGATTTAATTTGCAGTATTTTACTGCATCCTGGGGTGTTTGGGTCCAATGCTCTCACCCCACGTAGTGCAGGAACCACGCAAACAGGTGTTCCCACAAAAGGGAAGGATGCTGCACATGACAGATATTTTTATGGAGTGCAGTGCCATTTGCACAGCTTCATTTTCTACTGCTTCAGACTTTTTCAACAGCAAAAAGCCATCAAAGTACTCTTCTAGTGACAACTGAAGGTTCTTTCTCTTTTTTAATCAAATAATAATCCAGTGACACTGATTTCCGCAATGTATGGTCTATTGCCCTTATACAAGTCTGGAATAACAGCAGCGACATGAATGGAATTCAATCTGGACTCATTCAGGAGCAGCTGAGACCCAAATTCCCCAATCAGTAACATTTTGTTCCAGATTGCAAAACTTCTTGTTAGAACACAAACACTCCTTTTACGAGAAGAGTTTAAATGAGTTGTTAGTGACGTCTTCACGGAGAGAGATGGAGAATTTATTTGTACTCCACAAAGAACCTCTTCCTCTCTTTGAAAGCACCAGTTGTTTTAATTTAAACTATTATTAAAAGTTTCTTGCCCTGAGTCTGGTGTTGGATACACAACTGTACAGCATCTTTTTATCAGTGTGGGAATGCAATGGCATGAAGACCACGCACTGGAGTGAGACAGAYCCTTGCATTGCTTCCCTCAGATTGCTGGAATTAATCCAGAATTACACACCACTCATCTGTAAGGGATGGTTAGTGCCTGATTCTTTTGTCATAACCACGGAGTCAATCCCAACTGYAGGGAAGATGAGCATCTTCTATATATTTTAATTGAAAAGAATGGGTTGGTAAAACAAAATTTCCCTTTTTCAGTCACAGATTCAGAGAGCTGAATCAAGTGGCAATATGCCCTAGAAACTGCAGCGTCACCAGCGCAGTGGCATAAGTCAGGAATGCTTTTGGTGGCACTTCTAAGCACTTCTTTTTCTCTTAAAAAAAAAAAAAATAGCAGCCAATCTTCCTCCTGTGCCTCACTGACGTCAGGAAACACAGAAATCTACAGAATTCTCTTTAAAGTATTTTGGCTGCATGCAGTGGAGCTTTAATAGGATCAGCTCTTTCCTGACAGGTCACAGTATGCTGACTAAGTTTAGTTACACTTTATGATTTCAAAGGCTTCTCCCCAAAAGATACTCCCCTCTCTCCTCTGTTGTTTTTTTTAACAGTGCAATGATCAAAGTGCTTTTCAAAATGCTATTCATGACTACTTTGAGCTAAAAAATGAAACCTAAAGTGATTCCAAGCAGGACTTCATTTTAATTTAAGTGATGCATAAATTTTGCACAACTGCTCAGCTTCCACCATTCCATCACTATAGATAATAAAGAGTTATTTAAAATATGTGGGATATGTGAATAGTTCTATTACTGTTAAATGATACCATGTACACGCCAAAAGCTGAGGAGATGCCCAAGAACTTTAAAGCAGCACAAAGGTGCTGGGTACCATGAAGAATTAAGACAAGATGGAAGTGAAAGAGAGTCATCACCTTTGGTTTAATTGCTATCATTTTATGCAAGCTTTGAGTTATATGGAGCAAAGTTTAAAAAACTGGAGAGTTTTATTTTTGCCAACGAAAGGGAGAAAGAGGAATATTTCTGTCCCTTGCGCAGAGTATCTCAAGCATGTAACGCGAAACACAGCCTTGGGCAGGACTTCAGCAGAGATGAAAAGCACTTTAGTCTCCACAGCAAGTTTATATTTTTAWGGCCTTATCTAAAATACCCACTCAATGCAAACTCCATACTTACCTTGGGAGGAAAAGCCAAGGTCTTTCTGCCAGGATTTAAACAAACTGTTCCTGGGAAGTGTATGTTTTCCATGCTCGGACTGCCAAACCTCCTGCACCAGCACTCATTACATGGTCCAGTGAGAGTTAAGGGCAATCTACTTCCCCCAAAAAACAGACCTTTTGCTCATTTCACCACTTTTTCTGAAATATAGGGCTTCTCCAGGGGACCAGCTTCAGCCTCTAAGTAGGCAGTATATAATGACATAATATTCTAGGCACAGCGTCTGCAAAGGTACACCCATCCCRTGTGAAAGGCTGTTACCAGAAAACATTGCCATCCCTTTGCTATCCTTGGAAAAAAATGAAGGGAAAAACACATTAAGTGCTACTGCAGAGAAGGGGGAGCCACTGGCATTTGTGCTGTTGATTCTGTGCAGTTTTGGGGGCTGAGAAGTTAATGCATTCAGCTCGTCTTGAGCGCCAGCCTTCCCTCACGTTATTCATCCAACTTAACTCTGGCTGCCTCCTCCTCATCCCTCCTGCTTCGCCTCATGCTTCTCAAAAGGCATTTCTCTGCACGGCACATCAGAAACTAAAAATCTAAGTTGCTATCTTACTTCCAAACCAAGCTGTTGTCAGCATTAAACCTACACAATGCGTTACAATATAATCCATTTACAGGGTGTCTTATCATGCAAATAACTCAAGGTGCCTCACAATAAAATAGAAAGGACCAGAGGAATAAACCTCAGCCATTGGAACATACAAAAAGGAAACCTTGAAATTTACTTTTAAACACACTAATGGCTCTTTTCTCCCAGTGAGGCATGAAGAGGGACAGGGCAGAGGATTTGACCAAGGAATTCTTATTAGCATTTGATGGGACTTAAATGTGCAAATCCATCCCAAGATCACCAGGAGACCAGACTTTCCGAAAGGAGAAACTTCCTTGATACCTTGAAGAGAGAAGATTCATAAAGGCACAAATGTTAGAAGAAACCTAGGTCACCAAAAGGTCATCATGTTGGCCCAGAACTAAAGAGTGAGGCCTRAATTATCTGATTTAGGGCACAAGCCTTGAAAACTCCCCATAACACAGAAGCAGAAATAGTGTTTAAAAGTCAGAATGGCTTTGGCCAGGGCTTACCTCTGACTCATTTCCAAAAAGGATCCTGGTTTAAATTAATGTTCCATTATCAGTGTAGAAATAGCAAATAAAAGGTGCTTTTTTCCTTCCTACTTAGTTTGTTTTAATTTTCCATAGTTTTTCCTTAGACTGTTATAAACTGCTTTTTGGAAGAGAGGGATTGGCAGTTTCCTCCCTGTCCTTTGCCCCTCTGTGTTGGAGCATGAAGCAGGCAGAGACACCAAGCAGATTGACTGTCCCAGGGGCAGAGCAGGGGAGGAACAGGCAGCAAACCACTCTTTGAATCACTGTTCTCCTCCTCTCCCAGCTCGTGTCATGGCCCACATTATTGCCTTGGTCAAGCCCAATGAACTTTACCAAAATGACAGCCAGAGGATGGGGCAAAGCAAATCGTGGAATGGTTTGGGTTGGAAGGGACCTTAAAGCTCATCTCATTCCATTCCCTGCCATGGGCAGGGACACCTTCCACGAGACTAGGTTGCTCCAAGCCCCGTCCAACCTGGCCTTGGACACTTCCAGGGATGGGGCATCCACAGCTTCTCTGGGCAACCTGTGCCAGGGCCTCAMCACCTCTAAGAAATTAGAATTTCTTCCTAATATTCAACCTAAACCTTCGCTCCTTCCTAGACACCACACGCCTCGCATGGCACCCAGAAATAAAACCATCGTAGGAGAGGCGACAATTTGAGTCACTCTCTTCCTGCTCCTTGCAGCCCAAATTTTAATAAAACAAAAAAGCCAAATACTGGAGACGAAAGCCAGCACTAGGAATAAACCTGTGAAGGYGCCAGCTCTTGTAGCACATTCAAGGTATTTCCTTTATTTTCTCTTCACTGTTGATCAGATGTAGTTGCGGGTTCAAATTAAAAATATTTGGTGACTGTTCAGCTTTGGGACACTCAGGAATGGAGTAAGGAGGACTGGAGCACCTCAAGCATCAGCAGATAACCACCAGCATAGAACAGAAAGCCTGTGGATATCCTGACAGAGTCGAACAAGTCTTCCTCCTCCTAAAAAAATAAAACAAAAAATCAAACAAAAAAGCAGAACAAAAATATGCCACTATACAAAATTTATTGCATTTTTTTTAGTTAGTGGGCATTAACACAGCATCAGAACCACAGTACAGTTAACATCCATCTACCCCATTCTAATTTTACTGAGGAATGTATAACCTATTTCCAAATCTATACCAGCAGCCATTATACAATATTATTATTATTATTATGATGTACCAATATTTGTTCTACTTCTGGAGCTCGTTGCAGCCAGCCTTGCCTGCAAGCTGGGTTAAGCCTACAGATAAATTAGCAGAAATTTAAACTGTAATTTTACATTTTTAGCACCACTCCCTTTCTTTCAAGGTCACAATAGCCATGGTTTCTATGTTGCTGAACATTGGCTCTACTCAGATTTGAATGATCTTTTTGTCCAGGATTTCCACTTCTACATTCATTCCAACAGATTTAAATCCAGAGTAATACTTAAATAGTGAATGATTTTCCACATTTCTAAATGCTATCAGATATTTTCCTATGGCCCAGGCTAAGCAGTAATGAACTCCTAAAGTTACTTTAAGAAATAAAAGACTAAAGTAAAAATGCAATTTAAATTGGAAAGCACTGTGTTGTTTGACTTCTCTTGCTTCAAAGTAAAAAGGCCAATTTATTTGCCATTTGAAGAGGATGAAAGCCTTTCTGAGAAACTGTTCCCCCTTCATCTATCACATATTGCTGGACATGTATGGCACCCATGGTTTGTGAGAGCCCTTCCCGGGGGATCRTAGCTAATTTCGGAGGAGACAGAGGGATATGTATCATCTGCCTTTCCAAGATCAGAATCAGGTCTGCCTTGGTAAGCTAAGCTTTAGCTTGGAGAGAGTTTTTATGGCTGGGTTATAAAAACCCTGGAAACAGGGGAGTTTATGACAGAACCACTGACAGACCCTTAACTATGGCAGTATTCATGGTTACCACTACAAGACAGGCATTATGTTGGAGGGCAGTAAAGTTAAACCTGYCCATAGGGCATTCCCAAATGTTAACTGCTGGTGCATATAGTAAAATTTTTAGCACAGGTGCACTCTCCAAATAAACTTGACTTCCAGAAATCCCCTCTTTTTCCAAAAAAAAAAAAAAAAGGGGGGGGAGAAAAAAAAAAGGTTTTCATCTGTGACACTGGCAACATTTCTATAGTTGTGAACAACTACATTTGATTAAAATCTGTCAGATTTATCTTCTTAGCAGGAGGGAAGAAATATGTGTTTTCCTGGGAAAGGAAATCAATGTGTCTTTATGATAGATGCAGAGTGAAAACAGGGATGGTGTCACTTTAAACGGGAGGGAGGGAGGACGGGTGACCCTCTGGATGTGACCATTAGCTGCTRGCATAATCATTGTGAGGAAATGCCCCCATTCAGGTCTTATATTCTGCATTTATAGGACTGGTTTATAGTCACTGACCCAACAGTTATTACTCAGACTCTCAAGGCACAACATCTTCAGTGCACAGGCRCCGCGATTTTTTTGTCCTCTTCCCGTTTCTTAATTATCACACCTTAATGAAATCTCATGAAAAAGGCCCTTGGCTTCTTTATACTGATATTATTACTGCTAGAGCCCAACCAGCTTCTTTAAAACAGCAGAATAAATGCAAATTAATTTTACTTGAAATAACACAGAATTTTTTATTTAGGCGTGCTGGTTGATTTAGTGGCCAAAACAAATATTGTCATTGAGACAATGTATCACCAAAATTAAAAAAAATATATATATTAACTGAAAGAGTGAAATGGAGCTTGATTAAAAACAGTGACTTAATGCCCTTATCAGACTATTTGACCTTAACAAATGCAAAATCAGCTTGGATTATGACATCATCCAGAGTTACCRAACAAAATGGTTTTAAGAAAAATCTAGATATAAATATGCTGCCCCTATCCTGGTAAGCTTAGAAGCTAAATAGAGGAGAAGGCAGAAATAAGTAATGATTGCACCTCTGAGCAACTGCACTGCAGGAAGACGAAACAACTTGCTCAGGAAGACAGATTTTTGGCAGAGAAGGAGTACAACCTGTATATCCCAAATGCCAGATCACAGTCCTAAGTAGAAAAACACGTTCTCCTTTTGAAATTATTTTAAATTCAACCAAGCAAAACCACCACAGCTTTTAATGCCAAGTGATATTCAGAATCATTCCCTGCTCTGCACAAAGTSCTTTTAACGAAGTTCTGCCAAAGGAATCAGTAGCTGCATGTGCATCTGCAGCAAGGGCACACAGATTTTTAGAAAGGCTTTAAGAAGGTTTCAAGGCCTTAAACTGAGCTGTATAAGATGAGATGGTTACAAGAATAAATACCCTGTTTTCAGAGCGGGGGAAGTTACTGAGCAGGGTCCCCCCAGGAGTCTGTCACCAACAATGCTGATCATATACGGATAAATGATAGAGAATTTTCCAACACTATCCAAGCTAAAATATCTCACTGTACTAAGTGCCAGAGTATTAGAAAAACAGGAGAGATTCAGTGTCACTGGGTAGAGAGTAATAAAAGTGCAATACAGACACACACACAGGCTGTAGATGCATCTATGCCAGAAAGATCTCAGTGATTGTGAATAATTCACTGCGAAGCATCAATTCAGTGCCCCACAAAAGGGAAAATAAGATACAAGAATATGAGTAGTGAATGAAAATGCAGAAAATATCCTTATGCCATGGTAGTTCTGGTCATTCTGACTCAAAATAGATGCAGAAAATTATAACACCTTCCTGCTTTTTAAAGTAAAGAATATCTGAAAAAGAAAGAGGGAACACAATATCTGGCCTATAAAATCTGGAATAGAGAAGGTAAGTAGGGAATGATTATTCACTCTTTTTCATAATACAATATAGGGCACCTGCTACAAGAAAGTATTTTTCTCCTCAGCGTGAATTCAATGATGGAACTCATTTTCAAAGATGTTGGAGAGAACAAAAGTATATATGGATTTTAAAAACCATGAAACCTCACTGAGTAATATTAAACATCAGCTTCAGATGTCTTTTAACTGCTGATTTTAAAATCAGGAAGATACAGAGTTCTCCTTCTAATAATCTTCCCCTAATCTGTCACAGACTAGGGCAGGGTCAGGTTTTACTTTGGTTTGACACAACTTGCAGTTTATAGTATCATGAACTTTATTATGAAATTTTCACATAGTACATAAAATTGTGCTAATAAAATCTGTAGATGACAGGAAGAATTATTATTTTAGCAAGGGATGGGAGAGGATGAGGTTCTGATTCGGAGCRGTCTGTTATTCTGAATTTACAGCAATGTAGCTAAAGAGAGCAAAAATCAGGAAAGAAGGCTACTCTTATAGAGTGGGAAACTGTCTYAAAACATTTGAACTTGAAGGATTTAATCTCCACCTCTACTCAACATAATGAGGCCAAAACTCTCTGGAGTCCAGAGCTGGAATGAAAAAAAAAAAAAAAAAGAGAGGGATTCAAGTAGAAACAAGGAAATTATCTGGTTCTGACAAAAACAACTGGTAATACAAACCATTGGACAGCTGGGTCTGACTTTACTTTCGAAAGGGAGACATACTAAAGTAGACCAGAGTAGAATAAAATAATGTAGGTACTAGAAACAAGCAGTGGYGTGCAACCTATAAACTCAAATTCTTCAGCTGAACAAAAAGAAGGAAGAGGACTTGATTTCTAAGCAGTGGGACCTGTACACAGGGAGAATATTGGATAACATGGGGCATTTGACCTTGCTGCCAACAACACGACTGGATGCAAAAATGGAAACAGGAATTACAGAAACTCTGCTTTGAAGTAAGATGCGGTTTCCCAGCGCTGCAAACTGCTACACTTTGAGACCATTGGGCTTGAAGTGTTTAAGGCAAAATTTGCTCTCTAAAAGGAGAAAAAAAAGAAAAAGGRGCAACAAAAAGATAAAGTTCTTCTGTAACTCTTAGGAGAAATTCTTCATTCTGTAGATGCAAAAGCACAGCTGAAGATAAACATGGGAAAACATAGGCGAGGGGTGTTTATCCACTTTAATTGAGACTACATAGAATTTATCTTATTCATCCTCTGACATGGAACCCACCAATTTATACACATTCCTATTTGAGAGGATATGGGGAAAGGAGGATGCTTATGCAAGTGAGAGAAATGCAGATGCTTGACATCCATAAACCAAAATCTTTCTCTTACCACTCTGTGAATCTCGGGTTTTGCCTTGTCCCCTTTTATTAACCTTGTGGTTCAACATGAAGAAAATATTTATGCTTCAGAGTCCCAAGCATTAGACAGGTACTTGCAATGTCAAGAATAATTCTCACACCTTGGTGATATAACTCAGCTTCTGGCCTCGCTTTACCACACTTTTTTTTCCCTTGGCTGCATCCAAGATTTTGCAATGCTGGATATGAAATGCCATAGAGGTGATCAAAATCGGGGGGGGGGGGCAATGGAGAGGTCTCACAGGTGGTGACTGGTGTCTGTGCTCTTCATGYTCAGGATCACACTGATCACCCGTTTCAGATCTGAGGAGGAAATTATAGCAGATCAGGTTATCAGGGACAGTGAGGGAATTCTTACTATGCAGGAATATCCAGATATATTTCAGCCAGTTTCTCTGGACTTTAGTGTTACCTTGCTATGACCCATTCAGTGCCCACACTTAATATGTGAGGAACAAGAAAGGGCAGAGCAGAGGGGGGAAAAAATGTACAGAGTTTTAAATAGGTTGCAATCTCTGGTCTTATCGTAGGTAATTTGTAGTATTTAATAGCCCTGATATACAGGAGGTCACATGAAATCATTTAGAAGTCCTGTCTGGATTCAATTTCTAAGAATGTATTAATCTCTGCCTGGCACGGGAAAGATAATGGCATTTCCTTCAGAAGAGCCTCGGTCGGTGCCAAGAGCAGGAGCCCGACTGTCATCAGATCAGCCAGTGAAAACAAGAGGGGTATTTGGTTGTTTATTTATTGAGTCATTCCAGCTTGATATTGGCTTGATGCCAATGCATATAAGTTCAGAGATAAAGAGTTATTCCTAACGCTAGCAGGACAAACCACTTCTCCCATCGCCGCGCAGAAATCCAGCGCTAAATTAAACCCAAGCCCAGAKACGCAGGTAACCTGAATCTCGACTTTCACAAGGGAGAAAAGGTTCAGGAGACAAGTTGGGACAAATCCAGGGAAGGGTCATAAAGGAGCAACGAGCCAGATCCCTGCATAAACCTTTTGCCRTCTTTCAACAGCCCAGCGCAGATCTGAACTTGGAAAGGTCCAAAGGAAACTATTTAAACCCAGGTCCCAGAATGCAAAGTGAGCTGGTGGGATTGCTCAGGAGCCTGAAGTGGCATTTTTTTATAGAGCAAACAATATAAAGTAAATAAAGGAGAGTGACAACCCTCTGTGTACTCTAAAAGAAAACTAAAAGCCCCACTGGTGTGTGCTGCTTGTCAGAGAGTACAGGAGCAAAATGCAAGCGTGTTAAAAGGCTCTAGCCTGGAAAAACCTTTTTTTTCCTTCTTCTTTAAAGTAATGAAATGGTTCAACAACCTTCTGAGAAGGTGAAAAATCTTGCCTGTTTACATTTGTAAGAGAAGCCTGAATTACCTGCCTTTCCCTTTAAGCATTTTCAGATACAAATCAAACACAGATGGCCCATTATGTTTATGACCTCACTGTCAATTGCTCTAGATAGTGCATGCATTAATTATTGAAATATTTTCATAGTATACAACTTTTTAGTGTTCACATTGTCACAGATAATTTCAACTTTCTGATTAGGAGATATAAACAGTGTTATTTATGAGAATTAATCTCTCAAATGCCATAAAAGTCACAAATATACTGGGAGGAGGAGGGTTATACATATATATATAACGAATCCAGCCAAAAAAAAAAATAAAATAAAAAAAAATTKGCCTCAGTCCTGAAAGTCAACATTATGTTAACATTCCCTGTGATACATAAACGATGCCAAAACCTATTACAATTGCAGTAAATTTTGATTACCGGAGTTGTTTGTTATTTATGTCTAGAAGATAAAGATAATATTGGGAATAGCCCTCTTCTTTTCTGCTTATAAATAACATCCATAAAATACTGTGTTTTTTAAACAGTAAAAAACTTGATTGAGGTTTTCAAATTGGGTCTATTCTGCTTCAAGACAACCACCTTTGGTGAGTGAGCAGGTAGTAGCATTTTTTTTTTAATTCTCATTTACTTTCATTACTAAAAATTGAGCAGCTCTAGACCAAGTCCAGAGAATTCTACAGAGTAGCAAAGAGCTCCTAGGGCTGGCAAAGTGATCATTTTCAGAGTAAGGTCATTAAAAACACCAGTTTCACCAGAAAGAGCCCTTTGACACMTGCTTGCTAATCACTACATCCCTTTAAAAATAAAAATAAAAAAATTAACCTTTACTTCCTATGCTATTTTTCAGCTCCCAAAAACCTGCATTCATACTACAATAAACTTTTCTAGGTAGCATCTGACTTTCTCCAGCAGAAAAAGCATCGAATTTTTTATTTTAGTTGCTATTTAAAAAGAAAGAAGAAAAGGAAATCACCTGGTGATTTAGGCAACAAAAGTATATCTATGTAGAAAAAACCTTTCAGTTTCTTTTACTCATACGTCTATTACCTTAGTATTTCTGCAAGGCAAAACTAGAGAGGAAACCCCAAATTCATGGGGTGAAGAATTCAAAGAGTTAATCCTCCCTCCCCAGAACRTTCCAGATGAGCAAACAGAAAACATGCCTTTTTAATATTTCTATTTTCAGCAAACCCCTCCAATAAGCTGATGGCATCCGAAAGAGCAAAGGCAGAGTGAGGAGGGGGAAAGGAAGAGAAAGAAACATCTCATGGAAGTAGCCCAAGGGAGAAATAAGTTCATGACTAGCACATTTACACCTTTCTTGATTTATTTAAGGTACAAGAATAGTGTAATATGACCTGTTTGCTTCCCTAACAAGCATTTCTATTTGCAGCAGATCAAGTCCAGACCCACTTCTTGTGGCACAAGCACCTCTCACAGCACTTTAGGAGGCCATGAGCACAGACCTGAGCCCTCTACAGCATCCCATAAGCATGGGGAAGGGGGAGGGAAGAGCAGCTGAAGCAGAAGGAAAAACCCCACACCACTCCTTTCTRCCCAAATTTTGCAATGAAGCAGCATTACGTCTTTTAACCATGGCCCCTAACTTCACACAGCCTCCATCTCTCATTTTTCTAAGTGGTGTTTGGGTTTTTATAGAGCCCAGATTTGTTCTTCCTACCCCAAGGAAGAACCACACCAGAACCAAACCAGAGTGATTTTTTCGATACTTCCATGAAACCCTCCCAAAAAAATATTTCCCCTCCCCTCACGTCATTTTCTCGTCAAAGGTTCACCACAGATGCTCCAATAGTTGAAATAACTGAAAAAGAGAAACAACCTGGCAAATAAAAGCCTAAATTTTCCAAGACACACCTTGTCTCACCTGATGGAGATTTGTAAGTCCTGCAAGGTCCCAGCACTCCTTTAGTCCAATTTACATTCAGGTCCCAACCCTCTATAAATTCCCTTTAGTGCAACCTCTGCCCTTGGGGGATCCTATGCATTGTTAAAGGGGAGTTGGGAAGAACAGGAGAGGTTTTCATCTAGGGAGAAGTTTTTCTGACCTTGAAGGAAGGAAAGATGTAGGTTTTCCATGCCCCTGTTTCTATGCAAAACTGCTCTTAATCCATCCTGCTGATTTTATTGATTCTGAAACTGTTAGCACAAGGCTTTGCTGGAGCTGAGAAACAGGAGAAAAATTAGGTTTCTTGATTCTTTGTAGGTCTTTTTTTTTATTCTGTAGAGGATTGTTATGGTTTTTCTACAGCTTGAAGAGCTCAAGCTCACACTTGTGATCATTTCAAATGGATGGTCCCTATCAACTCTTCCAGGATTAGTGCTYATGAAAGTAAATATCAACTCTTTTTTCTTTCCTCTTTTTCTGCTTCTAAACAGAAAGCAGAGGCCAGGTGAAGCTTCTGTCCTGGTAGATAACTAGGAAGTTTATTGTTTAACTATCATTTAACAGCAGCAAACCTTTCCTGCTTTTTTTTTTTTCCTATATACTGTGAGAAAAAGTGAATGTTCAGGAATGGACAGACCCTACTGAAACATGTTTGGGGCTGTTGGAGGAGGGCTGGCTGTGCAAACAGGTCTTTAGGGATTTATGATGATCAGTTTTTCAAGCATTAGGAAAGCCTGAGAGCACATTATTTTTAAATGAGTTATATATTTAGCACTATGCCCACCATTCTTTCAGTTCTAATTTTAGAGGGCAGGGGACAACTCTGGCACTATTGTAGCCTTGTCTAAATTTAATATAGTTGAGCAGCTGATGATTATCAGAGAGATTGGCTTTTTGCTCCTTCAGGAATTTTTCACTCAGGAAAAAAAATCACTGCRTAGTACTCTGCTCAGGGTGTTGTACAAGCTGTTGTAGTACACGAGAAGAAAGCGTGCTCTGAAATAGTCTTTTAAGCCTTATCTCTTACTCCAGGTAGGGATTTGAAATACAGGAGAAGAGGATGAGGTTGGACAAGGTTTTCCTTTGACTYCTGTAGAAAGAGTAGCACTTTGTGCTGTCAGGTCTCAGTAGACMAGAACTTTCCCACCTCCTGATGAGTACAGATGCAACTGGATGCAGAATGGAGCTCAGGAACTTCCAGTTCACCAGCTGTCCTCTGGAAGKGGTGAGGAGTGTTGTTCCCAACTGCTTGCCCACTGCCAAGGGTCAGGTGGTCCATCCAGAGCCGTGGATTGAAGACCAGAAGAGGAATTCTTGTAATCCCTTAGTTCAATCTCTCCTAGTCGCAGTCGTGGGTAAGTGTGACTTTTAACTCTTCCCTGGGCAGCAAGACAGCCCAGACCTCGTGTTGTCTTTCCTGCTATGGCCATAGTGAGCTGTGTCATCTCGAGCAGTGTCATCTCTAGCAGTGTCATCTCAAGCAGTGTCATCTCGAGCAGTGTCTCTGAATTTGGCAAATGAAATGCCAATCATAGTTGATGGAAACAGGGACACGATGCAGGGAGGGTGCTTAAGTGTTTGTAAGTGATTAGAGGCAACATCCACAAACATTTTAGTATTAGAGGCAAGCTCAATCTGCATAACTCTACACGGTGTCAAAGACTCATTCGAGACAAAGGATGTTTAAGGAAAATCTCTGTAAAAAGAGGCCTTGCAACTTCCTATAAATATTAGGCTTTCTGCCTTCCTTCTGAAATATATTAACAGCCTCAAGAGGGATTATTGATGCTGGCAAGTTTAAACAGCCCTCAGAAGTCCCTGACACTGTGTGCAGCATGAGGTTTTTGAACATGGTTCCCCCCGCACGCACCGAGGTGTTTGGAGGTTGGGGTGACTGCAGGTCTCTGGGAAAGCRAGATTGATAAAGCAAAGCAATCGCAGTTATTTCCTATGCATGAAATTGATTAAATGCTTCACTAAATGGCTTATAAATTTGGCTCTCATATTTCTGTCACCCACTGCAAAGATTACAGAAACTCCGTCTATAACCATGTTGTATACAATACCAAATTACAAAAGGTTGTAAAAACTAATGTTTTGTTTAAAGTTTTGAGCAGGACCATATGCCTTCGGTGACCTTGAGTAAGCTATTTTAATTCAAAACATTTTAAAGAGTAGAGGAGAAGGAAAAAAATCCATCTACATAACAAAACTGAACTAACAGAATTTAATACTTARTATGCTGCATATCATTTTTTACTTCTTGCCAGAAAAAATGTTGAATCCCCCTTCTACCAGAGTATTCTAATTTTATAGCTACTAAATGTACACGGCATGAAACCTAGAAGCTCAGGTTTCCCCAGATTGAATTTGCTTTTCTTATTTTATGAACCCTGTTATCAAATCTACCTGGGAACTTCCATGGTCCCCTYTACTCTTGAACTCACATGCATCAGGCACTGGTGTTTTCTTGACCTCATCAGCCCCTTTAAAGCGAAGTTTTATTGATTTTTGCCTTGGCATAGAGTTTCATTACCTCCCAAAATAGGACGAAAAACTGAGGCGCAGAGACACCGAGGATCTCTAGATGCCAAAAACAGGTGTGAGTGGAGTTTGCACCCAGATCTGCCTGTTTTCCTTTCACACGAGACAGCCAAAGGACTTCCTAGAGTTTGGGCACTGGTACAGCTCTGTGAGCATTGTCAGCTGCTGAGATCTGCTGGTGCAACATTAATTTCCTGCCTGTGCTCAGCCATGTGCAGTGTCCTGCACACATTTAACAACAGCTGCTGCTCACACCCAGTTATGCTCTCTGTCCACAGCAGAATAAACTTTGGGGCATCTGAGTCTTCTGTTATTTTAAAATCTTGTGTTGGCTTATGCCTTGGCTGCCCTTGTGTAAACACCTGAGCTGGAAACTTTAGCTCACCCAAAGTGTCTGACTGTGGATGCCCCATCCCTGGCAGAGCTCAAGGTCGGGTTGGACAATGCTTGGAGCAACCTGGTCTAGTGGAAGGTTCCCTGCCCACAGCAGGGGAGTTGGAACAAGATGATCCTGAAGGTTCCAATCCAAACCATTCAGTGATTCTAYGACTGTAGGAAAGGGCATTACTTAGAAAGTTACGGATATATAGTTAGTCACACAGAAATAGGTACATTGCTCTATAAATCAAATAAGCRCTCTACTTCTGACAGTCATAAATAAAATTTTACAGAATCCTTTTTACATGGAGCTCCATTTTACAGACAACAAAACTGAAGTTCAGCAAGCACACAGGCTTTGCCCAGTTTCAGAGTGCAAGTCCTCTGGCAAAGCTAGTGGCTGAGCTCCGGTTCTTCTGCTCCCCTGTGCTTCAAGAACTCAACCATACTCTCCTTAGCTCTACAAATAAAGACCTTAAGTGATTAAATGTAAGTACTGAAGCRAAGCTCCTAGCAAGCAAGAGTGAATTGGCATGAAATGCAAACACAAGCATGAGAAAACAATCCATGTTTTAACCATAAATGCCTGTTTTCTGCAGGAAAATCTATGTTCTCCCATAACATTTACAAGCCATCTCGTCCCCAGCAAGGATTAACATTTGGCATCGAAGCACTGATCTGGCAAAGGGCTGCCAGTAATGTAATCTGTTTTACAACCAACAACATGCTTAAAGTCTTGACAGACTTGACCTCTGCCCATTTCTAATCCCCAACTTTCTTGCCCATTCAGATGTGCGTCTTTAAAGAGATGGCACCGAATGTACAGCAAAGAGCTAAACTTTAACTGGTGGTGAAACAAGAGCTGCCCAGGGAAAGTCATTGGGCAGAGGGAAATCCAACTGTTGCCCACCCAGCCCAGCTGGGATTTTGACCCCATGGTGGGTAGAGGTGCCTGCTCAGTTACACATTTGCAGCAACTTTGTCACTGCCCAGATGGGAGAACACACCTTTTGGCAAGAGAGGATGTAATGTATTTGCCTGGATTACTGAAGAGCCCAAACTGTAATCAGACTCTTTATGCTTAGACAGTCTGAACAGTCCTTGATCCCAAAGGATAAATCTAAACAAAGCAGATGAAACTCACACGTGGAAAAATGAGATACGAGGAGACCTTACATTTTACTGAATCAGTTTCTCAACTCCCAGTTCAGGCATCTGGTTGAAAAACCAGAGTGGTAGATTTACATTATATTCACAGAAAATAACAGTCAATCCAAAGAGATTCCAGCTGTCTTTTCTTTCATTTGTGTGACAACCAGTCCTGGGACACATGCCAGCTCCTCAGATATTGCTGCTCTACAGTCTAGTTATTTTAACTTCTGGCAACTGGTTATTTGACCTCTTGGTGGCTTGTCATTTTAGTATCACTTTCTCTATGTGGATAATCTAGTGGGAATCCCTCCTTTATAAGGCAACAGTCTCTACGTGGTAATTGGCCAGAACACTGAAGTATTGTGCTGTTAAATCCAATCTCGAGCTGCAGCTGAGGAGCTGTGGTTGGGAAGCACAAAAAGTATGTTTCAGTGTCTTGTTCATGAATTAGTGGTTGTCAGACACTGGGAGAAAACTAATTTTTTCTGTGCCATGTGTTATGTACCAGGTTTGGATCACTCCCTAAAGCCATGTAGCAGCAGCCTCCTTCTCCTGGGTGAGCACAGCCAGGCTCCAAAGGGCACACAGGGAGGGGATCAGTGGAGCAGCATCAGCCCTCAGCTTTCACTGGCTTGTGAGGGCTGAGTTAGATCACTTTGGTGTGAGAAACCAGCCAGGTGTAAGGACTGATCTATAATCCTCTGCCCCATCACCAGTGATTACAAAGTGGCACAAAATCCGGTGGAGTGCTCTGTATCCCATGGAGATCCTCCAGTGGCTGGCCAGCACTGCTGGATGAGGGTTGCTTTCCAACAGTTTCCAAAGCAGCCTGAAAGCATCTCAGAAGAGCCTTGTGTCTGTAAACAGTCTCACCTTCTGATGCTGCACTCAGTGAGAAAGCAGGTAGCAATCCAAACAAAAGAAGCAGCCATGTATCTTTAATTTTAGGCGATATTCCTTTGTCCACCTTGAGCAGCCAAAGCACAGCCATAGATTTTTCCGGTAGTCTGGGAATGGGATCTTAGGAAATGGTGTACTCAGTCTGACATGGACTTAAATAGGTTTCAGAATAATCCATTATGCATCAAGTGTTTAATTGACATAATTAATATTTTTAAGGGGAGCCATTTACATTGTAAGTTCTATACACATTATTTACAATTTCAACAGTAACAGTTAATGCTCTGTGACAAACTATATTGTTTCCAGCTTGTTATCCATTCATAACAAGGTCAATCTATTACCATTATTTTTGTGAATGTAGCTGTTACCTTGAGGCAAAAAGTTAATTGTAAATTACAGAGGAGGGATTATTGAGTTGTTTTTTTAACTGTATTCACCGCAACGTATGGTAATGGTGCTGTTTTATGAAACATTTACATTTCAAAGCATTTCGCTATTCATATCACACATGCTGGACAAATTCACTTTTAAACTTTTCAAGAACTTACTCAATGGGAAGGGAAGAGCCATTTGGAAGGATCCAGCTGAACACTTCACAACCACTGAAGTTAAAACCACATGCAGTCTCATCTATTTTTCCCCTTTGCCTGAGGCTGGTCCCTCTGCCATCACCATTCAACACAGCTCTGAGAAGTGCTTAGTGCTCTGAGGAGCAGGAGCAGATTTGATTGTAATTTAGAGTAACATCACAAAAGTGATCTGTAAGAGATGTATCTTCAGGTTTTATTYAGACCCTGACACACAGCAAGTACACAGGGACACTCTGATGTCTGAACTCTTCTCCTCCCTACTTTYGCGCAATTTCTGCTGCGTTGGTTGATGCCCTGGCAGACACAGTTAAATTTTACATTTACACCCTGCCTTGTTTGCTCCCACCTGAGCAAAAGTCAAAGGGTCTGTGGCATTGCTGGTTCCCAGATGGCAGTAAAATTGTCATTCAGAGACTACACAGAAAAGGATGGAGAACCATCATAAAACCTGCCTTTCCCACATCATTTTAACGATGCATCTCGGGGCAAAACCCATGAGCTTTCCATTACATCATGGACTTGTCCATCTTAATGGAGAGCTGACACCATTTAAYTTCAATCTAGATCTGCCTGCAACGTTGATCTCCACCTTAATTTTCTTGTACATTGTACTTAAAATTAGGTGATTTATATAATCCCATTCTATTCTGGCTTCAATTAAAACACTGGCATTGAATCCTCACAATCACTTCCAGAATAAGAGAAGACGAACTCATAAACACTGAATATTTTGAGCACACTAAAGAATGTATGAGACTGATCAGATGCAGGAATGCATTTCCAGTCACACAGGAATAAGAAAAGCRTGTTAGAGTTTTATCTTCTCTTCTCTACTTAAGAATAGGCAGGTGAGAGCTGTTGGGATATTTTCTTAACCACCCTATAAGAGATATGTTCTAACTTCTAAGTGATGAAGTTTGTGTGTGATATGCTGGGGGTGTTTGGGTGAAATTTTGTAGACACCAATTTAAATCTGTTAGAATCCATTGYACCAGCACTCAGCTGCTCACTTGAAAAAATCTATTGCTTTCTTCTTCAAGTCCTAATGAAAAACAAATTTGTCAAGCTAATGTCTTATATTAAAAATGTTTAATGTGCTATATCAGACCAGGTTTTTTCTACCTCATGCTCTCAGAAACTCCAAGGCATCATCAGGTATTAGCACATCAAGCTTGGAATGGGTTAATTACCATTATTTCTGTGGTCTCCTTTGCTGGTAGCATGTTCAAAGTRCACAAAGCTCAGGACATGTGCATTCTTCGTCCAATAACTTGTCCAGTAATTGGTATATTGATTGCTAATGTCATCATGTTTTAGTATATATAAACCCTCTCACTCTATCATACAGCCGCCAACAATCCAAGAAGTCATTGTTTATTCATTGTAACTCCCAAACTGGCCGYGTCAGATTCTGCTTCAGGCCTTGCTGATAAAAATCAGCAGATGATTGGGCACACACATTCTTGACATGGCTGACCCATGACATCTTAGGGCCAGCAGGGAGCCTGTCATTATGTGTACAATACTCTTCTTTCTTCCCCCTTATCTATTCCCAGATGACTTTGAGATTTTTATTAACTCATTAATGACTGAAGACGTCATTAAAGAAAGTGGGGAGGAGGGGGGAAGAAGGACATTTTGTTTGTTTATTTAAAAGTGGGGAGCAGCCAGCCATTGGCTCCACTTGGAGAAAGGTGAGGAGTCTTAAAGAGAACGCTGAACTATATCCAGAGGAAAAGATCATTAGTTCATTAGGACGACTGAAGCCAAACTTTGAAGTGAGAAAAAAATATTAGGTCACATTTGAAGCACAACTAAAGAGGGAGGGATGAATTTCTTCACAAAAATAGCAAAAAAAGACTGGTCAGTTTTATTTAGCACAAGCAGGAGTCCTCACAAGCACATAAAGATATGTCCCTGGCACTGCCTGGATGTTCAAACACTTCAGTATTCACTCAGAAGGAGTTTTGTGTCCAGGGTTGGCATTTTATCTTGTATTTAAAAGTGTGTCACTTTACGCAGAGAAATAGCATCTCGTTTTTTGATTATCTTTTTAATTTTCTTGTATATATCAGTTGAACAGACATTGAAGAGCATTAAATAGCAATCACACCTGAAGTTTTTTCAGGTTTTTTTTATCCTAAGTTTGTGAATTCTATCTGTAAACATAGAAAACTACTGCATATGTAATTTTGTAGATTTTTACTATATAGTCAGAATTTTATTACATTAAAATATATATATTTAAAGCAGAATTTTCATGAGAGTCCGTTGACAGCCTATTTCTGATCCTACTGCAGTGAGTCACTAAACTTCCCCTGAATTCAGAATAAACAGCTAGTCCCACTTTATAGAGATTTCCTGCTTGAAAATCTTGCTTGTATTTCTTAATTTCTCTGTGAAACAATCTCACATCTGATATTTTTAGTGGACGCTGGATTCACATGATGATGAAAGTTGTCTTTTTCCTCCTGAAATTTATGTTTCCTATCATTAGAGGCCTGTTGGTTTAGAACCAACAACTTAATACTTTAAATATTGCAATTATTTTATTTTAATGGTTGCCATTTGTGGATTGTCTGAGGAATAGTTTTGCTGTCTTGGGCAGCTGYCCTCTGTATGGTTGTTGATCTCAACCTCCAAAACTCTGACGTGATTCTGTGATTCCGGTGGTACTGGGTGCTAAAGTGACACAGAGCTTGGTGTCATCTGCATTGGCAGGCCCTTAATATTCCTTGTTTCCATGTCTATCTGCTTGATGAGGTGAGTGGAAGAAAGATGAGCCTGTTTCCCAAAGGGAGCTGCAAATATCGGTATAAAATAATGGAATATACTCCATGGAAAGGACCCGTGAATTACTGCAACCAACTCAAACAGGAATCTGCTTATTCCATCATGTAAACTACAGATAATGGTTTGGCAATCAGGTGTATCAATCTGACTTTATAGACTGACTACAGTCAGTTTTAGTACTCCTAATAGGAGCTAAATGAAAATAATTGAATTACACCACACTGTTTGTGGCAACTCTTCATTCTCTCCACTCAATAGGCRATCGGATMACCTGGGTCMTAGGGCAARCATTTATTCTCAGGAATAATGATAATATTTGTCGTGTCCTGAGTCCTTGTGAAGGCAGTGGACRTTTTCTGCAATATTAGAAGTAATTTGTTGTTTGCTTCTTCAAGAGAGATTTCTATTCTTCTTTTGTCTCCTGATAATTACCAGAACATGGTTTGTATTGTAGTGGGAGTTGGAGTTCTCCATCAAAGGTCAGGGACTTGTGCAAGATGTTGTCTGGGGCTTTAAAAAGCTGCRTGTACATATATTTATTTATACATAGATATATATGTTCTCCAAAGGAACACACACGGGTTAGGAAAAAAAAAATGGCAAGCGTTTGCTGGCCTAATCAGCTATGCCCTGATTAATCAAGGTGTGTCATTTCCCAAAYGCACCTTTCTGAGAGGGAGCTTTCCTTTTTCCTCCCTTTCTGACATCCAGCCTCTCTTCCATCATATTCCAAAGTGGGAACCTGTGATGAATCCTTGGGTAATGGACTGTTGCTTTGACAAAGTACTCCTAGTGAAACACGTGCCTGTCTTGGCAACAATAACAGCAAAGTGCGGATTTTGTGGAAGAAATAGAGGTTTTGAGGGCTACAGTGCCAGCCTTGGAGTCTATAAATTGCTGGACTGGGATGTTAGATGCCTTTTAATATTTTCAAACATCCAGTAGAGTAATGAAAGGACTGTAGGACTACTCTGATGTAAGACCTCGGGAGAGTTGTTTTCAGAGATCATGGGAGCTCACAACTTGTTTAAGAACATGAAGTCCTATCCAAGTAATAGCTGGAAATAAGTTGCTTGATTTTTCTATCCCTAAAGACAAATTCTTGTAAYAGCAAAAGTGTAAAATCCAACAAAGAGAGGCTTGATACTTTCAGATACTCCAGCCACTTCACAGTGGAAAAAAAAAAAAAGCAGACTGACAGTGAAACTATTTGGGGTAAATAATGAGGACAGACTTCTCAGAAATAAACTGGCATGGATTTGGCCATGAGATGTCAGATTCATAACTTGGGAAATGAAAGCCTCTATATACTAGAGAGCAGGCCCTAGCCCAGCAGTGGCAATTCAGCCTCCTGAGCCACAGGGATTTCTTTATAAGCAGTGGTATATTAAATGTGGGATCGGGTAGGCCAAAGGGACAGCAGTAAAASAGAGACAACGTGCAGTGACCAAAAATGAGCTAAAGCCAGACACTAATTACTTCACAGTAATTTTGTTTTCCTTTAGAGTTGACTAATATCACTCGCTCCTGGAAGGCAAATGCTTTTCCTATCACTTAGGTTTTACACCTAGCACTTTTTTTTTTTTTTAATTTAAGTGAAACTGGGGAGAAAGCAGTTTTTGTTTATCCAATTTTTCAATGTGAAGATGGGGGGTGGATTGTTACGCTGTGCACATAGCTGGAGTGGGCTGAGGAAGAGCACTTTTAGACAGGCCTAGGTCAACAAAACAGATTCATCCATCACATGTGCCAGAATGGAAAGATAGTTGTCTGGATGCTCGGTCAATCCGAGACCTTTCTGCTGAGTCAACTGACAAGATTGCAGATACTCGTGACAATGAGGACACTTATCCACTGGTAAGTGGACTGAAGACCACCAACACGTTTGGTTTGGCGGTGGGTCTTCAGCTTGGGAAGCTCTAAACTCTTGAGCACCAGCATTTGCAGCCCTCCTCTCCTTATCGGTTGAGAATCGTTACCAAAAAACTGAGCTAGAATAAGATAAAAGAACAAAAGGAAGGGATTCTGAGGTGCTAATGGTGGAAGGTGTGAGAGTCAGTAGAAAGTACAGTAAAGAAACCCATGACAAGTCATGATAAATGGGTCGTTATAAAATTCATGTTTAGGCTGCACCAGTCTGGGGATAATGCCATTCGTCATGGCAACACTGGGGCACTAATGAGCCCTCATTGCATATTCATGGCTTTGGCGCCTCTCTCCTCTCTCTGCCTCCCTCCCACCCCGAACCAATGTCTGGTAAATATCTCCACCTCAAGCTGAAACTCGACTTAGGCTGCTTTTTTTTTTTTTTTTATTTGTTATGTTGCAGCAATTACACTGTAAAAGTGCTGCACAAGATTGATTGCTCTGATCTGTAGTTCAATTGTAAATTAGAATACACATCCCCCTGGGGACACACGGCCCCTATTTGTGATTAAGAAAAAAGCCCCATAATAGACTAATAGCTAAAGTTCTCTCTCTTTTACTTTCAGGCAATTAGCTTGATGAAATGGCCTCTTTTTGTGTACCCTGGAAGTGTAAACCGATATCATAATGAAGTATATGATGTTTATTCTATTATTTTCACCTTGCCATGTATGCAGGAATGCATAAATAATGGCTGCTTTGTCTAGTACATTTACTGATTCAGAAGTAAACTCTGTCTTAAAGATGCAGCGTGTGATCCCACAGCCTTATGTTAAGCTGGACACTGTGACTAGTCCCTACAAAAACTAACATTCTGCCCCAAGAAGTTGGAGACCATTTTTAGCCAGGTGATTAAATACTGTTTGCAAGACACTTTCATTTATGACGAGCCTTAATTGGAAAATCCTCCTAATAACCTTGTGAGAAAAATAAGGTATCTCCATTTTACAGAAAGGAAAACTGAGGCGGAGATGCTGAACATGTTACACAAGCCCACACAGGACCTTAAGAAATCCTACCTYCTTGAAGGTTTTTTCAGGCAATCAGAAGCTCTCTTTCCACACTCTTTTAAAGTGCTATTAATGCTGTCCTGGATGGGTCATGGAGTGGCTCTGACCTGAAGTCTTCCTYAAAGATGTACAACTCCGTGGTGTCACGGTTCCCTTCCTTCCCATGTGACACTCATGGCTAAAGCTCTTTCACCTGAATCCAAGGTGGATGTGGTCATGCCCATCTCCAATATCACGTGTTGGATGCTGGCTTTCCCTAGGCTCAGTCTGAGCTGTCAGTCTGAGCACATGAGTCACATTGTGCAACAGTGCTAGAACACGGGGATGGTGTTCGTGCAGTTGAGCTCCAGATAAATATCTGGGARGAAAACCGCCATGTGATGATAGCTCTGGGCATATCTGCCTGGTGAGGAAAGGTGCTTCTGCATTAGCCTTTCACTTTGGCCCAGGAGTGCACTTTTGAAGTGAACCCTCCAAATGACCCCGCTTGCCCCATCCCACCAGGCCGGGCAGCCTTGGAGCACGCAAGCGGAATTCTTTTGTGTGGAGTTAAAGCAGGTGATGTGGTCTGGGAGCTCCAGCAGCTAACGGGAATTCAGTCCGTGGGAGCATGCTAGGGCTAGTCCGAGTAAACCTCTGACATGCAGTGGCCTGGGGCCAGTCCTTGCTCTTCGGAGCACAGTGCAGAAGGACCTTCATTAGCTCATTTGCTAAGGGGAGCRGAGTTCCTATCCAAGGAGTTATGAGAAACTTGGATAGTATGGCAGGGAGGACATGTGAAATGGCCTGAAAATCCTGTCTGAGGAAATGCACTGCTTTATGCAAAACCCCATCAGTTTGTCTGCAATAGAAATGTCTCCATTTAGGTTAAATTCTGTGTGAGAGGGGTTCTGTAGGGGAATATAACAGAGCTTGGAAACATTTTGCTAAGAAGCACTACCAGTGCAAACCTTCAAAGGGTAACTCTGTACATGGCTACAAAACCATATTCTGTTTAAACTTGTTCATCATTGTCTTCTTGCATGACAGCCCTGGCATTTAAAATATGTTAGGGGTGACACAATACTTTCACCTGGTGCAGACATATATCACTGGAAGGATGTTCTCATAAACAAAGTGCTGCAGGCTATGATCTTATCATTCTCCTCTTCCTTCTTCTCAGCTCAGTTCAATGACAAACACGTATTTCTCTTCTTTGCTCCAGTTTCTGCTCTACAGGAGCCTGGCGTTGGAGCAACAGGTGATGTTGCAAATCAGGAATGACAAGCGGTGGTGGTGGCCTGGTGGRGGGGGGAACCATCAGAGGGGGCAGAAAACAGGCAACAAATTTCATCCTGGTCCAGCTGGTGCGACTCCGTGGCACGAGCAGAAGCGCGCGCGCGTGCCTGCACACGCGTGGGGTTTTGGGGAGAGACAAAGCAAATTGGAGTGTTCGTGTGTAATTAGCTGACTATTAGTGTGGTTCAGCCGAGGCAATAGGCAGACAGTTAACTTCGAGATAGCTCGCAGATAAAAGGGCTGGGGAGGSTGTTCTGGAGAAAGCTGGAGGTAATAGTTCAGGAGATAAAATCCTGACAAATTGAGCAGGCATCTCYGAATGTTCTTTCCCCACACCATTAGCACGGTGAAGCTACACAGGCCTTCCCTCTCTGCCCTACAAAGCTTAACCCTTCCTGGCATCCAGGGCTCTTCGCCCTTGGATAAATTCTAAATTATTTGAGAATTATAATTTTCTGTTTAAACATGTTAGTTTGGACTAAAACTGTGAAATTTCCTGCTTATGCTTCCTGCCCTCCTTCTTGTGCCAGCATATTAAACATAGATTATTAGCCTTGTAGAGGCTGGAATACTTCCAGTTATTTATCTGAGARTGTGGATGACCAGGTCTAGTAAAAYCATCATCATTAAGCATCACTCTCGGGGTGAAACCAAAAGTGTGTCCGAGTTCAAGTCTTTGCAACTTCTGTGAAAATGTGGGTGTTTTAGTAAATCTCTGTGCTAAATGAAAATGTCATTATAATTTTCTCTCATTTTATGGCTGACAGGGAAGTGCTTTTTTCTGTCCTTTGGGAGTTTTCAAGATTTCATTTTTTTTTCAGCTAATTCTGTGGCTAACCAATAAACTGCTAAAAAGTGAAAAATCTAACTGAGCCATTTGCTTCGGTAGTTTCAAAATATTTCAATTTTTTTACTTTCACTTATAAATTAAAAATTAAAATCAAAATATATTTCAAAGCAAATATATATTCACTTAGAAAAATATGTATCAGGACACTTGCAATGACTTTTAAAAGCCTTTAACATCTTTTTTTCAGCTGAGAAGCCTCATGAAAACTGCATTATTCAATCCAAACCTTTTTGCTTGTTTGACGTTTCACTGCACAAAGTTTTCATGGAAAACTCTAGACATAATCCATTTTTATCACCAATTCAGTATATCAGGGTGTTCTTGTTAGGCATGACTTCTGAGGAAGAAAAATTGAAAATTTCATGCTGAGTTCATCCAGCACCGAAATTCTCAAACACTCCTGAAATTATCCATACTTCTGAGCATCCGTTCATGGAAAACTTACATTTCTCAAGGTCTATATACCTATGGCCCCTTCCATTCTTCTCAAATAGGATTGATTTAAAGTGTCCTCTTGAAGTAAAAATTTCTCATAGGTCTTGCAAAACTTGTACACCTTTTCTTTGTCAGTGTGTAAACTCTGTAGCAAGCCTGCTGGAACTTTATCCTGCAAGGGAAATGCACTCTTGATATTTCAGATGAAATGTTCTTCTCTTCTGTCATGCCAGACACAGAATTCACCAAATAGACAGAAAAGCCTGCGCTGTTGGGGTGGGTAAAGCCACACTCACTGAAGAACACGCTATTTTTTGCAGGCAATAAATCACTTCTCAGCATACAATTAGCAACTTTGAGTACTTAGTTATTCTTTAACCCCCAAAGAAAATCCCCGCTGCCACTTTTAACGCTCGTTTGTCCAAGCCTTGTGTGGGAATTTGTCGTGAGCGAAAGTTGGAGTCAATTCCCCGCAGGAGAAACATGGAATCAAGAGCAGGCAAGATTGTGTTGGTGTTTCTGCTCGTCTCGAAGGAGGGAACCTTCTGCTGTAGATCTCAAGTGATGCTCGAGGGGAAGAACAGCGCGCACAAGGAGGAGAGCCAAGAGCCTGCCACTAGAGAGAAACCCTGGGGACAGTGTCAAGGTAAGGGCCCTCACCAGCCACTCAGCGAATGCTTTCTCTGTGACTCTTGCTGCCCCACTGACCTTCTTCCCACGTCCTGTCATTCTCCTCATCCTACTTTGCAGAATGACAGGAAAGCCTGAGGTTTCGCACGGGTTTCCGGAGAGAGCAGCAAGATTTCAGACTGCTTATCTTGCCTAAAAACAGCAGCTGGGTTCTACCAGAGGTCCTGCAAGCCCCTCAGCATCTCCTCTGAGGAGCAGCTGAGGGAACTGGGGGTGTTCAGCCTGGAGAAAAGGAGGTTCAGGGAGGACCTTATCACTCTCTACAGCTCCCTGACAGGAGCTTGTAGACAGGCACAGATTGGTCTCTCCTCACAGGTAACAAGCAATTGGACAAGAGGAAGCGGCCTCGAGGTGCACCAGGGGAGGTTTGTGTTGGATATTCGGGAAAATTTCACCACTGAGAGGGTGGTCAAGCATTGGAACAGGCTGCCCAGAGAAGTAGTGCAGTCACTATCCCTGGAAGTGTTCAAAAAATGTGTGGATGTGGTGCTTGGGAATATGGTTTAGTGGTGGACCCGGCAGTGTTAGGTTAATGGTTGAACTTGGTGATCTTAGAGGTCTTTTCCAACCTTAATGATTCCATGATTCTATGACCTCTGTGGCAGAAACCCCCAGCAGACCTACAGAAAAATATCAGAAGTGAAACTAATTCTTCTCATGAGGTATTTTTCTTGTTCCTATCATTCAGTGCATTAGAGGCTGACAACAGAAGTTGCATAAAACAAGAATGTTTAACGGTATTTTAAGCTGATTATATTTTTGGTATTCTTTTGGCAGAAAGTCCTGCAATTTAATTAACTAATTGTGCTGCATGACAATTTTATTCACTTTAAGCCTCTTTTGCTCCTTGTATTAACATAGTCTATAAATATTCCCCTCCTAAGAACATACTTCATAACATTTGCCATGGTATAAACCTCAGCCATCTCCTTCCAGAGAACTCTAAATTTATCTAGTTTTTCCTTGCATGGAAGCAGATACATACAATTACTGACAAGACAACCACTATCAAACCCAACTGTTGTTACTGAGACTGAAATGCTTCCAAAAATTAATTATTTAAAATAATCCAAATGGTGCAAATATCCAAAGATCAGGCAGATCTATAAAACTTGCCTGTAGCAAAATCATGCAATTAGAATCATGCTCATAAGTGTTGCAGTCTTAAAACATTAATGGAAGGAGTTATTAAAATTGTATTTGATTTGCATTATTACAACTCTGAATGCACTATGGAAAACTGAATTCATGAGTGAGGTACAGCACAAACCAGAGTCTTATTATCTGAGTTGGAACTTTAAAATAGACCATGCTTCACAGTTCTGCCTGAATTTTCTTTAGTTTTATTGCTCTTCTAAATTGATAAGGACTCCTGTTTTTATATTAGAAATAGAAAATGAGGAGGAGGATAAGAAAATAGTTGGAGATTGAAATAAAGACTCAGAAAAGCAATTTGAGGAAAAAACAATCCTTCCCAAAGTAAGTAATTTTTATCAGAAATGAGATGTGTTGTTGTGATCATAACTGCTATCAAAAGTCCCATCAGTTGCAGGGTTTCTGTAGACAACTTAGGAAAAAGTTGCCCCAAATGTGGAAGYAATTATAAAGAAATTCATGACTCATAGTAAGCATTCCTTGTTTTATTTCCATTACAAATAGACTGTAGTTTGTGGATCTCTATCTGACATCATTTTATTGGGCACTTACCCTCTCTGATATGTTTATAAAATTACCTGTTTCATTAGTGGGACATCGCCAGCAAATCTGATGCAAAAATATCTCCTTTAATCCAGTAGTAAGCAGAGTTTGTTAAAGTCAATGGAATAATTTCAATCATTTCCAACAGAATTAGGAATAAACCTGTGAGGGTTAAAAAATATATATATAAAACCATAATTAYGAAGTGGAAGAAGGAATACAGGGAATTTTCTTTGCAACCAAGATATTTTTAGSGTTTTTATTCTTTAGAATCCCTGTACATGCACGTCCCTCATGCACAGTTGTCAAAAATAGTGTTTAGGCATTTAGACTCGAGTTGATTTAATCCAGTACAGAAGTGTGCTCTAAATTTTTCAGGGCAGTGAAAATGTGTAAAAACGGTATCTTCATGTTCAAAAGCTCCATTTCATTTAGAAGAAYTGTGACAATAAATTAAATAAATGAGTGTATTTCTATTAAAAATAGAAAWAGTGTCTTGTAGAAAAAATGCTCTGTCTTCTGAACTTAAAATATGTTTTAAAATTCAGTATTCAGATCCTTAGCAGGTGTAAATCATCGCAGAAATTATGCTGTTACACTTTACATGATATTACCAAATTGTCTTGCTGGTAATTAAGAATATCCTCTGTGGAATAAGGACCAATGACAGGAGAAAGTATAAGTTGATATTGTCTCAGCACGCATAAGTGGTAGACAGAAATATTCATGTGCATAATCTTACACCTTCCCTACATGATACCCAGTGGGCTAAAGTAATAGTGTACAGAATTATCTTGGAAAAGGCAATTCTCAACAGAAACTAAAAACCTTATGAGTTGTCTGTGTTTCTCATAATTATACATGGCAAAAATTAAGATAAAACTAAGAGGCATGCTCATGGAAAACATTTCTTTAAAAATGTTTCTTTAAACTTTCAGCATATTATACCCAAATATTTTTCAAGCCMAATTTTTCTGTATTTCATTCCAAGAAAATCGATGTCTCTTTCTCCATTTCTTTACATGGGTCTGTTATGTCTATAATGTACAGCCCAGGGAAACAAATGTAATTCCTGTTACTCGGGAAGGTAATGAAGATGTTCTGATCAAATATGAAATCCCTGAATTTCTGGTGTAAATGTCAGGGGGAAAGGCCACTTCTGAATCCAACAGCCACCTCCATGAAGAGCCAAACCCTATCTTCTACAGCACAGCTCCTTTAACTTACCTACATAACTTTTCCAGAACCAAACTTTTCTTTAAAAAGCAAGTGTTCCCCTTCCTCAGTATTAAATTAGATCTCTTCTTATTCTTGTGAAAATTGTTTTTAACAGCTTGCTTAAGGAGATGTCCATTACCAGCAGCAAAGTCTCGGGGCTGCTCATGAAACAAGCTCTGATTTATGTGTTCAGCTCATGGCTCTCCTCAACATGCTTTGGGCTTTTGAAATCACTCTTTTTTTTAATTGCAGCTAAGTCACTATGAGGATGTTAGGTCTAGATTCCATGCAACAAAGCATATAGCTGATGACCAAGTCCCTGTTTTCTCATTTTGCCTATTAAGATCAGTTTTGGTTTCTCTATACCCAAAAAAATTTAAAAATAGTCAACTGAGGGAGGAAAAATGCAGTATATAGTTGTCAACGATGCTTGGATGCATGTGTTTAAAATGTCCTATAATTGCAGAGTAACCAGGATATGGATGTCATAAACATATGACATTCCAAGTCCAACTATGTGAAGAGAAAAAAATATTCTGTATGGATTACTTGTGGGCATCCTTATTGCAGACATTGAAAGATATTCTGGATTCGAGCAGAAATCGAGAAAGAATTAGGCATATATGCACATAGAGGATTAATCTTTGMTCTCATATGAAATGTAGAAGGCATAAAATACTGTGTATTAGAGGTCCCCTGAGCAAGAACTATTATCTAGGCACCAAGTGCAAATACATTACCATCGGAAGACTCACCCCAAGGCATGAAAAAAATCCACCAACAGCAGGAAACAGAAACATCTGAAAGCTTCTCTTGAAGCCCTCAGAACCAAACCAGGATGCCTCTGTGCAAAGCAGGCTCCAGCAGCACAATCCTTCCAGGAGCTCTGATCAGGCAGTGTCCTGATCTTCATGTCTRCACACTCCAAGCAGGCACACACCGAATATTAGAACCTTTTCGAAGGTGTTTAATGTATGAGGTTCTTTTCTAACCTGTTGGTGTCCTGTCTCCTTGTGTAACGTGGGGAAGTGTGGCTTTTTTCCTTATTAATACAGAACATACAAATATCTGCTAGCTAAGCATTGCCAGTTGTAAAACAGCAACTATTTTGTACAGAGGGAAAATTCTGTGACCTGCCTGCTAAATGACAAGCACAAACAGATTCTTATGTATGGCCCCCAGTGAACTCATCCCATTTGGTGCAGATTGGAGCTTTTCAAACCTCCAGAGTTTTGTGTTTAGCAAAGCAGATGTGCAAAYGGAGATCCGGGTGACCTCCCCTCTGAGAACCAGGCCTTTGACACACATTACTCCCCTGCTGACAGCACGAGAAGCGTGGATCAGTTGGCATTTCACACCTGCAACTAATGTAGAAGTTGTAACAATATAAGCGAGCATTAGGGATAGAAGCGATGCTTTGGACATAAACCAGCTATATTTAACAGGAAAGGTGCAAATCCACATTATGACTCAGGATATGTATTAGCTGCAGCCCTTCTTTAACCTAGAAAGAAAGAATTATGTCCAAGGGAACTTACCTCAAAGAGTTTCTCTTTCCTCTGGCAGAAGTGATGATTAGGCTAAAACTGGCCATTTGTTTTATCTGTAGGTGGGGAATAGACAATTTAGTTCGTGTGGCTTCAGCTGCCTTGGCTCAGGATCCTGATCTACAATAAATACCTCTTCCCAATCAATAGAGCAATGAACTTGGAGCGGAGCCAAGGACCTTTCCCGGCAACTTTGGCCTGGACTGAGCTGACCTGGTAAATCTGCAGGGACCGGGGAGAGATCTCACTGAAACCCCACGTTCTCCAAGTCCCCTCTGCCTTGGGAAGTCAGTGCCTCCAGCTAGGCTGCTGGGGCCAGGAATTACAGCAGCTTTTCACATACTATYTTCTTGTTGTAACAAGTGCTCTGCACTGCTCCTTGGGCCTTTTGGACTTTATGGGTGCCGCAGCACATATCCCAAAACATGCATCACTGATCAGGGCTCTCTTCACTAAAGCAGATCTACCAACTGCAGAGCACTTGAGGTTGGATTTATTTGCTACCCCGTTCAGGAGCAGCAAACCTTGTTGGGTGGACAGAAAGGTACCATCATCCTTTGTATGAGCTTSGTCTAGCCCTGGGAGCTCATCTCCACTGGATGGGTTTTCTTTGCCAGTGTCTAAAGGTGGCTGCTGTGATAACTCCCTACAGCCTGATGCCTTCTGCCTTTCCTCCTGGCTGAGAAATGTCACAGGAGCGAATCTCTTCCTGCCAGGGGTACAGGGTGGGAATGGGTCACACCAGCACATCTCTCCTTGAAAAGTTAGGGTGCAATCCCCACCAAAACGGGCCCCTGGGCAGGTATGTGACACTTGGCTTGAGAAAGGGAACTGGTTTGTCACCTCTTGCTTAACAGTGTCACCTCAAGGCAGAGCTGAGGGGCACCTATGGGCACGAGAGATGAGGTTGCATTATTAGCACTGTATTCATCTTGTCCTGAAGATCACAGAATCATAGAAAGGCTTGGGTGGAAAAAGACCTTAGAGATCATCTAGTTCCAAGATATTCTAGTTTCCAACCCCAAAGTGTAACGCAACATTAAAAATGTGGTGGGATTCTGTTACATAAATATTAACTTATAGGTTCTCCTATCAAAAAAGCAAAGCATCTCTCCCTATTCATCTTTCTGATTTCTGTTAGAAGACAAAACAGCTCCAAAGTAGATGAGAGCTGTCATCATCCCTGGCCCCTTGGCCAGAGAACTGCACAAACACATGGGAAAGGTGTTCTTATCCAGAATAACATAAACTACAGATGAAGTATGTGTGAATAATTTTGTGTAAGGCGATTGTATGTACTTACCCCACAAAGTGCATTTTGGATGTAGTTGAGAATAGAAGTGTGAACAGTTCAAAATTACCAGGAACATTAAAACAGGTAGGAAGGGCACAGAAGAGACAAGAGGAGGTGTAGATAAAGGCAGGAAAAAAGGAGATGTGGAGACAGCTAAAAGGATGACAGGTGTGACAGGCAGCATCAGGTAGGACAAATCCAAATGGTTCATAAGAGGGAAAAATGCCTCTCTTGCATTGCACCTTTAGTGTTTTTCCACAGTGATGTTACAGTGCTTTTTCTACTGCTGCTACAAATGCAGCACTGGAGTTCTCCTGATTATTTTTCTCCCCTGTGTGAGATGTCCTTTACGCTGTGATGAGATCACTGGTGTATTAGTTCATTTTAATCTTTTCAGAAGGAATCCGGGAACTGTGGTGAGGTCATGACTGCAGTAATGTCTAAAAGGATGGTTTTATGGCGGAAAGGAGAAATATTCCTCTCATTTAGCAAAACTGTAACAGAATTTGTGGCTCTCAAGTGTGTTGGACAAGTTTAGGGTTTTTTCTGTTGTATGTGTTTGCAAAAGACAGCCTGCTTCATACTCTTGGTTTTTTCCCTAAGTATTGCATAAATGTAATAAAGGCTGCAGGCAAAGCACCCTGTTAGAGCTCCACCTGAACAATTCTCTAGCACCATCTCTACCCATGGTACCTCCCCAGTCATACAGTCATGAGCAGGGTGAAAAATCAGACTCCTCTGATGGCCTGAATGTCCTCACATTATACCCTCTGTACCATTGAGAAGGCAGATGCCTCACTGAGAACATCCTCATTCCCATCCCTTTCAGGGAGAAAAATCCTTGGGGCATCCCCCAGGGCCATAGTATCCCTGCTTAATGTGACATATTTGTGCCTCATGGGTCAGTGGAGCAATGTCAGGCATGAATTTGCACCATGACATTTCAGGCAATGACCTAAAAATAAAAGTGGCTCAGAAGCGTCAAAATTTCACTGTTACTCTGATTTTTACCTCCAGTCTTTTCCACTCTCTGTGCAAGTGACAAGATTTAATGATATAATTCTGAAAGGTCTCTGGATGGACTTAGTGGAAAGATGGAAAGAGACATGTAGACAGATGGAATCATGTGCCTTGCTTTACCATGGCAAATGTACTACATTTTAATGTGTTCGAATGAACTTAAAAATTACTCCCCAGCAGGCTTGCTGCCTGTGTCAGAGGGGTTATTTTGAGTTTGCCATCTTCCTGGATTCTTGAGACAATTCCCTCTGGATTTGTTGGGTCAAAAACAAAGTGATAACAAATACACTGCTGCTTTAACCCAGCACCGTGCTTTCCCCTTCTTTGCAAAGTGGATTTGTGCATACCAAGAGCTACGCTGCTCCTAGTTCAGCAACTTTAGGGCATTAGTGACGTGCACAAAACCGTTCCCCTTCCATATCTCAACACCAAACGTCTTGGATGATCCATGGGAAGCAGAAGAAGCCTCAGGTTGAGTTTTGCTCCAAGGGTTTAAGAGATTTAGCTACCCAGAGAGGGGTGGGAGATTAATGGTKCTCGTTGATAGTGACAGGGACCTGTGCGCTCTAAATCCCATCGCAAGCAGAGAAGAACCCACCTCTACACACTCCTAATATGCATAACTATGGAAAGCCTTTTAAATAAAAAAGACTAATTAATAATGCTTAGTGGTCTGGGTGTCTAAGTATGAATTGTCAGGGATTTCTGCAGGCTTAGGGAGGTGGGGAAATGGGTTAACATCGCATTGTTTCAAATTACAGGGTTTTAGATTGTTTCAAACGAGAAGCAGAGAGGGTTTCCACGCCAGATTTGAGACGTTTGTTCTCTTTTATTTGTACTAAAATTTCGGCTTCAGCTCACATTGTCATTCTACCCAGGCTGCTTCCCAGACCAGCTAATTTGTCTACCTGTGCTCCATTTTAGGCCCTGGTTTTAATTTGAGGATGATTCCTGCTAATACCAAAGACTGGATAGGACATCCATTAAAAGTCTACACAGCAATTGAAATGGAAAATTCCAAAAGAAACCCTATTAGAGTTTTTCTCCATCAAATCAACATTACAGACTTCTTATGCATTTCTTAATTAGACATTGATATTAACTGGACTGTTGCATGATTTAAATCTAGCTCTTAATCTCAGCTATTCTATGCTGCTGTAGTTTTTATGACATCCAACTAGCGACTGCTTTATGCATTAATCTATCTGGAAAACCACCTTCACATTTTTTTTGTCTTTTTTTAGAAGAATAAAGGCCCCAAGAAGGAAATGAAAGCTTTTGGGTTCAGCCATTAGTAATTTTCTGCTTAGTATTTGAAAAATTGCTTATTTTAATTGCTTCATAGAAGAAAAAGATATCAAAGCTAACGTTCTTTCTCTCCAAACTTTGTAATTATTTCTCTCAGACTCTTATTTGAAATGCCTTGAAAGGATTTTCATTGAAATGTAGATTTCTTCTCTTTCAAAAGTACTTTTATTCCCCCGTGCTTCTTTCCCTTTTTTTTCCTAGTGACTTCCTCTCTAGATTTAGAGCAAAAACATAGTCTCCAATGTCTGGACACTGCAGCATGTGTCACACAGATGTCCCTAAAGTGACATCTTCTTTAAACCTAACCTTCCCACGGCCTACAGACTGTGCTGACAATAGGCCTCAGGTCTTAGTCTGGTATCCTTGGGCTTCCTCCAGGGACAGTGAAGAAAAGCCATAGGTGTTATAGGGATTTGCTCTATCAGACTCTACTCATTCTGAAAAGCGTGCGATTTGCTTATTAATGTCACCACCAAAATCAAGGGAACTTAATGGAAAAGTTCTATAAACAGGAGTGAGGGTGTCAGTGAGTCGAAGTTGGTGATAAAGCCGAGGCACAGGTAAGCCTTGTGTAGTTTTGGGTTCTGTTTCCAGCAGTGTAAACCCTTGATATCCTAATCCAGAAAGGAATTTGCTAACCAAACCCCGTAGTTAATTCTGCATTGTATTTAAATGTCAGTAGCACAAAGCTTCAGGATCATGTTGGCCTCCTCAGTAATCCCTGATACCAACACAGCAACAGTAGCAAGAAGTTCTTTATTTCACCTACACATTTTCAGAGAGCATTATTTACTTATAGATTATGATCTGGTCAAAATGATCTATACATTCATTACATCTGGAGTGGGCTTTCATAACTCACAGTATCTAGGAATGAGGCAAAACTCACATTTGTTTATAGTGCTGCAATTCTGCTCAGCAAAAAAAAGGTGCAGCGGAAACACTGTCCTAAGCACTTGTGGTCTGCCCTGAGTCCCAGGTGATTTCTCATCCCAGCTCAAAAACATCTTTAAGGGCCTCAGAAGAGTGGGGACCCGGCTGCCTCGGAGCCACCTCAAAATACAGTTGTTCCTCTGCAAATAAGTCACCCCACCAGCCTCGTGCAGTCGTGGCTGAGGTTATCTCACAGAGGGAATCTTCCCAGCGGAACAAAACATTTTGAGAATAGGAGATTGCAATGAAGCTAAAGCATTCTCAATATCAGATTTCGCACGCATTTTTTGCAGTAACACAAAAGGAAGAAAGAGAATAAGAAAATGAGTTAGAGGGAGATGGAGAGAGAGATGGTCTATTAAGCAAAGCTACTTTTTTACTCTCTGAATTTACAGTCCTGATAGACATCTTTATTCAAAATTACTCATTTTTTATATTCAAATACTACAGCTTTCAGTACTAGGTCCTAGATTTGTCTGGACAGATTACCCTCTTATTTCCACAATGAAACTTAATTATCCTTTTTATGTCATCAGATACTTCCAGTTATTTCCTGAACTGTTTCTGGGGACAGAGAGCAGCTGATTGGTCAGTCAGTAAATACTGTGCATCCCTACTTTTTTTAAGGTGAAAGTTCTTTGGCCCCAGGTCTTCTTAGAAAATTTTGAGGGCTAGTACATGTAGTTTGCTCAGATCTACTTCTTCTAAGCTTTTTATTTTTTTGTGACTAGGCAGAGACTCATCATTTTCTCAGCACCTTTCTGTGTATTACTTGGAAGCACCTAAATGTGACTAACTCACCTGGAATCTGTAGAAGGCTATTTGAGTGCGTCATCTCTGAGACAAGAATAACTCCTCCTGAAATCCAGGGTGGGAATGACTGYGTGGTTTCAAACACCCCTTCCTGTATCCCTGCTGTTGCAGCAAGGAGGAATGCATCTGAGTAAAGCCCAAATGACTAAATAAATTGGTTCAAAGCAACAGTAGCAGAACAGAGGGATGTTTAAGTTGCTGGTATTGAGTAGTTACTGGACTTCAGGACACTTTGTTGTTTCACGTGTAAAGAAACCTATAACACATTATCCATTGTCACTAACTTCTGTCTGAGMAGATCTAACACAGAGCAGTCAACATGGAAACCCAAGATAACCCAAGACCTGCAAGCACTGAAGAGAAAATTATAATGAGTATCCACTCGGTCTTTGAGAGTTAGTCTTCAGCTTTAATTTTTTTTTATGTCTCAGTTGCTCAAAAAAGAAAGTAAAGAAGTGTTACAACCAATTAAAATATGAATTGGCTTAAGAAAATCACCAAATCAACAGGAAGTAGCAAGAGACCACAACTGGGCTTGTGTTATAGAATCCTTTATGAATGAAATGTTGAGTCCTAAAGGGTTGACCTGGTAAAATAATTTTAATGTATAAATAGAACAGGTATTGCTGTGGTACCAGGTATGTTTCACTGGGTTGAACAAGTAGTGGTCAAATGCAGTTTCACTAGGCTAGTGATGCAGTTTCACTAGGCTAGGATGAACAATGGGCTTTGTATGGACTTTACACATTTTATAAAACCCAAATTAAACAAAATTTCTCTTACCCCGGCATAGTATTCACACTGCAGTCACATCTCTGCATGGAAGTTTCTTCTTCCAAGTCCAGCTTGTGACCCCAGCCTGAATGCAGGAACCAGGATGGTGCAGTATCACTGAGTCTGTCATACCAAAACCAGAAATTCAGATGTCACTGCGGTATAAAACACAAGTTTCTCAGTCACACCCAACCTACATTTTTTCCTGATGAGCTCATCATACTCAGTTTCCACTATCCTGAGAGAACAGATAATCTGTTTCCTATAAATACAATAAAGAGTTCTTCAAATGACATGGCATTTTTTCAAGTCATCCTTTTGGTGATACAAAATGAATGTAAAAAGAAAAGGTGCTGAAAGCCACAAGCAGCAGGATCCCAGGATTGACGGTCTCAGGCTGAGTCCYCGTTTTTGCTGCTGATGGGTCCTGCCATCTTAGACCTGTCACCTGAACCTCCAGCCTGGGTGCATTTACCTGTCCTGCAGTCCCACGTGCTGCAGAGCCTGCACAGAGCACAGCAGTAAACTGGGTCCCGATCTCCTCTCTGCCCTCACTCCCTGCGACTGCAAAAGGAGCGATAAAAAATAATAATAAGCTCTGAATAATTATGTATTGTCTTTATAGTGAAACAGGCCTTGAGCATTGTGAGCTCTCCTCTGGGAGAAGTCCCATTTAAAAAATCTCCCTGCCATAAAAATGAATCGGATCCTGTTACATGAATGGCCTGCATTTACTATTCTCTTCACTTACCTCCTGGTCGTTCATTTTCTGAGCTGACTTGAGCCTCTTCCCTGGTTGTCAGCGGGAGCTGGGTAACAAGAACTTGCTGGAAATGGAGTAGTAAATAAATAAACAAACAGAAAAAAAGCCGCTGACTTGGCAGATGCACTATTACAACCGTGATGTAAAAGTATCAAACAACAAATGCAAGTTCTGAATGTCTCCTGATTCACATCACAAACAGCAAGGGAGGAAACTGAAAGAGGGTTTTGACCAGTGATAATGAATTTGGAACAACACTGGAGTTTCAGATCATAAGAAATTCAGGGCAAGTCTGGTTTGAATTCTTGCTCTGAATCAGATATTCTCCTTCCTGTAGCCATTGTAGCATCAAGCCCTGCATCCATCATCTGTAAAAAGGCAGCACTTGGACTACCCCAATACCAATGACCACTCTACTATAACCAAGAAGATCAGGCAGCAACTTTTCTCTAGGGTAAGGAAAATATTTGGGCAGTTCAGGAGAACTCTACTCTCCTCCCAAGGGCCTGACAGCTCTAAGTGTGATACCAGAGCTCCTTGTTTCAGCTGTTCCAATTTTGAAATGCTTGGAAAAGGTAACAGCTCATAACTGCACTGGTCTTGCCCCAGGTATGGGGCATCTGCCCCAGGGAGATGGAGCAAAACAGAGCAGGGCAGAGGCAGAAACACCACAAGTAACATAACGGATGTTTTGTTGGGAAAAAGGGGAGGTTAATTAATGGGGAAGTCTGCTGGTCATTAAGTGTCCTGGAGCAACTGTTGTGACACTGAAGCAGTGAGTTTCTGTGTGGCTTTAAGACATCTGCCCTAAGGAAATATTTGCAATTGAAACTGTGTCCTCTTTTTCCCAACCCTCCAATTCCCATGGGCCAGCAGTTGCCCTGCTAAATGAAATGCTGCTTTAGGGAGACTGGCTGGCCCCAGGGATTGGTAATGCAATATAGAGCCTTTCATCTCTCACCCATGAACCCAAGTCAAACAGAGTTTGGTAAATGGCCAATAACCCCGACCATCCCAGGGCTGTTTGGTGACCTGTATGAAATGAGGAGGGTCATCTCTGTGTCTGTTTACTAGAAGGCAAGTGTCAACTTCACCATAAAAAAGGACACAGTTACTACTCATTATCACCCAATTTAACATTCTGAAGACAAGAGAATGAGCCTGGAAAACTCAGCCATCTTCTGACCCAACGATGGCGGTCCCGGTACATCAGGGCTTGAAGAACATTAATGAGGACAGTTGCATTGTAGCAAACCAGGCTGTGCCTCTCCTGCCAACAAGAAACACAAGTCTGAACTACTCACAGCAGCGTGTGATTACAGTTCTTCCCAGATCTACATGGAAATCCACAGGATTCAGTTCAGGTTTTAGGTGCAGCAGGCACTGAAGCACAACCATGAAGTTACAGAACTCTGCAGATTTCTGCAAATCTGYATTTATGGCCTTAAACAGACACAGGCAACCTGCACAGGAACACAGCATCCAGCACTGACAGAGTTAATGTTCTGAGAAACCCTGCACTGGAAGGCTCTGTTCCCTCACCCGTCGTGAATATACTGTTCTGGTTACCAAAACAGCTGTATTTGGAAGGGTTGAAGGCCAGAAGCTCACTACAGTACCCACTCTTGCCCTATGCACTGCTCATTTTAAGGTCTGACCTTTAGCATCAGGAACCTGTTAGAAGAAAAAGGAATCGCTTTAAAAGTTGTTGCCACTCTGGGGATTACCCTGGAAGGTCTGAGAGGGTAAAGGAAAGGGCAGGGGCAGATAAACACTTGGCCACATGAAAAATCAGCTGCCCCTAAATTTCAATACATCTGCATAAACCTCCCAAAACTCCAGCCAGCTTGCTCTCACTCACAGTGTTCCCAGTCACCACTATCATTTTGCAGCCCTTCTTATGCCACAGCAATGACAACACTGTCGTTGTCAGCTGTGAGTTACTGTTTAATCCCTCCTATCTTGATTAATTGCATTAAATTGGTATACCTATGTTAATTAAACAGAAGATGGCAGAGGCAGCTTTTACTTCTTGTTCTTTTGTGTAGATCATTTCCCAGGGCTTCACAGGTTGTGGAAAAATAACAATGCAGACACACCACACATCATATTTCAGCACAGCTGATAAAGCTATTTTACTCATACAGTGGTCCACGATTCTTCTTGCATATCACAGTACAGGTTTAATTACCACGCTGCTGCCACATGGCAGCTCCTCTCGCTTTTCCTTTTTTTTTTTTTTATTTGTATTATTTGCAAGTCATAATCATGTTTTCCTGTCATCCCCGAGCAATGTGCATGCGTGCGTACAGGCAAATGCCAAGCCTGGAAAGGAAATCTGATGCGTGTCCATGAATTGGAGTTTTCAAACTTTGGCTGAAGATTAGTACATGTAAACATAGCTCTGCCCCCTTCATCTTGGATAATTGGTCACAAATGCTACTTGACACTTCTCAAATCAGACACTTTACATACTTCTGAGCATAGCTGAACTTTTTTGGCAGGAATTAATTTGCTTTGCAACTTAGCTGCTCATTCCTGGCCCGATCCCTGCTCCAGTGATTCCAGGGCAGTGTTCTGCCAGTGTGAGGAGCACAGAGGCAGGACCAGATCTGTTTGCTAGCACAGACGAGCCCAGCTTTGTTGACTCCCACAGAAAAACAATTACTGCAGCTAATGTTCTGCCCTTTGCCAGCCTTGATTAACATTGGGATTTTTACCTTCAGGTCCCTCTTTCTATTCCAATTACTGTGCGAGTTACATCGCATCAGGGGACATCTCAAAAGAACGGAGAAGGYGATGTAGCATCACCAGAAAATGCAACTTCTGACACGCCAAGACCCCTCCACAGCATTATCAGCTTTATGGGAGGTGGTTACAGACACCATCCACCTCCAAGGAGGCAGTCTAACTTTTTTCCTGCCTCTCCTGCATGCTCCAGCAGAGAAGGGAAATCCATTTCTGGAGCACTGATGAAGTTTGAAGCAGGCACAGAATCTCATGCCATTAAAGAGCCCCCTGTTTGCTCTGACATTACAGCGTGTTTACTCACCGTGCACCAGTACTGCGAGAGYTGAGCAGACCATATGCTCGCTTAGAAGGGCTGCCAGGTCTCAGGGAGCATTGCTGTGCCTATTCCAGGAGGGGTTTGGGGCAAGAGCAGATTCCGTAAAGGTTTTCACTAGGAATATTGTATTTTATCTGGTGATTTATTTCTGTCCAGCCTCTGGACCAAATGGCAGTTTATCAGCACATCCATGTAGATCTGCGAACAACTAGTGGAAAATATCATTCGCCCTTTTTTCACTGGAATGTTGATAAGCTGCAGCACATTAAAAATGTTTGTCAGTTTGTTCTTTTCAGCTATCGAGTGGGATGTGTGCCAGCGTGCCCTCCTCACGCTGGCTGCTTCGTCCAGAAAATGGAGAGAAAACGATGAAACAACGTCGGTTCTAGAAGAGGGATGAGTTATTTTAGAATTATGAGTTGTTTTATAATTGTTGCCTCGCTCATCACTAACACTAAATCTGTAAATTAGATTGAGACTCCTACCTGCAGAAGCAAAGGATGGGACTTTGTGCTGTGCTTCAGGTGTGGACCATGAGAGGAGCAAATCCCCRGTGATGCACTCGTGTTCTCAGGGCTTCATGAAGCTGATGAGGAGTAGCCAAGACAGAAACAGTCCAGTGTTTCTCTGRCCTCTGGTAGCTTGTGCCACGACCAAAAGCTGACCCACTGCCCACTGACAGACAGGGAACCAGCTGCATCAGCTGTTCCTCTGTGTGCTTGGCCCCGACACTTTCCAATCATGGTCTTGTAATGGTTCCTCCCTAGAAAAGAAGGGTAGCTCATGTTACCAGAGATGTGGCAGATTGACTGTGGAGAAGTAATAATTGCCCCTGAATTCGCCATGGCATAATGCAAGTGAAGACATTGCATGTTAGCATGTCTTGGGTTTTCATAGATTCTTACCTTAAAACAAGCAAATGGAGATGTAGTTTTCTTCCTTCTGTTTAACTCTGATATTGGAACCATTAGGGGAGTGGTGGGTATGACATTTATAGGTGAACAAAGCCACAATTGGCCAAGAGATACAACACAGCTCTAAAGCCAGAGCTAAGGGGGAGGCTTGGTTTCCATTGCTATTATCTATCACTATAAATTTAGCTTTCAGGTCCTAGACATTTTAAAATAACATGTCTAGTGTTAGAATAGGAGACTATCAGAAAAAGTGAATTACAGGTTACAGGCTTCTAGTATTTGCAGTAAAAGAACTATTACTGTAATTACACCTGTAGAGTCCTCATTTGTGTTGTTATTAGGGGAAAGGGATGGTAGAATTAGGATGTATGGAAAGAAAACACTGCAGAAGGGGAGCCAAATAGTTTAGCTGGCACAAAGACCTAAAATGGCTACTGGACACACCTCTGTTTTCAGCATGTGAGGCCACTGTGTGTGTGGACCTGCAATGTTCAGGTATTTGGGTGAAACCACTATAGATTGACAATGTCTGGTGCAAATGGAAACAAACCAAAGCCCATAGAAAGGCCCAGTCTCACACACAACCCCCAGATTGGGAGCTGATGCCTTTTTGCGCCACTGAACATCTCCATAGTCTTTGCTGGGTGAGAATAGGAATTGACCAAGTGACTCTATGAGCTCGATCCTTCACAGACAAAAGTCCTTCCCCATCCTCAACGACATCAAACACAGGTTCTTGAACATTGAAACGAGACTAGAACAAGTTAAAACAAAACCTTTTTTTCCAGGGGAAAGGTGAATCTCCATTTTGRCTCATCAGTCTGTGGTCAGGGTTAAGTGTCCATTATTAGCCCACAGGTACCTGCTGGTGTAAATCCACTGCGTCACCTCACGGATGTCACTGCCTAAAGTCAGTCAGCTCCTGCTTCGGTGGCTAAAGATTTACTTGCTTAATGCCTGGTGTCATCAACAAATTCAGGCTGGCAATGACATCCTACTTGTCTAAGCTAATATACAGCCTTGCACTGTCCTTGTTTTTCTTCCCATTCAAACTCATGGCTCGGTGTTTGTGTCTACCACAAACCAACCCTACAGCTGAGGTGAATGAAGTGATGAATGAACATGACGTTTGCACGTAGATAATTAGAAGTTCGGCTGAGTAGATCACATTATTTAATGTATCATCATTATGTTTGTATTTAAAAAGCATTTCAACTATATTATTTCCTCTATTACTCGATCTCTTCAGTGCTCTGACTCCACGGATGAATCGTGCTACGTGTTCTGGTAGAGATTTGTTTTCTAAAATATGATGGAACCATGTGSAGCTGAAATCATTGCTGTAATAAGTTAGTAAGTTGTCCCTACTTGAGAAAACTCTTGTGTCAGGAGTAAAAGTCTTTGTTTGGCTGTGCTGCAAGAAGCAGGATGATATTTAATTACAACAGTTGAAGCTCATCTCCAAGTGCAGACAATATTGATTTGTTCTAATATAGAAAAAGGTGGAATTAAAAAGCTGGTTTATTTAAAAATTTACTTATTCCTAAAAATGTCTGTTCAGCTCATTTTTAAATTTGATTTCTTATCCCAGGAGAATTACACCGCATTTCTGAATCTCAAGAACCGCTTGTGCCTGATAACAGCTGATCGAAGTACCAGCATAATTCGGTTGTTTCGATTGTAAGATTTTTGTTTGCTGCTTTGTTGGACAATGGTATTTGCAAAAGAGAGGTTAAGAGCACCAGAGACAGAATTACAGCCCACAGTTGGTGCATGAGACTTAATATTAGTATAGGACCACAGTCTGTAAGGTCAGTGGCAAATGATACCAGCTTGCAGGCAAGATCAATCTCTGGTTCTGAAAAAAAAACCAGCAAGGAAAATCTGTGCCAGTGTTCCAGCATGACAAATGAACTTAGGCAAGCTGAAGATAATCATGATTATTTAATATTCCACAGCTTTACAGCTTGATACTCTGTGGACAAAAGATCAGAAGTCTGCTGAATCCAAAGTTTCGAATCTTTGGGTCAATATGCTTCTCATGTCTTCAGCGTTTAGTTTAATTCAGGAGGAAACAGTTCCTAGCTAAGATAAGATCTCAGACAAAATTGACGTGGACTCACAACATGGCCTAACATAACAATTTAATCTATCCTGTGCTTCCCCTGAAAGAAGGCTTAATAACTGTGGTATGATTTCACCTGCTGCTTCTAACATTTGCTCATTCTTTTTTCCTGAGCAAATTTGGATTATCAGATGGTGAGCAGCTTTGTTCATGGTAGACAAACTTGAATTCATTTAGGAGTAATAACAATGGGTTCAATCTTGGATTCAATGGCAGTTCTTAATGAATGGAGTCTTTGGAAGACAAATGTTTGTTTGTGTTAAAAGAGAAATAATTAATTCTCCATTTTTCTGGGTATGAGGTGATTATAGCACATATCACAAAAGGTTTTCCCTGCGTATCCAGCCCTGGGTATACGAACCACAGGAACGTTCCCCAAGCCCCAGCATTGCAGACATGGGCCATTTTGACCTTCTAGTTTCAAAATCTGAAGTTTTTTAATGAATTATTTGGCGTGAGAAAAAACGTATCTCTTACTCACAGTACTCTCAGGTCCTCCTGGTGATCTGGTGCTGGGGACTGAGGAGAGAGGAAGGTCCAGGTCGCTGTGATCCATCAGCAATCGTAGGTCAAGGCAGGGTTACTTGGATAGAGGAATCAAGGCTGGATCTGGATTTTGGCCCAATCCTCATCATTRTCTCAGACATGGGCATCTTCCAAATTCCTGTGGGAAGTGCTGCATTCTTCATTACTGTCCCTGTCTCTTGGGAAGCAACTGGAGCACACGCCACCACCGTGCCCGGCCAGGAAAGGCTGCGCTGCCCAGAGCCGGGCACCCGCTGACCTCGGGAAAAATTAACAGGCTTCAGGAAATGTACCCTGCAGGCAATTCTACCCTGCAAAAACATCGCCCACATTGCTAGAGTTTAGGACAAYAAATTAGAGCTTTTAATATGCACTGGACTCTTTTTTTTTTTTTTTTCTTCCCCATACCCACACCGCCACCATCCCCCCCCGCCCCCGGCCCAGTAACATCCAGTTGCTTAATTCCATTTGAAATCACCCGGGTTAGGCACCTAAATAATCTTGTCCTTCATGCCTGTCAACATCTTGAGGCACCTAACCACCTTTAGAGATGTGGTGTGAAAGCTTGTGAACGATGCAATCGAGGAGGGAAACAAAAGACAAGTATCCCTATTTGCTGCCCAAGAATCCACAAAGAATGCTGCTTCAGCTCTGCTCTGATTTCTAATTAGATTATGAGTGATGTAGGACTCTGAAGCCAAGCTGGAGTTTGTGCTAGCACTTTGCATGTATGAATGACAAAGGGACACCACTTTCATATTGATTTAAGCAAGCCAGTGGAAGAATGTTTAAACATCAAGTGCTTGATGTCCCAGTTTGCCAGAGCACCTGGAAATATCAAATTAATTCCAGGTGTTCTGCCATTAAGACAGGCTTGCTGCTTTTACAGCCACACATACAAAATGTGGCTCCCAGTTCCACAAATAAAAACAGAATGGTTTCTGCTCCTAATGCCTCGATAACTCCGACATATTGCAAGTTCTGGAAAGAATTTTAATCTACATAGTTTTTTTTAAATGGGGAGGGGAGCGAGGGGGGAGAGATTTTAAATATGCTGCATACAATTTGTGATGGTCATCTCTAAAATGCAGCTCCATTATCCTTTTCCATTTGGAATGAATGAGGCTAATTAATTTCAGGCCATACTTGATGAGGTCAGCACCATACGAAGGGTGCGTGCTAGACATTGCTAATCTCTTTCAGCTGAGAGTGATGAATTAAAGATGAAGCATTCCTTTGCAGGCCTAATTTAGAATGTATATCAAAAACCTACAGCAAATAATACTATACCCTACAACAAAGGAAAACTTGTTCTCTCAGGCTCCCATGTAGGGTTGATTTTAAAGGCATTTTCATTTCGCTTTGGAATTCCAGCTGTGGATGGGTGAAACAGTTCAGAAAATTCAAGCTTTCTCTCTTTCTATTGCTTTTATGGACAAAAGTAGGCAAGGGGGGGCTAAGGGGAGSGAGAAACTGGTCCGTGTTTGATCCTGTATATCCTGCGATTCCGACTGTACGCTCGGCGTTTAGGAAACCAAGTACCTGTGACGTGACACCCCCAACAGCACACACTCCACTTTCACTGTTGGGGTTTTTTAAGTCTGAGGKGAAAGCAGCCAAGGGTCCCCTTTGGTCCAGCATCATCCCAAGGATGTTTTGTTGGACGTTGCAGGTGGGAAACAGGACGGGTCCAGCAGTTCTGCTGGGTCACCCAACAAGGACACGAGCTTCCAAGTCCTCACAGAGCTGTACTTCTCCCTAGGGATAAACACCTCCCTGTGCTCCCTTCCCATCACATCTGGAAGCGCAGATAGCAAAATGTAATGGAACAAGTCACTGCAAAAGCAGCCAGGTCTGGAAGCAGGACAAACTGCTACACATTTGCTGGAGTTGAGGCTCAGCCAAGCTTTGCCACCTTTCCCTTAAAGCAAAGCCGCCCACAAAGTCCATAGGGCTTTTCCCCGAGTGAGGGACTGCAGGATTTGGCCCCGTGGGCAGCAAGAAACTTAATGGACATTTTTAGTAAAATAGAGACTTASGAAATCCTAATCCAGCCTCGGAAGGAGGCTGCAAACAATAGACCACCGTCTTCCCCACCACTTCAGCGTTTAATACCTGGCAGTTTCTTGGAATTCTTGACAGGTTGCTGCAGAGAGTCGAAGTTCCCAACTGGTGGCCATAAGCGGCTGCCGTCTTTGTATCCCAGTAGTCCTCATTAGAACAAAGCTGCTTCGAATTAAATCCAATCTACATGCCGAATCAATCTTTCAACCCTTTGATTGCTTCTGAAAATATTTATACTTCTTAATAATGCACATTTTGTCCCAAAGCCTGTGATTAAACCCAGACAAGGTCCGGAGAAGCCTGAAGTATATGTGGAAGGGGTTATTTTGGACAGGAAAAGAAAGATAAGGAACACAGGTTTTTCCTATTGTGAAACCATTAGAGTGTATAAATCTAGCAATTGCAGTTGTATAAGCATCAGAGTGGGGTTGTAATAAATACAGATTGGAGTATTATAGTAACCAAATGGAGTTTATGGATTATGTTCACTAGTTCATATTTCTCAGCTACTACAACCTAACTAGCATCATGCTGCACTCAGCTCTGTTAATATTCCCTATTAATATTCTCTTTACATGTTTGTGGGGGGGAAAAAAAAAAAGTTGGGATTCAACTGCTGCTCCGTGTAAAACAAATATGTTTAAAGAATCATGCCCTCCAAAGAAAAAAAATAAACACGGGGATGCTGTAAAGCGACTGTGCTCGAAGGGCACGGGCTGTGGCTGGCTGAAATGGGCCCCGTTCTGCTGAAAGTTAATAACTTCCATCTGAGTGGAATCTRGTCCTAATGCAGGGCGTTTGCTGCGTGAAAATAAGGGTGTAAAAATGAAGAAAATAAGGTGGTAAATAATAAGGTATGGCTGGAGATGAGAAACACACACAAAGGCTTTGAAACCGTGCTTTGTGGTAAAGAGCGTATTATTCCTTCCTCAAAAAGTAGCATACATCGCAGGTGAGATACGTGGGGATGAAGGGAAGGATACATTCCTTGGCTAAGAAGTAACCCAGATAGGGCCAGATCCTCCAGAGYGGGAATTTGCCGCCGATTAAGAAGGTGGTGGTGGCTGGGGACGCGGATCAGATAAAGGCTCTGTACCTGTCTCCCTCCCCGAACACAAATGACTGCCCTTGTCTCTAATAAAAGGGAAAAATTGACTTTGGGAAACACGCCATGATAAATCTCCTCGGATAAAGTAGCGCAGTGCCTGGGTGAGAGGGAAAGAAATCCTACAAACTAAAAGTGTATAACGCTTGTTTAACATCATTGTCATCAGCAGCATCAGACGGTAAATGCAGGTAATATTCTTCAGCAGTGGGCTGGTAAACGTGTGTGGTAGCTTTGCTTGTGACAGTTTCCCCTTTCATAAAGGAGAGAAAGAAATATTCTCAGTTAAAGTATTATTCATTGACTCTTTCATCACATAGTTCATTACATTAAGCTGTAATTTCCTAAATATACTGGGGGGTGGTATTATTATTATACATATATCCTGAGTCATGATGGCTATTTTGCATTAATGTATGACTTGGATGCTCAGTCTTTAAGGTAGAGAGAGGGGGGTTTATCATCACTATAAATAAGGGGAGAGGAGAGGAGAGATTTAAAACACCCCTCATAAATAGGGATGGATCCAAAATCTAATGACATGCATGAAAATCCCTTTTGGACCAGGCCCCCAGCAGAACCCTGTATTATATAACCAGTATTTTCTGAATATCTTCTATTGTTTGACAACCCTGATTTCACACTGAACTTGGAGTTCRTTTCTGAACAGAAGCTTTTTGTGTGGAAACTTTAAATCATATCCCTTCGTGAACACACACATACCACCGAGGATATTGTCTTATTAAAGAGTTTAAGCCTAAAGGTGTATGCCTATTTTTAAAAGAAATTTTCTGATTGTAGATAACCGCTCAATTTGATTTAGTGTCCAATGATAGTGATGGGGTTGATAACTGAGCATTCATCGGTAATTCATCTTGTGCTAGTAGAAATTTACAGCAAAGCAGTGCTTTCCCAACACTGACAAGTCCTATTAATCTTCTTCAGACACATTTCAATAGGTGTCTCCATCTGTGCCCAACATCTAAACACTCTGGCATCACTGGGGACTTGGAGACACCTTCATTTCAGGTTACACTAGTGAAAATGTGATACTAGATTGTACTCTATTTTTAACCTAATTCTCTCTTTTCATTCAATTAGCCTTTCTTGCCTGCATTTTTCTACTCATGTGTAACATCCTTTTTCCCAGGAATAGCTTAAAAATGAGATTTAGTTACTTAAAGAGACAGAATCTGCCAGGGCAAGAGCAACCAAGAGCTCAATACATAAAAGCAGAATAATAAAGCTCAGGGACACAGTGTGGAGATCGAACCACCAGTCACCAAACACGTCCTGAGCAGCATTCCCTCCTGCCGCACCTCTTGCGGGCACCTCCCGGTCAGGACAGGCCTGCAACTAAACACCCCCAAATTTAAAGCAATTGCAGAATGTTTGGGTGTTGAAATCCAAAACATCTCTGTTTGTTCACGCTGCACAAGGATCCCCACCATCCATCCCCACTCCGCTTTACATCTACGCCTAATGCATGAACAAACACAGAGCAGTCAAATTACAGCAATAACATTTATGGGTGGATTATGTTCCAACTTCCTCGCTTATTATTAAAAGCGAGTAAATTGTGGAGCACATGGAAGAGGTAGGGTGCAAATGCAGGCGAATTTCCACTCTGAACCAAATGTTGTTTTTTCACTTCCAAAGCTGCGATGAGTTTGCGAGCAGACGCAGCACAGCTTTAAAGCTTACTCATTCAAAAATGTGTGTTTGGGTTCTTTTTTTTTTTTTTTTTTTTTTTTCCCCTTCCCCTCCTTACTCCATTTACGTTTGCCTTTCAAAGCGGAGCAGATGCACACCATTTGGGTTTGGGTGGCTCCTACTTGCTCTGAACTTTCTTCTGAAAAGAGCAAACCGTGAGCCGTGCGTCTGCTCCGCGACTCAGAGGCAGCTCCAAACTTTGTTTCTGGCTTTATGAAGTTCTCTCGTGAGTCGTATTATAGATCTAAATGACCTTATTGTAGGTGGCAAGTTTAAATGTGCCATATTAATAACTTGTTATCCAAGACAAATTAAGTCCTTATGTGTCAAAAGCACTCTGTTCTGGATTACCTACAAGACAAGTATTTATTGAATAAACGTTGGATCCAATTTCATTTTAATGTGACTGACTGTATGCTGCAGCCCCTTAGAACGAGATAAAAACACTCAAACCTACAACTGTGTTGCAACATTACACCTAACTTGTCTATTTCTATTATTGTCTTTTTAACGTGGGATRTTGAAAGTGTTTGGGGGGGTTTAAGGATTTATTATTATTATTGTTATTATTTTTTCTGAAGAGCAAGGAGAGAGATAGAAAAAAAAGACTGGCATTCAGCCTAAAGAGAAATCATTGAAACAAATTAATCCTATGCCGTTTAAATTGACATGGTAATCCATCATCAGCAAAGGGAAACTCTGAAAGCAATCTAGAATCTGCAGTGTTCTTTCACTGGCCCTCAGGCACAAAGACAGATAGTAAAAGAGGAAGGGGGGGAAAAAAAATTATAAAAGTTAGCAGCACCTTAGCAAAGGGAAGGGCTAGAGAGAGCAGCTTTCACTTTTTGCTGCTTTCAAGCACCCAGCTCAGAAAGCAGCGCTGATCAACCTTCAGTCACTGCCTGCCAACGTTTGCCTCTGTGTCAGATCATCTTCRGCTGCTGGGGCAGGAGTAATTTCAAATAGTGCAGAGCCCCCGTCCTGTATAAACTCCACCGTCGAAAACTCTGCCAAACATCAACTTGGGCATTTCTGCTTACAGAGGGCCTTTTATTAGCCTAAACTTGATCATTCCAAATGGACAATAAATTCTATCTTCACAGCCCTGGAGAAAAGAGCTGTACTATCCTTGGGAGTTTAATAGCCAGGATTTTCATAGAGCTGGCATGAAAAAACTGGGGGGGGGCTATTTGGGTTTGGACTCAGGGTAATTTTTTTCATCCATCCCCTGCTTTCTCAGTGGGGCTATCCACTACAATGTATGTTTCCCAAGAGATTTTTCAAACTAGTTTTAAATATCTAAAGKGATGAGACTTTGTGCACCTTTAAAATTTTATTAGACTTATGGTCAGAAGAAAACATAAACCTCTTGGGCCTTGAAAGCCCATTGCAATACAGCCATTATCCCTATAATGTCAACAGAGCTACAAAATTCTCTAGAAATAAACCTTTTAAGAACAGCTTTCCCTGCTTCGTGTTTTCTTTTAAGGTCAGTGGTGCATCACTTTTTTGGAAAACGTTTCCCCTCTCTGGCCAGGTTTAGCAGTGTGAAATAGAATGTATATTACTAAATGGATAGGTTTAATTTTAGACGCTGAAAAAATAAATAGAAGAAGAGAGCCAGGGCAGGAATAATACCTTTCAGTTAGAAACAGACATAGTAGAAAGAAAAAGTCAGAACTTTAGTGCCAGGGGCAAAGGGGTGAAAGGCTGGCTAATATGAACCATATCCAACATCTGCCCTATTTTAATTTAGCAGGGATAAAGTTTCTTCTTTTTTATTATTAAGAAAACTTTATGTGGCAGAGAAACCCATGAGCTATGTTATCAAAACTGTTTTATTGTCACACTGAAACTTAGAACTATTAAGAATTGGCGGGGCAAAGAGATAAAAACTCCCCTTCTCTCTCCTTTTATACTCTGTGACAAGCCTGGGCTCGGGTCCTGCTGACTGGGATGTCCTTTTCATGTCTTTATGAAGTACTGCACTTGGGGCTGTAATATAAAGGGGAGGTTAATTGTTCAGGATGGGTCCAAATGATTGATTCTCCAGGTTGAAACAAAACAAAAAAAAATTAAATTTAAAAAATCTGAATATTTAAAACCAAATCCTGAGGCGGTGGTCGCCCTCAGAGGTGAGCGATGGTGGTGGAGCACAACAAGTGTAAAGAAGGGCTGGACTGGGGACCTATATGAGAAACAGCCCAGGTTGCCAGGCTGGAACATGATCTCACTCCATCCAAAAGTTTTCCACCTCGATAGTGCAAATTCCACCATAAAATAACAAAGTGTACTAAACCACATGTGAGTAGCTGTAGGAGTAAGAGAGCAAATTGGTTTCTGACAAAAGAAGGATGAATAACTTTGGATAATCTGAAGTTAAAATTTGATTGAAAGCATAACATTCCTCTAAGCATCAATATGCTTAGGATCCAAAATATGGTTATTTTATTACCAGTTAATACTCAGATCAAAGCAAAACACTGTAGCTGGAAGGGACATTCTCTCTGGAAATAAAGTTCCATGTAATTATTTCCTATTAAAAACTAAAACTGGTCTCAGATTCAAAAATTTGGGCTTCCTTACATGTGATATAATGCAAGCTTGTCAAGAGAGAGCAGACGTACCATTTTTCACTGTTTGCTGGTATCTCTCTGCTTTAAAGTTTTTGGTTTAGCTTTAACCCTTTGAATGAGAAAGCTTCTCATCCAATTTACCTCGATCAGACCAGGGGGACTGGTTTGGATTACATTGACTAATTTCTTATGATAAGAAATTAGAATTTGATATAAGCTAACATCATTTTAAATAAAGCCTGCAAATGTAAGGAGGTGAAATATAAAGAAAATGATATGGCGATGGGCAGGCAGCTGAAACTTAAACATTAAATTGTAAACAAGGGTTTTACTCTTGGGCAAAACAGCTCATCTTAATTCAGCTCGAGACGTGGAGTTTAAAATATGCACTCAAAATACTTCCAAGAAAGCTGCAACCTTTCAGAAGAGAGAGATAAGAATGTATTTTAATTATGAGGTTATACATATGCGATAGATTTAATTTTTTTTCACCAACTCCTAATGTGCTACGTAACATTGTTCAGATGCAGTTATACATTTATCTGTCTGTCTCTATTCCTGTCCAGCATTTTGCTTTTATTTTATTCTTTCTCTTTTTTTCTTCCTGATAGCTCAATCTCTATTTATGGCATCGCTGAGGCAGGCCCTGGGAAAAAAAAAAAAAAGGAATCTATCCTTCTGTATTTATAAACCACCACAGAATAAATAGGGAATGGTTCCTTTTTACAACTGGAGGGCTGGTATTATAAGTAGCAATATGAAATATTTAGACACATTATTTCAAGCTTCCYGGCTGCTTCTGATTCTGCTAATTATTTTTGATCTGTCAGTCAGAAATAAAAAAATAAATAAATAAAACTTTAAAGAGTTCATTAGGACTGCAGAAAGGAAGAAGAGTCAGATATAAGGCAGCAATTATAATTTGGTTTTAACATGTTTTTTTCATTTTTTGCTGACTCCTCAGCTATATTGTTTAGCAGAAGGATGGCTACAATATACTTCTATATTAAAGCTTGTTAAATAGGGAAGAAGCTGAGACATTCAGCTGGGATATTGTTCACTAGCTCAATTAGTATCCCAAGAATCTGAAAGTACAATAAATGTATCTGAAGATCATAYCTAAACACACTTACCAAAAAGTACCCACCTCTCTCAGCAGTTCACATATTTCTGCCTTCTAACTGGGAGGAGAAAAAAAAAAAAAAGGCAGTTCGATGTATAGGTTAAGATTGGCGTGTGGCAAGGTTTGTGTGAGATACAAAGAAATCTGTATTTCACTCAACAATTTCATTGCTTAAACATACAGTTTAGAAGCATCTTTTCCTTAAACATGTGGTTCAATAACATTTTCTTCAAAGGAACAATTCAACGTGTTAAAAGATTTAAGAACAAAGAATGTGCTGCAAAATGCAAATTCCTCCAGTGTTATACTGTGTATGCAATTATGTATGTAGGCAGATAGATATAATTTGAGAGTTATTAACTTTCAACATCAATGATGTACCCTGAATCAATACAATGTAACTACCTATTAAAATATAAACCAGGTGTGTTCCCAGGCAAATACAGTCTGAGAAGCTTTTCTAGATTTTTTTTTTTTTTTTTCTCTAAAGATTACAGCTCTACTGTGGACAAGAAGCTCAAGAGATTGGTGCTGGTCCTAAAGATGGAGATTGCTTTGCTTTTTGCTGATGGTTCTAGAGCGTTTCCTTTCCTCCACGTTTGGGGGAAAAAAAAATTAAAAATAATAAACAATAATGAAATGATGTAAAGGGGATGAATTGCCTCACAAACATCCGTACGTTTATGAACCTCCCGACGCATGGCAAAGAGAAAAGTTCCCTATTTCCATTTTTCCTTTGGCTCAAGGGAGGGAACGAAGGGAGCAGAAATCATTTTAAGCTTTGCCCTCCAGTCGGATCGACCCCTCTTGCAAATCCCTTTCTCCTGGCCGCCCTCCCTCGCTCCCCCGAGCACACAGCCCGGCGCAGTTAACCTTGGAGCGGCGCCGGGGAGGGAAGGGTTAATGAAACCCAGCTCTTTACGACCTCCAGGGTCAGACTCTTCCTATCTGCAATCTAAGGAATTAGGTAAGGAGGTTATAAGATTATAGTGAAAGGAGTTATAGGCCCTCGTAGCCTCACACCTGAACATATTGGGCTAATCCACTGGGATTCTTAAAAATCGCTTCAGCTATGGAAAACTGTTAATTAGGCTGAGTCTGTCCCGAGGTTTCCTGTTGCATTAGTGATCCAGCCGAGCTGCCTGCGCTCCATAGGCTCACATGAAATGCTCTTAATATGCCTATATTTTTTTTTGTCCCTTCTCCACGGCTGAAATCAGCATCAGCCCCTGATTCCGGGGAAAGAAGCAAAGCTGGGGGAAAATTCAGCCCGAGAGATGAACAAAAGTCAACCCCCTCCAGCCTCTGAGCCCTGGGTGCCCGGCAGGCTATTTGCAGCTGTTTCTAACTTCAGTGTTTGTTTACAGTAGCAAAATTAGCACTTGGAGGAGAAGTGAAAAGCTGTTTTCACATCAGTTTTACTCCTCGGTTCCTAGCTTGAGATGCCTTTCCTCCCTCCCAGCAATCAGCATCATTTAAAGTGCGGTTCAAACTTTCTCTCGCTCTTTTGACTTAGTTCTCTGCAGTCGCATCCTATTTTCTGGTAAAGAAAAATACTCGGAGAGAAGGTAGCGTGTGAACGCGGGCCAAACACCACGGATTTGAGGCAAAAAAATAATAATAATAATCYCGAGCATCCCTATAGAACGTATTTTAAAGTCGCTTGGCAGAGCTCTGCCCTACTCCCAGCTTTCTGCCCTTTGGCACTCAGATATTTGCTTGTCTCCAGCAAAGTTTTCTTTAATCCGCCGAGACACCCCAGGGCTGTACCTGAGCCACGGCTAAATTGCTCCCTACGACCGATAAAATCCTGCAGCAGCAACTCCCCAACTTCTATACTTAAAGCGGGGGCTGGTTTTAGCCATTTTGTCATCTGCAGAAAGGCTGAAATTTTTATTTTATTTTTTTATGCCACTTGTGGTCACCCTCGAATGGCAGTAATCTGCAGATTACATATTACGAGCCTTGTCATTACGTGGATAAAATGAGGTGGTTAAACGCTAAAATCCATTCTACTCACCACATTTGCTTGTGGGGAGGGAGGGGGGCGGGAAGGAGAAGGGAGAACAAAGTTGTAGGAGAAGGATTTAAACCCCTCGGATGTGAGCTGGATGTGCCCTCGCTTCTGCTGTTAGAGCCCTCTCTGCCTGGCGGGTACACGGGCTGGGGACCCCTCAACTTCACCTCCAAGGCAGGCGCCCGCTTACTCCAGCCCTCTCCCTCGCTCCTCAGCCTTTTGTCCCCATTTTCGTGGTGTCTCAGCTTTGCTCCACAGAGGCGACTTTTCTCTGCCTCTCCTGGATTTGCTCTGTAGCATTTCCAGGCTCCTACTCTCCAGCTCTCCCCCCGTTTGTGTCTTTCATGTGCGTCCCTGATCCCTCTCCAGCTGATGTGATTCTTTAGAAATGTGGGTCTTATCCCGTCCCTACCTTTGCCGGGTCTGATTAGATATTATTTTTTCATTGGCTCTGCTACAATGGGTTCCTCCCTTTAATCTCTCGGTATATTTTCCCCCTCCCGGTATAACCAAATCCATGAAATTCACAGCCTCTCTCTTTGACACGACTGGTTCGTCTAATCACTCCATATCGATTTCCCTAACTCTTTTCATCCAGCTGAAGACACATCTTAAAACACTCCAAGCCAGAGTGTGCTCTTTGCTTTATACACACTAATAAAATGATTTACCCTTCTCTCTCTGCTCTCCTCACAGGAGAAAATCGTTCAAGTCGCGGCTATTTGTGTGTGATCAGTAAATATTTAGTGTGGCGACATCCTCAGCTCCTCTCCTGATCAATACGCAACCCAACAGGAGGTGGACTATTGTCCGGGTAGTGACTTGCTGAGATCTCCTTTAGATGAATTCTTTGCCCCCCATACTGTCTGTTATGATTTATCCTCGAAGGTAACCAATAAAGAAAAATCGAGTCTTTACAAACGTCTGTTTCTAACCTGTTTACCGTGCCATTAAAGCACCTAAGCCGGGAATGGCTTATTCATCCCCGTCTCCCCTATCCCTGGGATGGGCTGACACACGCAGAGCGCTGCTGGAAAACGGGGATCAAAGCGGGCAGGCACCGCACCGCTGCTCTGCAACCCTGAACCCCTCGATCCCCTCTCCCCCGACCCCTCCAGCAAAACCCCGTCCGGTCTCTGCGCTGCAATGTCACGACAAAAGGGCGATTCCCCCGGTCGCGCCCTGCAGCATCTTCGGGCACAGGGCTCGCTCCCACAGCTCAGCCTCAGCGGGTGGGGACGATGTGCCCAGGGATGCAGGGTGCCCCAGCAACTTCCAGCCCACCTCCCTCCTCCTCCTCCTCCTCGCATCCCGCGGCTCTGCCTGCCCCAGGACCAGGCTGAGGCAGGGCTGGGGGCTCAGTGGTTTGTTGTTTGTTTGTCTGGGGTTTTTTTTGTTTGGGGGCTTTTTTGAGCGAGATGGAAAATCTGCAGTGAAGAAAAAAAAAAAAATAATAATAATGGAAATGGAGAAGAGCTTAAAGCCCGTTTCCTGTGGTTAACCATAACGAGAGCTTTCCCAGAGTGATAAAATGGGCAGAAAGAGAAGTTTGCGCGTGTGTGTGTGTATGTTTTATCCTGATCTGCTATTTCACTCCTGGGAAAGCCAATGCCTCCCCTTGTAATTACCCCAGGACTGTGCTGAGCCCGGTGAGGAGCCTGAGACAGCAGTGCCTGGTGTGTGGGTGCCTGTCTGATGCAGGCTGGGTGCCTCTGCACAATGGCTCCACAGCTATATCTGTACCGTCTGTGTGTGTGCTCACTCACATCATGTCCTGCAGCCCACAGAGGTGCTCAGATATTTCTTTTATTCCCGCGCGTTTGCACCTCAGCTCTAGGTCGGAGGCGTTTATCTCTGCGAATGGACATTGCCTGCACAGGCGCTGCGCAAATCCAGGGCTGTGTATTACAGATGTGCGAGTGTTATTCAAATGTAAAACCAGCTACATCCACCTGTTAACTTTGTTTAGAAACCACTTTCACTAATGGCTTTTCGCTAACTTATTCAGCCCGTTACTCGAGTATAGGAGGCAATGGAGGGGAAAAATCCATATGAAACCCTGCTCGCAGCCTCTCTTCGAGAGGACACTTTCCACACCTTGCCTAGACAGGGCTCCTATAGAGCGCTTATCTCTCGAATATATCTTTATACTAATGCATACTTAATTGGTCTGTCCTGACTGTCCATATAAAACAATTTAATTAGGGTGCTTTCTGCTTTGGAAAGAAAGAAAAAAAAAATCTGCCCAGCATTTATTGTATTTAGCACCAATACAGGCAGAAAATGTTGCACAAGTTTTTGGTTGAAAGAGCACCTATGTGTCCATTGAAGGGCGTTGATCCGAAAAGACAGAGAGGACAAGTAAAATCGATTTGAAGCAACCCTCTCTGTCCCTTTCACACCATTCAGACACTCCATTCCTTCTAAGACAAAGACCCAGCGCCTTGGGAATGCTGGCAAGGGGGGGGAAAAAAAGGAGGAAAAAAAAAAGAGGGAAAAAAAAAAAAAGGAAAAAAGCTTCAATCCCCCCAAGCAAAAGGGAGAGCTCTGAAATTCCTTCATATTGCTGTTATTTACCCCCGAAGATATGTTCAGCTCCAGGATTTTCTTCAATTCGGCGTCTAACACTGCTGCTGCGAGGAATGTCCCTGGAAGGGGAGGAGGTAATTATGGCTATTAGTGCTGCGAGCCCAGCCGCAACCTTGGTCACTCGCAGGCTTTTAGGGTTAAAATAGCCCTCACCTCTGACCCCTGCGGAGCAAAGTTGTAGCTATTGCCACAAGTTGGGCCAAAGTTTTCAAATCCAGGGCTGGGCAACACCGGAGGGGGCAAACTTCTCCCTGGAATTATTTTTGGTCGGGATTTAAATCATCTTTAGTCTATTTAATTGCCTTTCCCTCCTCCTTTGGCCAAACAATCCCTTTCGGAGAGGTGGGGGGGATTTCAAAACGCCCTGCTCTCACTACCTTTCCCACTGCTCTTTCCATTTAGGTTTAATTTGGCAGATTGTTTTCAAGCATGAAAATGGTTATCATCAAACTGAATTACTGGGTCAGCCTTTCATCCAGAGATCTCAAGAATAAAGGGGGGGTGGGGGGAGTCGAGGGGGGGCTCCCCCCTTTAGGCTTTCCCCACCACGACCCGTTCAGCTTCACAAAAAAGGAGCATTTGGAAAAATGAAGAAAGGACGAAAAGCTTGGATTTGCCTCCAGTGCTCTCTGCACACCTTCACGATCCTCCCTGCAAGGGGGGATTTTGGAAGGGGAGGGGGGGGTGCTCAAATTGAGCAGGGGAGGGAGCCCACAGATGCAAGTACCCCTCTGGCAATAATAAAAATTCATTCAAGTGGGCTATGTCTCCATCTTCCATGTACTGATTAGACTTAACAAGAGTGGAAACTTGTGTAGACCATATTTATGGTATTAACAAGCAGTTAAAAGATTTATCCTTCTTCTGATCAATATTGTTCGTGCCTRGTCCTTCCCCCCCACCCCCCGGGCCCTCCCCGAAGGCTGCAATGACAATCGCCTTCATACTTTTTCATCACCGATCGAGGTGGCAAAACCCTTTTGTAATTTTCATTAGCCCAGTAAACATGCAATTAACATGCAGCACTGTGGTTAACTTAATTCCTGTTTTAAGGCAAGGACAAGCAAGAAATGGAAGAGCGTTTGTTCCATTTGTCAAGTATGACACACTCCCTACCCTAACAGTTTCTTAAAATAAAAGCTCGGCTCCCCACCACCACGACCACCACCCCTCTTTCCAGAAACCCCCCACACTGATACACACACACACACAAAAAGGAGCAGGAATCCATTAGTTGGAGAGTATTCTCCTGCCAAAGGCGGTATAATGTATTCCAAATTTTCCCAAGCCCTCACTGTACCGGGGTCCCGTTCCCCCCACTCCCCCCCTCCCATCCCGGGGAAGGGGGCTGACTCGCTGATAATTTCTCGTGGGTGAAAGATTCAGCCTTTTCCTAACCGTATTTTTTTTTTTTTTTAATAAAATAAAACTAAACGTGCTTCCCATGTCTAAAAGTTGCCATGTTTGTGAAGGGGGTGGGGAAAAATGTCTCCAAGGGTTTCAATTAGCAACAAATGATTATTGCAACGGATTTTTGGTAATGAAAAAATGTGGAGTACCTCTTTCGAGCTGGGATCTCAGGGGCAGTGAGAGAGAGAGAGAGGGGGAGAGGGAGAGAAGGAGAGAGAGAGAAAGAGATTGCTGATTAGCTCGGATTCTTTCCCAACTTGCTTTAGCGTGTGCTTGCGTTCCCTGCCGACCCTACACAGGACACTATATATTTTTTCCCCTTCGGTGCATGTGTTGATAGTTCAGCCTGTAGTTGTTTGCGGTTGGCTTTTTTTTTTCCTTTTCGTTTTTTTTTTTTTTTTTTTTTCCTGCCGGGGAGGGGGGAGGTGGGAAAGGGGGGGAGGGGGGCTGAAATCCGTCGCATCCATCCTACCCCCACAGTCATTAACTTAGGAGATTTCCCTCTCTTATTTTTTTTTCTCCCCAATTGGAAGGGTGGGTTGTGAATATTTTTCCTTTTTTTTTTTTTTTTTTTTTTAAGTCTCGCCTTTCCAGCTCCAAACAAGGTGTAGCGAGACGCTCTTCCTTCTAAGGAATGAAATGAGACAAGGATCACTCAAAGACATCTCCTACCTTGGGCTTGGGGATTTTTTCTTAAAGGCAAGGCGCACATTCCTAAGCAGCTGTGTACAAAGCCCCCCCTGAAATCTTGTCTGTGTAAAGTTAGAGTGTGTTCAGGGTGTTTTTTTTTTTTCCTCTCTCTCCCAAGGCTGATCGCTAATAATACATGGAAAGCACTTCCCTTTAGGTTGTGGGAAATCTATTCCCTTCACCTTGCTTCCTTTTTTTCCCCCCCTGAAGGCTGTAACTTTACTTTTTTTTTT